>VZTG01000491.1:419371-736642 GCA_013397845.1 Melanocharis versteri
CTGCTGGGGGAGCCCTGGTGAGCCCGGAGCGCTGCTGGAGCCCGCGGGGATGGCGGTGGCCGGCAGGTGAACAGCGCCAGCGCCGCAGCGGGGAGCGGGCGCTCGGAGGGCGGGTTGGCTCACAGGTAGGTATGCGGCGGCGGCTGCTGCTGCTGCCCAAACTGGCCTTTAATTGCGTATTTTTTAAAGTTCATCTTTTGTGTATACCGGTGCAGCCAAGGTCACCTTGAGCACTAAGGGGACGCATTTGGGTTCCAGCGTTTTGAGATTTCCAGGCAATTTTTTTTATTTATTGGGAGGGCAAGATAGTAATTTGCCTGAGGACTAATTTAAATAAAAGGCGGATTGAATATAAGAGCCAGCAAAGACAAAGGGCTGACTTAAGCACTTAGGCTGTGCAATGATATGCATGGTCTGCATGGTTATACTGGCTCAGACTCCAGTTTGTAGTGGGAGCTCTCTGCGTGGAGGTATCACGGGACGGGTTTGTGACAGCTTGGGGAAGGCACTAAGAAAGGCAAAAACGTTGGACTAAAGTTTTAAGTCTTACTGTTGCAGATGTTAGCTTAGCATGCAGGGCGGGAATAGTCTCATTCTTGATGGCCCACAGCTTGGCCATGATAGAAGTTTCCTTGCTGTGACAGATGGAAGAGGAGGTATTGCCTCTTTACAGTTTCTTTTGGTGAAAATGCTGGGATTCCTATTGCAGTGGAAACTGCTCTCAGTAACAGAGCAGTTAAATTGTAGTCTATTGCAAATACACTGTACAACACTAAGTTGTTTTAATATGTTTGCCGTTCCTTTTTTGTTTGGCTAAGGGAGAATTATTTACTGTGCTGATTATATAAGCTACAAAACTTCCATTTGAAAATAATAATGCAAGTTTAGATTTCTTTACTGCTCTTTAATCCCACGAGACTGAAATGTCATTTGTCAGCAGCGTGTTCACATTTGGAGGTGTGCTTTTTTATAGAGCACTCCTTCCCGAGAAATTTGCAAACTGGTTTGACTACAGCTAGACCAGACACATAAAATATACTGTGAGATAGAATCAGGTGAGAACATTAATGACAATTTTTGTGGATTATACGTGTCCTTGAGAAGCAAATTATGAAAGAGCAAGGTCACAGAGTGCAAGAGAATAGTAAACTTCTGAAAGTGTCTGACACGTGTATCCTTATGGCTGCAGGGTGTAAACCATGCAGTAAAGAACAGTGGAAAATTACAAAGGGACTATAGTGACCTGTTATGGGAAGAAGAGCAGGGAGAGAAAAGCATGCAGGAAGCTGGTTGGTATGCTGTGTTCAAGGAGGTCAAATGTGCTGGGGCATTTAGTATATTAAAATCATGCCGATTTCTAGCTGCAAGGAAGCGTCTTTGGAACTGAACTTTTACTGAAGGGTGACAAAATACCAGTTTGCTAATTTATTGCTAGATGCCCATCACTGAAATCAGGCGTGTGTTTCTGTGCATGCATATAAATATGTGAATATATAGATAAAAAGAATATGTATATGCACATGTTATTATTTTGCAGTTTGTGATCTTCAGTTCAACTCCTGTGTCATGGATGAAACTGCTTTGTCCCTTGGAACAATAGATGTTTCCTATTTGTCCACCTCAGCAGACTGCAGCATCAGTAGATGTAAGCATTCCAGTGAAGAGTGGGTAAGTAAAAAGCATGAATGTTACTGGCCGTATTTATCTTATTTCTTCAAGTTAGAGGTGGACTTTTTATTGTTATGAAGAATGAAGATAAGGAATTATGTCTCTCACGGATAATACAGTTTGGTTTCAATTTAACTTGAAAAGTAAGGAGGAACTAACAGTTCAGTTCTGCGCCAAAGAATAATGTTGCTAGAAAAGAAAAATCCTGTCAAGCCCTATTGATAGTCTTACAGTCTTCTGGTGTGATGTTGCTAATCATTTTATATAGCAGTAAATGTACAGAATCCTATCCTGGAGTAGCCAAAGTCAGACAGAAAGTCAAATAGGAAGCTTGTTGCTCTTCTGGGTGATGCAGTTTAAAATGTGCAGGTGAAAAGGAGCTTGATGCTGAAGTTGCACAGGCATATAGGTGTTGAAGCTGGAGTTTTCCATGCAGTCCAGGCGGCAGAAAAAAATTGGTGGATATAAATAAGGAGCCTATTAAAAGTCTGTGTCCTCCATTGAGTGAGTCTTGGGATTTGGAGGGGACAAAGGAGGCAGCAAACAGAATGGTCTGGGTGGAGCCAGAGGAGCCACGTGGGGACTGGGGTGGTGGTAGCTGGTTGAGCAGCATAGGTCAGGAGGAGTTAGACGTGGATGTGGAGAGGAGGAGTTTGAACTTGATACAGAAGAAGAATTGGAGACATGGACGGAGTTGAGGGAAAGGACAGATGTCCTGGCAGCTGGGATTTCTATCTAGCTAGATCTAAGTTACATGGAACAGCGAGCTGCAATAACCAAGAGGTCTGTGAGAAAGTGGAATAAGGGCAGGCAAGTCAGAAGAGATAGAAAGGAGGTTTTGTAAGAAAATGCTGGAGAGTTAAGTGAGGGGTTGGAGGCAAGCAGAAGGAAGATGGCATTGTTACAAAGTTGGTTTGTTTTGGAGTTAGCATTAAAGAAGGTGATAGAGAAGGGATTATAGCAGGCTTAGCATCTTGGTATTTGTTTATTTCAGACGGAAGACTTAGCCTTGGAGTATTTGCCAGTTCATGCTGCTTGCCAAATGTGATACATGTGCAATTTAGTTTTTAAGCATCTTCAGCATTGCTTTTAACTCTCTGTGAGTTTCTCACTGGGCTGAGCATATGATGATCTGTATTTGTGTCTTCCAATCTTGGTTCTACTCTGCTGCTCTTCCACTTAAAGGTTCTATTTTAAGCAACATTTTCGGTTTGGTTTGGCTTGTTTCTGTAACTTCTCTTTTAATACTGGAAGTGACTTTCCTCTCAATAAAATACGTGGTTTAAAAATGGCAACCCAGTTCTCATTCTCAGGCAAGCAATAATTCAGTAGACTTTAATGAAAGCAATCAAGGTCTTTGGAAATATACTTAACTACAATTTTTGCATTGTGTCCTGACATAGAGAATGAGTTTTGTGAATGCAGTCACTCTGGATTTTTTTTGTTCTGTAATCTTCAGAGAGACAGTGTAACTTTGGAGAAGGCACAGGGGTTCCTTTTTCATATCACTCTGCATGAAACTGCTGAAAGTGCCTACAGAGTCCATGGAGTTAATATCTTGGATACATTGAGTCTTATTGCAGTTTTACAGGGTGATATTCAGTTGAACCTTAAAATACATTGCTCATATTGCAAGCACCTTTATATTATTGAGAATGTAGTGTACTGTTAATTTCTTTCAGTTTTCTCAGCTGGTGATTTCTTTGGTGCTTCTTAATTACAGTTACCATTCCTTTTAAAATTTTATGTGTCAGCCCATGCAGCAGTGCTTAGATACATAAGTACAACACTGAGATTTTGCTTTTATTTTTTTTTTAATTTTAGAAGAATCTTGGAAAAATTGTGCTTTACATAATTGAGGGGTAATTTTTTGTGTGTGTCTGGCAACTCCTCTTCCTCAAAGTTTTCCTATACACAGTAAAACACATATTTCTGCATATTTACGCAGTGCTCTTCTGTTCTGCAGGGAGAGTGTAACTCTCGTCCCACTCTCTTCCGATCTGCCACTTTAAGATGGAAGGAGGCTCTGCTGAGCAGGAAAAGGCCGTTTGTGGGGCGATGTTGCTATGTATGCACTCCCCAGAGCCGGGTAAGAAGATTACGGAATGGATTATGTTTGACAATAATGCATAGTTGCAGCGTAATGAAGTTGCAGTAGTTTCCTTACTTTCAGAATTAAGGTCGCAATGTTTTTACTTCATTGAGTGCTGTAGTTTTTCACTGTTGGTTGTGGTTACATTTAATTTGCCATGGAATTAAAGGATGGCATGCACCTGTTTTGATGCTTAGTCTCCCACCTCTAAGTGCAGACTTACTCCTTGCACAAAACTCTCCAGCTCCTCAGAATTATTTTTAGGAAATGGGATAGCAAAATTATCTGGTGTGTCAGATTAATAATGGGAATTTGGAGCATATAAAAGTGTGAAAGTTTGCTTTTAGGACACTTTAATTCTCTGTCCACAGGATAAATACAGTTTTGAAGCTAAGCAGTATGCTTCCTTTCCAACTTGCTCAATCCTGTACTTGAGAGAACAAGTTAATTTTCTACATCTGGCTGATTTTTTGCCTCTCTGCCCAGCCTGGAAGCAAGGACTGCCAGTTGTGATAGTGGGGATATTTGTCTGCTGGGAACAGTGTCAAGATGGTGGCTCTACAGAGGTTGCGCAAGCTGATTTAAAATGTGAACTTTATTGAACTGCATTGGGCAGGCTTTCTGTAAGCTTAAGATGCAGAATGCTGATAAATGGCATAATACACTTTGCAACCAGTGCATCACGTAATTTGGCTGTGTGTACACCCCGGGCTTTAGATTGCACTCAATTACACCTTCACTAGCTGGGCTAGAGGGAAAATTTGCTTCTTTCTTTGACCAAAGAGAAGTTATTTCACTCTATTCCTCTGCCAGAACAGAGAATTGCAGCAATGATGTACAAGTGTGGTATAGAAATCCAAATGTACTGTGAAGGCTGTGTGTGATATGGGCAAAAAGACAAGCAATTAGATAAACTGAGACTACTTCAAACAGACAAGTGTTTTGACTTACAAAAAGGTGTGTGTGAATCCTCAGCTTAGGGCTTTATACATTTAGTAATTAGGCTGTTAGTAATTAGGCTGTTCCTCTCAAACTTAGAATTATGCTTTAAAAATAAAAATTTTGTTCTGTATTTTGTCCATTTAGTATGAGACTAATTAACTATCCTGAGATCCCACTTAAGAAAGGGGCTTGACCTATTAAGCCCTTTGTTGCCTTCTGCTGTAAGGAAAAAAATACCATCCTTGCACAGATAGTAACAAAGAAAATCCTCTCATTAGATTCCAAAATTTTTTTTAAGCTGCCTTTTTCATTATTTTTCTTAAGGAAAAGGAATGAATGAGACAAATTTCCTTAAGTGTGTTGACCAAACTAACAATTTGCCAGTGCTGAGAGTGGGAGTCTTGGTTCTCCCTCTCATTTTCCTTCCTGCTCTCCTGAGGGCTGATGCAGTTCACTAACCAAGCAGAAAACTACCTGCTTTATTCATTTAGTCTGTCTATCTTAGGTTTTTGTCTTGTCTGCATGAAGTTGGGACATTAAAGGGTGTAATGAATGTTAGAGGTGCTGTAAGTTAAGAGATGGGGGGTAGAGATCAGCAGGAAAGTCCAGGATGTGGTGGTGGGAGCTGGGCTTCTTCTTTGTGCCAGCAGGGAGATCCTGTATTGGCTCAATTGGTCTCACAGAACCACATGCTCTGCCTGACACAGGATTGGAGAAGAGTTAAATAAGGAAAAGCTAAAGTATGACATTACAGCTGGAGGATGAGTTCCACAGTGAGATTTAACCTGACACTTAGAGCATTGGTATAGGCAGGTATAGACTGGTATGGACTGGTATTTCTTTCTACTTAACTTTGTTGCTGATTGTTTGGGAGACCAAGAACAAGTCATTTTGCTTCTCTTTGCCAGGACATGTCATCAGCTTATAAGATCCACAAAAACTCACAAGTGTATAGTCAAAGAAATTAGCATTACCTTGAAGTTGCCAATTAAGAGCTTAGAGCAACAGTTGGTTGATTGTACAGCACAGTTGTGCTTTAGCAGGGAGCGGAAGACTCTGCTCCCACTGTAGCACATAATTTCTACCTGATTTGCAAATTACAATAGACAGTCATATATTTTGATTTTGTGGCAAATGGTGTGTCCTAAACAAAATACAAACAAATGACTCTTACTTGGCTGGTAGTGAGGCTGTTCTGCAGCTCTGCTGTTGCTGGTGACCATCTTACTCCTTTGCTGTCCTTTTTTTGTCTTCTTTGACATGTACAGTTCCAGTAGTTTTAGCTGTAATTCACTGCTGGCAGGGTACCAGTTTTATAATTATGTATTATTTGAGTACAAAGAAATCAGCCTCTTGGTCAAGATGTTTACTTGAAATATGGAAGAGTAGAGTTTAGATCCTCCTGCTAAGGAATATTTGTTGTGGAAGTGCTCCTAAACTCATCCCAGTTAGTACCTTGGCATGTGGAGTCTGTAACAAGGATCTGCAAGGCTGGACTGAGTTTGTTGTTCAGGCAGTGCAGGAATGTGGAGATTTGCCACCAAACCATGGATGGATATCCTGACCCTTGGGCTGTTGTTACATGATGCTTGATCTGCTGGCAAACTGGATGCTACAGACTGAGTGTCAAATCATGGTGGTTACACTGCTGCTCAGTGAGGCTTAATAAAGGTCTGTCTCAAAGATGAGTTCTGTATTATGACAAGCCGTGGTTTATATTACATCAGAATCTGATGAAATGTTGTGGCTTGAAGAGTGTAACCAGTACAACCACACAGTAAAGCCTAGAGAATGCTTTGAAAGTATTGGACTTGGGAATAGTGATTTGAATTTTCATTTTAGAACAGTTTGTGTACTGTATAGCCAGCTTCAGCTCTTCTCTGGTTCTGGCATTGCTTATAGTACAAATGAAAAACGTTGCATTATCTTAAATGTTATGATGAATGTAACAGACAAAGCTATTCTTATGTAATGAAATAGTCCATCAATCTTTTTTTTTTCTTGGTTTTACAGGATAACTTCTTTAATTCCAGTATTCCTTCTTTGGGTCTACGTAATGTCATATACATCAATGAAACACATACAAGGTAATGTAGCAAGTTTTGCTTTTAAAATTCAACGTCTTCTGATTTTATGACAGAGAAATCTCTATTATGGTCTGGACTGAGTTGATATATACTGGGTCCAAAAATGCAGAAATTTGGTGCTGACTTCAGTGATGTGCTTGTTAAATCTGGCTGTGTGTATTTGGGAACGAGGCAAAGTCCTTTGTGGTTATAGACAGGGAGTGTAGGGCTCAAACCTGTTTCACAAAAAAACCGGAATTTTTTCACAAAAAAAATTCTTTCTCCTTTAGTGCGAATGGCAGCATCTGTAGCATAACGTTGAAGGGACCTGATTTATTCCCTTATGCAGAATGACTTCAGGCTGCACTTTAATTTATTGAGCAGATCTGGCTAACAATTTAGGTGTTGACTATTATCACTCATGGCAATTAAACCTGAATATATCTTGTGAATCTGTCTCTTCTCTGCCTCAGTGGCAGAGTGCGGCTTCTGAAAAGTGCCGTATAAATGAAAAAAATCTGAAAAATGAAGATGTGTCTTTGCCCTATTGGAATCATATCTTGTGTTCTGGGATGAAGATACTGGAATTGCACAAAAATATTCTGTGCTTTGGAAAGTTGATAGTGCTTGTTAAGTTTTTTTACAGTAATCATTAGCATAAGCAGGTCCTGCAGTGTTTGTTGTAGAGTCAGAGCAAACAAAGAGAGGCCAGCAGCCTGAAAGAAATGAGCCAAAGTGTCTGAGTTAAAGAAAGGCAGCATTGTGTGTGCTTGAGAGGGAGGAAGCTAATGTTAGAGGCTGTTCTTTATTAAATTTGAATTAATTATGGATTTTTTTAGGAGTTGAGCTTGTAGTTTGGAATACAGAAAAATAACAGAAATACTGTTAACTTCTTTAAATTTAGTTTCAAAAGTCTAATGCTTGAATAGTTTTGAATGGTCAAAATTACTTGAATTGGAAATATAAGGAGAAAAAAACATGGGTTAATGAACTATTCTGAAATAAACGCATTTAGCTCAGAATGTCGTTCTAGTGTGAAAATGGACAACTTTAGTGAAGTTCTGAGGTCTCATGGGGCAACACAGTCACGGTTTCCTGGCCTTAAAAAGCAAGAAGGGTTCTCTTTACCTGCCAGCATGCTCTAACTGTATTGACAGCCTTTATCTGAGGTACAGCTGCCAGTTTTAAATGTCTCTTGACTTGTCCATTCTGTGTCATTTTTGTCTTCGCTCATTGCTACATGATCAGAAAACAGATTTTTCCCATTAAACTACATTGTATCTAAGCTGTAAAATGAACATAGAAACCTTGACAGATCCCTGCAATAACTGTGTGCTGTTCTGATATGTTCATACCAAAATAGTTGACAGAAAGAAGCATATGCTTATCTTTGCTTTCTGGAAAAATCAGTAAGGCTCTCAAACTCCAAAGAGAAGGGGATTAAGGAAAAAAAGCAATTAAAACAGAGTCACCAGTCTTCTTCTCTGACAGCACAGATAGCTGGTCTGAATATTTGTGTAATCATTCTGTACCATTCTGTGCCCATGGTTTGTGCATGTGCACCCATCTTAATTACAGTGCACTCAAGGGCTTTGGCCTTTTGCCGTGTAAAAATTCTGTCTCATCTTTCCTCTCTGATTTTAACACATGTATAAATTTAATGAAATGTGGTAGTGAGGTTTAACAGCCAAGATCAGTAACTCGAGTGGTGACAAGGGGTGAGACGTTGGCAGCACTCCAGCATGGAAACGACCATGAGCTTTGTCACTCATGGTTCAGTTTGGATCACTCACTGGAGCAGCAGCCAGGCATTGCACCAGCAAACCTCAGGACAGGGGTTTTACATAATACTTACTGCTCTGGGCTTAGGAATGGCCAGAATTTAATTTTTCATCCAGCTGTTAATTCTGCCCCGTCACATCAGCTCTGCTGTTTGTGGGGGTTCCAGGTGTTTGGTTTGGGTGGCTTGTCCACTCCTGGCCTGGTAAATGAGGGAGGTGGGGAGAGGAATAGTGATGAATATCCGCTGTGGGGGGTGGGGTGTAAGCCCTTCCTGTGTCACATGCATCTTCTGTGATGTTTCATATTCCAAATAACATTTTCTCAGGTGATTGCTGCTTGTATGATTTAGCAAATAGAAGACAGGGTTAATTTAAAAAGAAGAGACCGTCAGCATAAGTTACCTTAAACACACGAATTTGTAGTGAGATTTGCTGATTATTTAATGGTTCTACTCTTGCTAAAACTTTGCTAGGAGAAGCTATGGAGAAGACACATAGAACTGGGTGTTTGAAAACACTGTAAAGGAAGAAAACCTAACTAAAAAAGTGGGTTTAGTTTTGGTGGCTAACGCAAACATATTTTCAAAAGTGTTTGTGAGAGTTTGCCCTGCGCTTACGTGAGCAGGTTTCCCAAGAGGACTTGGTGCTCCTTGAAGAAGTTGACAAACCTCTTAGCTGGGAATTTACTTTCCTCAGTGGAAAGGGGGCACCAGATTGGAAATCAACACTATCACTCCTTTTGGCCTCGCTGAGCTGGCGAGTTGGTTCCAGTGGACAGACGAAATGTATATGCTGGTTTGTTTGCTACTTTCCTGTGATTCTGTGGATGTTTTAAGGCCAGTGTTACCCTGAATTGAAGGGATGCAGACCCCAGTTGTCTCAGGTGTTTTGTGCTATGCATCAGTTGTTTCATCCGTAACATGAAGATACTGGCAATTTACTAGAAGATACAGAAGCTTTGAGACAGACATTCGTAAAACTTTACTTACTTTTGCTTCTTAATTGTATTTGTAGTTGTTTTTAATGCTGGTTTTTTTGGCAGCAGAATATTTTGAGGATGACACTGAAATACCCTTCATATTTTTGTAGGTACAGAGGGTGGCTCGCAAGACGCTTTTGTTATGTCCTTTTTGTGCAAGAGAGGGATGTTCATAAGGGGATGTTTGCCAAGAATCTGACAGAAAATGTGCTGAATAGCAGCAGGTAAGATGATGCAAAATTAACTGTTTTTTTAAATTACTAGTACATTAAAATATGCCTTAATTTAGAAACTGCAAGTTTTGAAAATCAGACTGTTTAAAATGCTAGAAGATGCAGTATCTTTAGCACAGCCTTTCAGGACTGTAGCTTGCAATTTCTGTTAAAATAGTAAAAGGGGAGTTCAAGGATTACAAGTCTCTAAATTAATGGTGCATAGTGGAGGAACAGCAGACAGCACACAGAAAAATAAATTGCTACATGAGAGCTCTTCAAACTTCTGTTTATCTAATTCATATAAATCATTACCACCAAAGTCATACTGCAGTCATCAGAAATTCAGTGTTTCAGAAATAATGGGAAAGCAGCATTTTGGAGTACCCTGAGTGTACACCTGGAGAGTGCAGCAAGAAATGGAAACAGGCTTTAGAATGGCGTACCCACCCTTAACTTTGTGGAGCTTGTTTTCTGTTTCATATGCCTCATTTTAAATGGCATCTTGAGCCATGATCAGCTGTTAAGGTATCAGTTTTCCTTGGACACAAAGAAATTCAACCGCATGCTCGCTCCTTGAGGCTACTTTTTGTCAGAGGGCACACACTGCCTACATTAACATTCCTAATTCTCCTGAATTTTTAATGCTTGAGTCCCATCTGAAGATGATAGTGTTGCTTTTGAAAAATAAAGCAGACTGCGTTGTGCCACAATCATGGTGTGTGAAAGCCACTTACTGTGTCTTGGGTATGTTTTAAAGGGGGGAAATAGCCCTTATAAAATTTTGTTAGACTTGGGAAAAACTGAGAATTCAAGGGGAACAATAATCTAGAAGGTCAAAATAGCAACTGCATAAATCTGTCTAATGAGGTAAGTGAAATTGCTATGGCAGGAAAAAGAAAACATTAACAAAGATGAGATTGCACCTGTTCTCCCTGAATATTTAACTTTATTAACCATTTCAGAAAATTGGCAATCACTTAATATTAGTACATGTGAACTGTGTACATACTGTTTCATGTAGTCAGCTTTGATCCCGTTCAGTCATCATCTGCCTCTTAAATTAGAGCTTAGAAAACTGGATTAAATTTAATGCCTTTGGAGTACACAATAGTTCAGTGTGGGTGCTTTTTATGTTTGCAAGTTACTCTTGTAGTAATACAGAGCTCATTTCAAGCTGTTGTTGTCTGTGTCTTGGACTCTTCCATTGTGGAACTGTCTCGCAAACTTTACTTTTTAATGTTAGAGTGCAGAAGGCCATTGTAGATGAAGCTTCTGAACCAAGTACTCCAGGTAGTTTCGTTCAGACGGATCCTAAAGCTATCAACAAAGTGAAGAAAAAAGCTAGGAAACTTCTCCAGGAGATGGTAGCAAATGTGTCACCTGCTTTAATCAGGTAAGAAAAATGTCTCATCGATATTTTCAGTGAATGGAAGGATGGACAAGCTCTTTCTGTATAATATCAACAAAGCTTGTAACACATGATGCAGAAATAATAATTATTCTAAAAATAAATTATTCATAAAAACGCCTCTTTTAATATTAGCTAATAAAATAGTTACTCTTCATTTTCAGATGCAGCAGAAACCCTCTGCCTTTCCAAGGGATAAGTCTTATGATAAGATCAAATACGAACTTTTTATTTTCTCCCAGAACTAGTTTTGCTGCTAATGCTTAGACCAGTATTGGCATAATTTGTTGTTTCAGGCCCATATGGGCAAGAGCAGCTGTCTGCAGCATCATAGACTGAAAGACAATTTTTCCAGTAGCCTATTCAATATTATAATCTGTAGATATAAATATCTCAGAGAGAGTCTTATTTTAGATAACATCTTCTCCTGTGGTGTCTACATTTACTATTAAGGGTGATTTTGTCTCTGTCATGTTCCTAGTTCACGGCCTTCACTGAGGTTGATACAGGATTTGTATCATAACTGCAGGAGGCTGAAATGTGGCTACTAACCGTAGGCTAAACCTTGCTTAGAGGTTGGATTTTATAGTAATTTTGTTTGAATATTAAGTTGTCTGATTAACTGGCTTTGCCTTTAGTCGTACAGAAGCAATATAAAACAGAGGCAGAAATAAATGAAGCTTTTTGAGTTGTGTTTGTTTTCCCTTAGGTTGACTGGCTGGGTGTTACTGAAGCTGTTTAACAGCTTTTTCTGGAATATCCAGATCCACAGAGGTCAAATAGAAATGGTCAAAGCAGCAACAGAGGTAAGGGAGGGTGGGAAAAATCCAGTAAGGTAGATTTCTGAAGTAGTTTCTAATAATGTTTGCAGCACTTCTCTTTTTGTGAGAGTTCTTCTAAGTCTGTGTGAAATGAGATTGTAGGTAGAACTGTCTTATATCTATGAAATAGTGTTCTTAATTAAATACATGCTCCTAGAGGTGTGTAACCTAAAATACTATGTGATCTCTGGGTTTACCTTTGATTCAGGATCAAATTTTGACTATCAGGCTGAATGATTATCTCAGATAACCTGCGTCCAACATAATTTTGGGATTTTTTGAGCTGGGGCAGCCAGTAATAAATTAGTAGATCTAGTCAGGATTTTTCACTTTCACCTTGATTTGGACTAAAAATCTTTAAGAAAAAGCTTTCCCTATTTCTTACTAGCAATCTGTTTCCAGTTTTTCAATATTTATTGAAATTGGTCAAATAAACTCCTAAGTGCTACCATTTTCTTTACATTTGAATGAATTAACTCTTCTTGCAGGATTTACCTTAGAAATGTTCATTAGGCAAATGAAACAAATGAAAAAGGTTCCTATTATTTTCTGTTGTTTTTTGAATACTGGGTTTGGGAGAGCCACCATTCATAAATCCTTGCTAATGTCTAATAGAAATACCAGTACATTGGTAACAGTGAGGATTTTTCCACATCCCTTTGATTGTTTGATTAGTGTCTCAACACTGTGAATCCGAAGAAACTGGGAGTATTAACCATTGTTAATGTAATGGATACAGCTGATAACTACAGTTCATGACTAAAGACAAGTTGACTAAAATGTTCTCATTGTCCCAGCTGAAGGAAAACCAGGAGTAAATGGACTCAATTGTGGTAACTAGGAGTAATATTCCATGTTTCTTACCAACTGACTTGTTTCTTTTTTCCTTCTCTCCCCACCACAGATGAATTTGCCTCTTATCTTTTTGCCTGTTCACAAATCCCACATCGACTACCTGCTCCTTACATTCATTCTTTTCTGCCATAACATCAAAGCACCCTACATAGCTGCAGGGAACAATCTCAACATCCCCATCTTCAGGTAATAACTTCTTATTTGAAAAAAGACTGAAGTGGTGGGATCTGACCTATTGCACAAAATGTCTGAGTGTAAAATTATCTGTTATTGGGCCATCATGTAGAACTTCTTTGGTTCCTATGACATGTTCAGAGAGGGAGCATCAGAACATCCTTCTGAGAAGCTCTGTTGCAGCCTTAGTAGGGTGAGGGGGAGGGGTATTCCTTTCTTGGAGTCTCAAAGTGGGTAGGTGACTAAAGAAAGCTGATACGGGAAAAAGAGTTGTGAATGGACAGCTCTTCATGTATTTCAGTGAGCTGGCTAATGAGCAGCAACAGTATGGATTGAATAATACTTCGTGGAAAAGTATTCCACTTGAGTCTGTTTGTAAGTTATATTTCTGGTGGCTGAGGAACCTGCGGTATTTTAGATAATATTTTGCCACTGAGACAGAATTTGGGCCTAATTGATATCTAAAAAAACCACTGGATATTATAGGAAATTATGAGGAAAGAAGGGGAATACCTTGACTTTGAGGGTATTTTACACCAGTAGGTGGTGGTCTGTACTAATCCCAGTGGAAAAGGCATTCATATAAATTATCAGTTAAAATGCTAGTTCTTATGGCCAGCAGAATAAAGAAGAGTTTAGCATAGATAATGTAACATTACTTTAGGCACTGGGAACCCCGAGTTCTGCAGCATTCAGCGGGCCCGTGATCCACACACAGCACTCTGTCTGCAGAAAGGGGTACCCCCATTTGGTCTTCTGAGCCAGTAAAGGATTTTCTTGCAAGAAGACAACCCTATTCATCATCGCTTCTGTCAAGCAGAAGAGATGTTCTCATGAGAACTTCTTGCTACTCTGTGGGATAACTGCAGGACCGTGCAGGTGGCGAAATTGCTGGTGCCAAGTGGGAGCTGCCTGCAGATTGCTCTGTTAAAATCAGCTGGCAGAGCTGATGCTGCAGCTGAGTGGAGTGTGCAGCACACACACATGAAGGCCATGCTCTGTTAGAATCAGCTGGCTGAGCTGATGCTGCAGCTGAGTGGAGTGTGCAGCACACACACATGAAGGCCATGCTCTGTTAGAATCAGCTGGCTGAGCTGATGCTGCAGCTGAAGGGAGTGTGCAGCACACACACATGAAGGCCATGCTCTGTTAGAATCAGCTGGCTGAGCTGATGCTGCAGCTGAGGGGAGTGTGCAGCACACACACATGAAGGCCATGCTCTGTTAGAATCAGCTGGCTGAGCTGATGCTGCAGCTGAGGGGAGTGTGCAGCACACACACGTGAAGGCTATGCTGTCTGTGCAGCACAGCATGGACTGGGGCCAGCTCAAGTTAGCTCTTACATGGGTCACCAGCATCTCAGTGTGCAAGAATCTCTTGGTCAGTGGTCTGTCAAGGCAGTGAAATGGAGCAAAACAGTGTAAAGAAGCCTGTTCATAAGTGAAATAGAGAAATATTTGTGTAGTCCCATCATGTGCAAGTAATGTAATACAGTATAGTCCTTAAGAATGTCAGTTATTTGAATCCCTGTTGTGTGCAAGAAATTTTTTGCTGGATGTGTAGTAGTTTCCTGCAAACTGAAATCAATGAGTGTAATCCTTCTTTGGTGTGTAGCACATTGATCCGCAAGCTGGGAGGATTTTTCATTCGTCGGAAGTTGGATCAGAATCCTGACGGTCGTAAGGATTTCCTGTACAGAGCTTTGCTCTACGTGGTGTGTATTTCTTGTCTTTATTTCTGTAGATAGTGTTTCACTTGGGTGGCAAGTGGGAAAGTGAGTTCCATCACTTGCTTCCATGAATTGCTTTGAATTTGTCTTAAGTTTCATGCTGCAAAAAGGGGATTCATTTTTGGATGATGGTTTGAATTTATAGAATAAAGAAAATTGCATGCTCAGCCCCTTTGAGGATGAGCAGATATCCACCCTGCATAATCCTTATTAAAGAATGTGGAATAACTGCTCTCTGAGTTAACTTATGCTTGTTTCTCTGATGTCTTTTGTTGTGAGGCATCTCTCCACTGATTCAGTTAACACAATGGAAGTCTCTGTTCATGGTGGGTTGATGTAATTCTTTGTGCCATTCAGTTTAGTAGCTGTATTTGCATCCTGGAAGATGGGATGTGCTGGGGAGCCAGAAGGAGAGATGAATGCCAATCGACTGCATCAACTGTTGCTAGAGATGCTTTTTGAACAAATGTCATTATTCTCCTTGTATATTCATGCAAATTCGGTTGCACATAGGTCTGCGTTTGTGTCAGGCGTTAATTAATTACTGGGGTTTTTTTCCACAAGTATTCATGCCAAGTCATGATCTTCCAATGCTTTTATAAGGAAATGGTTGCCAACAACCATTTGAAATATAATTACATGTTGATATTATATATATATATATATATTCCAATATAATTAGATACTTACTTTTCTCTTTTCCAATCTTTTTGTATTCAGCACATAGAAGAATTGTTGAGACAGCAGCAGTTTCTAGAAATATTCTTGGAAGGCACACGGTCTCGAAGTGGAAAGACATCTGCAGCTAGAGCAGGTCTTCTGTCTGTGGTGGTGGATGCTCTCTTCTCAAATGCTACTCCTGATGTCCTAATTATACCTGTGGGAATCTCCTATGATCGCATAATTGAAGGTCACTATAACAGTGAACAGCTGGTAAGAGCAATCAAACAACTTGTTTTGCTAGGGGATTTTCTGCTTATGTGCAGGAAAATGTGTTACGTAGTTAAATGTTGTGCTAGTCCTCTGTTCCATGGACTCAGGGCTTGTGTTGAGCCATGAATCACAAAACCTCTCTGACAGGTAGTGCTGAGGTACAGCTGACACACTTCTATATGCAAATTCATGACATAACAAGTAACATGTTCAAGGGGATATCTATGGAGAAAAATAGTTCTCTAGACTTACTTGAAGTTACAAGGTGTGTCAAAAGCTTTGGCCTTGCTTTGTGTGGCGTTGCATGCATTTTAATTTTAAACATAAGCTTTTAATTGCTAAGTAGAAGAAAAGCAAAACAACCACCTGTGTTTTCTAGGGCAAACCTAAGAAGAATGAAAGTCTTTGGAGTATAGCTAGAGGAGTCTTCAGAATGCTGCGGAAGAATTATGGGTGTGTCAGAGTTGATTTTGCACAACCATTTTCCTTAAAAGTAAGTTTGGTATCTTGAAGATTTCACATTTTTGGTGTTTCAATAGTGGGACACATTTGTTTCGATTTTCTCTTTGTGGGTTACCATCACTAGCATTAGGTGCTGCAGTCCATTCTGGCAGGACAAAAGTATCTCTGTTTTTGATGAATATGTGAGTCTTTGGACACATTTGTGTTAAGCTGAAATAGTCTCAGAGTTGATACATTAGTTTTGAAATGGTCTAAGTATTCTTACTGGTGGGGTTCTTTGTTTAACAAACAATTTTTAAAATGATCCTTATACCATGTATTAATTCTTTACTTTGTAGAGACATTTGGAGTTGAAGGAAGCTGAATACTGTTTTCCAATTTAAGTAATTTAATGACATATGCTATGGTTAAGGAAGGGCATTTATCTCACTGGATTTTTAAAATTGCTAAGCAAATTAGTAGCTATGAAAGTGTCATGGGCAGTATATCACAGAAATCTGTATATTCTTTGAAAATCATCGTTCATTATTAGTTCACAACTATTACCTACACTACTTCACCATATACTGTTCTGTAGCTTCTCAGAGAATGGGGTGATGTGGCAGTATCTGCCTTTGCTCTAAATTTTCTCTGATCTCTTTGCAGAATCTGCTGGTGCTAAGCTACATTTCACTAATCTGTATTCTGCCACAGTATACCTTATTTTTAGTGTGACTTTAATAAGATTAAGCACTGTAACAGCAACTTACTAGAACATTATTCAAATTAATTAGGTGTTCTTCTTTCTGCCCTACTTCTCTCAGAAAAAGCAGTAGGGTTGGAGAGCTTTGGAGGGTTCAGTTACCACAGCATGAAATTATTGTGACCGCCTGCACTGCATTATAATTAGTGTAGTAGGGAAAGATACTAATTCACTTCCAAAGTAGAAGGCTTGGGCTATTCTTGGTAGGGAGTTAACAACTCTTCTTGGATCAGTGTAAGGAAAAGAAGGTTATCTGCCCTCTTAATCTAGTGAAATGCTAATCACTCTGTACCTTCCCAGCAGCCTCTGTCAGGTCTTATTTGTACCTGTGTTCCTTATTGTGCTCTAGAACGGTGATAAATGACATAAATCATTAAAGTGTGCCTTAGCTCAGATTTGCAGAAGTGTAACTGTAGTTGTGTCACTGCAGGCTTTTCTAAAGCAGATGAGCTTTGGGGGTTAATTTTGGGCATCTGCAGTTCTATGAGCACAGGCTTGGAAGCAGAAGAGAGTGTGAAAGAGGCTGTGGAAGTCTTTTAAGCAGCTTTCCTGGGAGGGAACTGTTTTCCTGACCAGCAGGTTAAGTGGCTCTTTAGTTTCCCATTCTTTGCAGAAACTGAGGGAACAGAGTGTCCTGAAAACAGAATAATGTAAATTTTAACCTATGAGGAGAGGAATTTGGCTGTTGAGAAATTCGGGATTCAGGAATTCCAAGCATACAGTACCCTGCCTGCTTCCTGGGGGCTTTGGTTTGTGTCTTGCAGCTGCAGTTTTGTACACTAGTGTTTAGCCTTGGAGAAGTTCTCCATGCTGGCATTTGAGGAAGGCAGGAGCAAGCAATAATTACAGTCTCCATGCTGGTTCTGAATGGGTGCTAGGCTTTACTCTCACTCATGTTAATGAGGCAGTTCTCATTAATTTAATCGTGGAGCTCTGTCTCAAAGGAGTTGTTCACAGCAGGGTGCTGACAGAGGTTATGTGCTGTTTTCATTGCAAGTTTTTTTATAAAGTACAGACTCCTTGCTGTGGGAAGTCTGACTTTTGCATAAAATAAAGTCAAAAGTGAATAAGCTGTTGAAAACTTTTAATATCTCTGACCTTATTACTGCTTTTTCAGTGCGAGCTGTTTTTAATCACGGTTGCATTTTTTGAATAATTGCCTTTTTCCTGTAATAGCATTATCAGTTGAATGCAAGAATAAGGTGGGAAAAGTACAAAAAATAACGAGTCTTCTTTTAACAGGAATATGTAAACAGCCAAAGCCAAAAGCCTGTGCCTGCTCCTTTTTCTTTGGAACAAGCTTTGTTACCAGCTATACTTCCATCAAGGTAGAGATTTTTTGGGGGGTGTTGTTGAAAGGGAGGACAGGTTGGGATTTGTTTGTTTGTTTATCTTTTTAGTGTTCTGCATTACATTCCAAGCAGTGCTTGAACTCCCCATGGATAATCTAATTGTTTATAGAAAAGTGCAAAACTTAGGCAATCATAACTGCAATTTATTATAAGAGTTACATTCTTCCTGATGAGCTCTGTTTAAATAAAGTCAAGTAGACTTTTTTCCTTTTTTTTAATTTTAGTAACTTCTGTTTGTTTGTTTATAAATTTTGTGGAATAATTTAGGGAAAAAATGATATGCTTAGTGAAAAGTAAAGGATTTGTTTTTTAACCTCACAAAGATTTCACGGTTTTTGGAATAATTCCAAAGCAAATAGGACCTGTGAGTGAGTACTCCTTGTTTTCAAGGAGATGACTGTCACTCAGAACTGCAGAACTGCTCAAGGGTTAGTTCTGCATTTGTTACATAGATACACATTTTAGTTGGTTTTTCAGGAGTTGTACAAACCTGTGTGGTCCTGGTAGGGACATTGTCAGTCTTGTACCTTTAGAAAGTTCTAGGCCATACAAAAGACCATTTCTAGTTTGTAGAGAGACTGGGCTCTGTCTTTTAGGCAGATTTGCTTATTCTATTGTTGTCCATATTTGTTGAAGGAAAAAGAGCAATTTGGTGTTACAGCAATATCATGAGTAGCTATTGAAAAAGCTTGCAATTTTTCTTTAGGTAGTCTTACCATGGATTGTTGTGTAGTGCAGAGAAATAATCAGGAAAAGTTGGTAGAGCTTTTTGCTGATAACATTTTCTGCCCTTACCAGACCGTAATGGTATTTTGTGCTGTGGTTCATTTAGTGTATAAAAAAAAATCAGTTTAGATTATTTTACATTTTAATCAAAATCTAAATGTCATCATGTTAATTTTTATTTTGCATTCAGACCTAATGATGCTGTGGATGAAGGTGCAGAGGCCTCGCTGCCCAACTCCAGGGATATCACCAGTGAACCCTTCAGAAGAGAGCTGATATCCAACTTGGCTGAGCACATTATGTTCAGTAAGTGTTGAAGAGTGTCACTAGCACAGAATCAGAGTGGTGTGCATAGGAAGGGACCTTCAAGATCACCTCATTTCAACCCCCCTGCCATGGCCAGGGGCACCTTCCACTGGATGAGGTTGCTGTCAGCTGCCTGTTTTATTTTGCTGACAGCACGAATCTTCTGTGTGGTAATGTCACACTTCCTAATTGTCTCCATTCAGGTGATCATTTCGTCACTTACATAATCTTGACAGTTCTCCATCCTTTCTCTCTCTCTCCTTCCTCTTCAAAGTTTAATAAACTCTTTTAATGATAGAAGATTTTTGTTCTGTTTGTTGGAGTAGTACTCTAAACTGTGTGTTCTCTGAAGTGCTTGATTGCCATATTGATACACTCATTTCTTAGCTCTTCATGTAAGGAGTTATTGCAGTGTCTTAATGGCATTCTTGAAGATCATACATGAACTCACCTAGCTGCCTGGTGACACTCACCAGTGTTAGCAGGTTTTATAGGTTATGTGGTGTACGCTTCAGTCAGTAGATCTATGGTTTGTGGTACAAGAGATACACAGAAAACAGTACTTACTTTAGTAAATATTTAACCTTTATTTGGCCTTCTTAGTCCAAGTTACTTTGATTACTTTAATATTGTTTCTAGATAGACATAATACACTTTGTATTCCATTTGGTGGGTACAGTTCGGTGCCCACATCACGATTACTATTTTTTAAATAGTGGGTACTCTTTCGTTTGTAATGGTGTTCTCAATGTCTCAGGTGCTTAACAAGTTTGTCTTGTTCACCTCTAGCTGCTAACAAGTCCTGTGCTGTGATGTCTACCCACATTGTTGCCTGTTTGTTGCTGTACAGACACAGGCAGGTAAGACTTCTGTGCTGCTTAAATAGCGAAACATTGCTTTGGCCTTGTTAAGTTACTAAAAAAAAATGGTATGGATTTTACTATTGCATGATACTGATAAAGAAGAAAGATGCATTTAAGTGAAAGTGGATTTCAGGTAGTCTGAGTGCTTATATTTTAGGTGGCAGTGGGTGCTTGAACACGTGCCATTATTGATGGGACGATAATAAATGCTCATGTGGAAGTAGATCTTTATAATTCAAAATGTTACGCTTTTTTTAAAGAATCCATGGATTTCATTTATTTTATTAGGGTTGGTTTTTAGATCTCAAAACATACTCACTATCAAATACTCTAGAAACTGTTCCATTAATTTCCAAATTGATTTTGCTGTTCCTCGGTACTAAAATACTATATCACAATGGCAGAATGATACTAATGTTTACCTGAAGTCTTGTGCATGAGACTTGGAAGAATTTTTTTTTCTCCCAAAAGTTGGTTTTGCATTTTTTCTAAAACTCCTTCTCCTTGTAATTTGAAGCTTTTATTGCACATAAATTGAGAACAAATGGAAAAATATTGGTCAGTTGTATAATCCTGCTTGTGGAGGAAGTGTCACCATTCTCATCAGTCCAGTCTTTCCAATTTCCTAAAATAGTGGAATCAAAGAAGCATTTTACAATGTGATCTGAATCCATCTTGACAGAAAACAAGAAAAGGAGGTGCTTGAGGAAAGGCTTTTCCTCATGTTCCAAACCAATTGTTCTGTTCTGTTAAGTGCATTATTCCCAACTAGTTGATCATTCACTTCATAGCATAGGTAATGGAAATACCTCTGACATGTTCTTGAGGTATCTTGAGGTATTCAGGTCTCTGCAGGCTGTGAAATAAACCAAGAAGCAAAGAAAAACCTTGCATTCCCAAATAGTTCCATGGCTGTCAAATATAATTGCATGTAATTCAAAACATGTGGGATACTTCATCAAAACCTCAGTGAAAATCAGTTTTTCCGATATGACTGTTGTGCTTTGGATTATTGGCAGTTAGTGTATAGTGTTTGATATATACCTGGTTATGTCGTTTACTGATAGACTCTTCTGCAGAAAAATTGTTTAACTGTGTGATTCTGTGTTTATTTCTAGGGAACTGATCTTTCCAGGCTGGTAGAAGATTTCTTCTCCATGAAGGAGGAGGTCCTAGCCCGTGACTTTGACTTGGGATTTTCAGGGAACTCGGATGATGTTGTCATGCATGCCATCCATTTGTTGGGGAACTGTGTAAATATCACAAACACGAGCAGAAACAATGAGTTCTTCATCACTCCCAGCATCACAATACCTGCTGTCTTTGAACTCAACTTCTACAGCAATGGAATACTTCATGTATTCATTAAAGAGGCTGTTATTGGTATGTTTTGGGGTTTATCAAGGAAAGACTTTCCTGTAACACTTGAAGTCAAAGTATCTACACAAAAGCCCCCCTCAATCTCTCGTGTTACTTACTTTAATACATTTTTTCTCTTCCTATTTCTTTACCCATGCAAACGGTTTTAAAGCAGACTTGTATTTTGTTTGTGGAACGTTTCCATTCTTTTTTTTCCCTCATCCTTTATTTTTCTTGGAAGTGTTTGTGTATTGGTCACTGCCATAGGCAAGGCACTGTCAGAGTTCTGAGCCAACATGGCAAAACCTGTGCTTTGGTGAGCAGTATTTTAATGAGATCTTGTTTTGATCTGACATTACTGGGCACAAAATAGTGGTTAATTCTGTATTTATTCTTGAATGGCACATATAATAGTTGACTGCTTTTAGCCCCAGAAGTAGACAAAACAGAAGTTTGACGTTTCCTTTGCCGTAAAGCTCTTTGGAAAATTAAACTTTGCCTGTGTTTGTTTCTGCTCCAGCCTGCAGTCTTCATGCGATTCAGAGCAGGAGGTACAGAAATGGTACCAGTGGTGCTTCTCCCAGTTTAATCAGTCAAGAACACCTGGTCCGAAAGGCTGCCAGCTTGTGCTACTTGCTTTCTAATGAATTCACTGTATCTTTGGTAAGTAATTGCATTAATTGTCCAGGTTTTTGTTCTGCTTGTTGCTTTAAAATTACAGGACACTTTCTACAAGTGTCACGGCTCTGATCTGTTCACTGTCAGTGCAGTGTGATGGTGTTGGGTATCAACGGGTGTCACACGCTGAGTGCCACCTGCTGCTTCTGCAAGTGCTGAAGTGAGCAATGCTGGCCTGGGCCTGGGACATTTCTGCTGTGCCTTAGGCCTTTCCTGAGAAAGACGGCCTTAAGAAGCCCACCTCGAGCTGTGGGGGCTGAGAGAGCAACTTCTCTAACATATTTTGTGTCACTCATGTCATTAGATCATCACAGCTGTATTTGCATTCTGCCCAAACTATTTTATTTCAATTTTTTTTTTACCTAAAGAAACGAAAGTTGTTGTGAGTACCCAGCCCCTGTGAGTTTGCACAGGTGGTTGAAAGTATGTTGGGAAGTAGGGCTTCATATTCTAGAGATACCCCTTGTTTGCATAGGAGTGCAGTGCTCATGTTGTGCCACACCTGGTACTTAGTGGCAATTTTAAACATGGCCTGACTTCAGTTTTTGTTGTGTTACAAAACACTGGCGTAAGCTGATGTTATCTCCTTTTTCAGACACTGCATACTTTCAATTTTAAGTGCTAGATGTTCTTTTCTCTTATGTGTAGAAGTTACTTAAAATTTTGGAGGTTCTTGAATTAGTTCTTAAATTTGTACCCATATTTGACTTGTGCATTTTTACAGAAGCATAAGCCAAATTTAGAATTTTTGTCTAGGCAGTAATGTTAGCTCATATAGTGGAGTTCTTTAGTAATATTATCCTTCTGCTCTCAGGGATAATAATTGATCATTATTTTTTTTAACTAAGAAAGTATTTCCTAAATGATTATGAATAATGTAAAAGGGTTGTTGTTTTTTTTTCAGTTTCAAAACACCTAGGAGAATTTCTTGAAAGTGTAGTTTCCTTTAAATTCCACTGTTACAAGTTTCAATAATTTTAATTTTATGATGATTTTATTCCAGAATTGTTAACAAACTAAGATTTGGTTAGAGGATATTAAAAGGGAGAATATTTAATGTGTCTTCCTACCAGTGGTTATGCATTTTGGAAAAATCTTGGACATGTTTTAAATATCTTATTTCACTATAATTTTTTTTTTATGTCTGCTGGGATAAACACAAGAGTGGTGCTTTGGGATTAAGATGATAAAAGTTTAACAACTTGCATAAAAGGAATAATACTGCTGTATCTAAAACAGTCATACTGAACAGGGAGTGATGTTGCTATAATGGGTATAATGGATGTGATTTTTTCATTGCATTCCTTTTATGTCGTGCAGCCTTGCCAGGTGATCTATCAAGTTTGCCATGAATCTGTGGAAAAGCTGATCCAGTATGGCATTCTGCTGGTGGCCGAGGTAAAGTGGCAGAGATACTGTAGGAGTAGTGTACTACTAGTGTGCTATAGGGAGTTTATGCTCCTTAGTTGTGAGACTTGTTCTAAGTATATGTTGTTACTGAAAGCTTGTAACAATGTGCCCAGGACTGAGAGGGCTTCATTCCTCTGTTCGTAGGCATCAGGCAGTTAGGTACAGTCATCCTGGGATGCTTCATAACTCTGTGTGTAATTTCATTTTACCAGTAAGGCTACTAAGGAAGACATGTATTTTTGTACTGTCTTGAAATGTGGGATTTATTTTATTATTAGAGCCCTTTCAAATGTAGCATAGCTACATGGATTTTTACTATCTACTCTACAGGAGTCAGGAGTCCAGACCTTTTGTCATTCTTTAATTCCTTTGCATCGATCTCAGAATTACTGTAAAACTCCCCAGCTTGCAGTTTCAGGGCTGCAGAGAAGTCGCTGTGTGGTGCAGTTTGCCAGAGGTGCACAGTGCAATGAAAATCTTAGGAGCAGAGGCAGCTGATTCAGCATATCTTTGCTTCATAGACTTCTTTCTGTGCACAGTAAACAAACCTTGGCACCCAGGAGGAAGCAAGAAAAAAACTCAGTCTTTTTCACCAAATGTCTCTTCTCTCTGCTTTTCTTAATGCTTCCATTAAATACTGGTTAATAAATGCATTGATTAAGTCAGATGAGATTATAAAATAAACCTATTGCTTGCCTGGATTTGGAGTTTTATGTATTTACCACCTTGTCTTTGAAATTTAAGCAGGATGATCAGGAGGATGTTAGCCCCAGTCTTACAGAACAGCAATGGAATAAAAAACTCCCTGAGCCATTATCATGGAGAAGTGACGAGGAAGATGAAGACAGTGATTTTGGAGAGGAGCAGAGAGATTGTTACCTGAAGGTAATCATTTTCCTGAGACTAATAGCATTGAACCCTCTTGTGAGAGATACAAACTACTTTGCTTATTCAGGACAGGTAATGGTAATTACTTCTGGGGAGAGAGATGCTGGTTTGCGGTGCTAGTCTGTAGTATTTTTGTACAGTCAATACAATACCTTTGTCTCCTTCCCCTGAGGAAAACAGCTGAAGAAACATCAAACAATCTTACAGGGAGGTGAAAGCAATGGTTAGAGTCACAAAAACTGATAAAGACTTGAGTATCTTGGTTTTGTTCTTTACTGAGTGCATGCAGTCTAAAAGGGGCACATCCAGCTGGTATTTATATTCAGCCTGTATTTCCCTTCATAGATTGCTTATGTTGATTTTAGATATATTACTAGTTTTCTCAGAGCTGACACAAACACTCTTTAGGGTATCTTTTTAACACTTGAAAACTTCTGTCCATCTCTGTGAACATAGGACAGTCGTTCTTTTGGCTGCAGAACAGCATGATGTCTTTAATTTTATCTTGGGAAAATAGTAATACCGTGGAGGAGGAAAAAATAGCATTGGTCTGTGATGTTCCAGTGTCTGTTTTGTTCCTCATGAAAGACCTTTTTTTGCTATGCTTCCCATATTGTCCTGTGCCCCCACACTTGTTTTTGTACTTTTGTTTTTATTTTGGATGCTGTTTTGCTGTGTTCTGCCTTGCAGGTAATTCCTGGTTTCCGCTGGTCTCTGTCTCTGAACCTTTTGTTGCCTTTTCTTAGGTGAGCCAGTCTAAAGAGCACCAGCAGTACATCACTTTCTTGCAGAGGTTACTGGGACCGTTACTGGAGGCATACAGCTCTGCTGTCACCTTCGTGCACAATTTTAGTGGTCCTGTTTTAGAGTCTGAATATATTCAGAAGCTACACAGGCACTTAATAAGCCGGACGGAGAGGAATGTTGCTGTGTATGGTATGTTAAACTGGTTTTGGAGCTGGGTTTGGTTCATTCTGTTCTTTCTGCCACGAGGTAGCCCAAATTGAACTGCAGTTTGTTTTATCTCTGGGTTTTCTGTCTTGCAGCTGAGAGTGCTACCTACAGTCACGTGAAAAATGCGGTGAAAGTCTTCAAGGAAATTGGAGTAAGTGTTTGGTGCTCAGATCTGGTGACTGTTTAGTTTCATTTCAATAATGAGCACAATTTGGACATTTCAAGGAATCTGTTCAGTGTCAGTTTAAAATCAGTGAATGTGTCTCTGGAAATGTATTGTGGGTTTGGAGCATTGTGGTTTCCTTCAGGCTGAGGGCTGTAACGGAGAGCACATGCTGCAGAACAGGGCACTTCTTGCCCCTGGGAGGGCCTGTCTGGATGGCTGGGTGACTAGACATTTTTATTCACAGCAGATGGAGTTCCTCTGTATTACTCCATGTCCCTATTGGACAATATTGAAAGGCTGAGAGCATGTTCCTGTACTCAGTAACAGCTAAATTTAATTTTGAAGTCTACTTAAATCTTTAAAAAAGCATTAGTTATTGAATTTCGGCTTAGCAGTGATTGATGCTCCAGAAGAACCATCCTTATGCACCTGCAGTGTTCACCATGAGGATGTATTCTTTAAGACAAACATTCAATTTGGTACTTTACCACTAGTATGTTAAATTTTAAATCACCCATCTAGATTTTGCAAGTGAAGTGTTTTTCTTTCATCAGACTGGCATGGCTTCCTGAATGCCAGATAAGATACAGCATCATAATTTTGAAAGTATTGACATTTAGGCAAAATGTTGCTGGATATGGGTTTTGAAGTCTTTGCCTTTAAATTCTGATATATTGAATAATCCAACAATAGTTGGCCTAGTAAAGCTATCTTGCTGTAGACTCTGAATAGCTCTGAAGAATGCACATATTGAATCCATGATTTTCCAACAGCAGGATAAACTAGAATGAAAAGTGGAGCTAGATAATGTCTGCTGAGCATCTATTATAGCATAGCATCTGGATTCTTGTTTTTAAAGTGCTTACACTTTCAACTGGATGCCTTTGCTTGTTTTATCCCTCACTGTTAAGATTTGGCTGTTTATCATGCATTGTACTTAGTTCTCAATTTCTTTTCTTCCATAACCCTTGAAGGCCTTCAACACTGAGTGAATTCTAATAATACCTAAAGGCATTGCCATCTAAGCCTTCAAGAAATGAAAAGAAAAAAGTCTTGTAAACGAGGGAAAACTCTGGTATAGACCACAACATTTAAATCTCAGAAGAAAGGAGATTCCTTTAACATGGTGATGCTTACATGGGTTCTTGCTGTGCTTCAGGTTTTCAAGCAGACTCGGCAAAGGAAAGACATCATTTTGGAACTCGGCACTACGTTCCTACCTCAGCGCAACAGGCAGAAGCTACTGGAATTCGTCATGAGCTTCATGGTGTTATAGACCACACACAGCACCTTTGTCCAGGGACACGAGGACAGCTTTTGAGACTGTGGCAAAGCCTGGGGACATTTGCTAATCCTTCAAAGTGTAAGGTGCCACTGTCTGGGTAGGGCCTTCTCTGACTTGAACTACTGGAAGACAAGTGCCTTCTTACGTGTGCATTTATGGGTTTCTTACAGTCCCAGTCCTGTTGTAATACAGCGATACTCAGATGACACTTTCGATACAAGTAATTAAACATGTTGCAAAATATAAGATAAATTATTAGAATTAGATGTAAAAAAAGTTTTATCAGTGTTACATTTTAAATGAACTTTTAAAGACTGTAACAGATGCACAAGTACACATATTGGTGTTCTGTAGCTAACCCTGAGATCTTGAGTTTAGTGGCAACACAGCTTATGGCTTAACTAAGTACCTTTCATTCCAATTCAGTTTTATTGTTTTAAATAAATGGTTTAAAAATTTTGCTTAGGCAGGCTATATACTTCATGGATAAAGCCATAGTTTTTCATAAATGTTAACATAAATGCCAAAATTCTAAAGAAAATTACAGGTACAGACATCTGAGAATAACGATCATGTAGCAGGTGATTGTGAGAAATGTCAGCAGGCACACCTTGCACTATTAAAACTGTGTAGTGCAGTGGTAAATTGCACTAATCACTGCCGTCAGGAAGAATGTGAGAGTAGTGTTCTTGTTTTTATTATGGCATCTGTCATTCAGCCAGATGAAAGTCAGGAGACAGTTGCCTGAATGTGAATATCTTGTAAAATCTTAGATTATTATTTAATTGAAAAAAAACCTATTAAGTTCAGGGGGGGGTTGGTTTTGTTTGTTTTTTTAATTAATAGGATGTCAGATTTTTCTTAAGTGGAATAAAGACTTGATTTGGTGAAATAATTTTTAATTTTGGCCCTAAAAATTTCAGCAATAACTTCGGCAGTTCTTTGGAAACAAGCATTCATAGTGTATTCTGTTGCTCAGCAAACCTAAATTGGCATGAAGTAGTACCTCTAAGAAACACAGAAATATAAACAATGTACTTTTGACTGTGATCTAACTGGCTCACAAAAAAATTAATTCATAAGCAAAACTGAATGATGAATAAATTCTGTCCTATGAAACAGGACTCTGGTGTTGCAATTTGATCCTTCTGCATGGAGGACTTGCACTGTAGATTTCATCTTCTCTTCATGTGAGGGAAGATTAGATTGCAACTTGTAGTCCTGTATTTTGGTACAGCTGATTTAGCTGAAGCAATAACTTGGTGGTATGTGAAGCTGGTTTGCTTGTGAAATGTGTTTTCCCTCCTTTATGCCTTCTAGATGAGGGAAATTAAACATTTCCTTTGCTGCATTGCTTTGCTTGATTCTCACATCCTGGCCTTGTGAGCAGAAAATCCCCCAAACTTCATCATGTAATGTCTGTCGCTTAATACAAACATGGAAAAGCATACTTGAATCCCAGCACTTGCACTGTTATGCCAGCACAAAACTGATGCACACAATTAGAGTTTGTGGCCAAGGAGCTTGCATTTGTACTGCACATTTGTCAACAAGAATATTTCTGTAAATTTTTTTATTAAATGCTATTAATATTTGAAAGCTGCAGTTTATAGTTTATTAGCATTATACTGTTAGCACTGTGAGATGCATGTGTTTTGTCACTAAACCAGGTGCTCTACAACACTTAAAGAATTTCTGAACCAAAGCTACATTAATACGGATAAACACTGATCCTAGAGTCGCTTGTGTTCTTCTGTCCTTCTGCTGTCTCAGCAGGACAGTGACTGCATCACACATAATTTGTTTTGTGAAGGCTACCAGCTGTTTGGAAAACAGTTTCATCTCATGCTCACTGATATGCACTGTTCATCCACCTGATGAATTCTCCATACAATGTTTGTTGCTGATGGCTTCCATTTAATATCAAAAAAGGTCTAGGTGCTTCTGAATAATGAGCTCTCATAGTTTACTGCACTTCAGCCAGTCTGAAGTGTACTAACAGCAAAGATTGTACATAAAAAATTTTTTTTAAAATGAAGCAATATGAAGCAAACAAAACTTGAGTCATTCTGTTAAGAATGTTTTGCCAATGGAGGTATTAGTTACCATAAAACCCAGGAGTGCTGTGGTCACTGGAGTGTTCTGGCTAGGTGTTAAAACTAAATTTATGGCTTACATTAAAAAAATAAATTAAAAAATAAATCTGGTTAACATAAATCAATGGATGGGTAATAATGCATGTGAATACACATTAATGGATACTTATATATGCAGGGGGAGGGGACACCTCTAAAACTGTTTTGGTTTTGTATGAAAAAAGAAACCTGCATGTGATAGATTGGTACTCTGAATCATATGCCACTGGAAGCCTTTGCATTCTGCAGCAAGTGTGTATGTATACATGTATATATGCTAGCGTGTATGTTCTGACATACAACATCTATGCTTTTCCCTGAAATTAAAGCACAGAATGTAAAATTATCAGGCTGTAATAGTCAAAAAAACTAAAACCAACACTTGCACTGTATCTACACCTTCAGTGTCTTCTGATTTTATTAACTTCTCATGTTTCCTTTGCTGTTAGAATTCTAGGTCAAGTTGATTTCAGTAAAGTTAACCAGTAAAGGAGAAAGGACTGGCCCTGAATTACCACAACTGTATTTTAAGACTTTATAAAGACTTACACGAGTCTCGTAATTCTAATGAGCATAATACTCAGGTGTGCAAATCTTTTGGGGCCAGTGTCTTTCATGCTGTGAGAAACTTAACCTCTCCACGCACATCCTGTAGCTGTCCCGTTTTTAGAGTGATGGCAATGCAGAGCTGCACTCCCCCTGGGGACGCAGCAGTCCATGTCCTGCTGCCCGTAGCCTTGGCAGAGCATTGACTCTGTGCTGACACTGACATGTCAGGGGCAAACCTGCCTGCGCTGGGCAGCACAGGGCTGCACTCACCATCTCTGATCAGGAAGCATAGACACACACTTGCATTCAGCTGCCTGCCTGCTCCTCAGAGAAGTGCCCCAAGCACCACGTGGAAGAAGGCTGAGCTGGGAGGTGATGTAAGATACCGTTGTTTTTGTGTTTCTGTGCTGATGAGCCAGGAACTGCTGACCGGAGAGTTACTGTGTTTTACCTGTTATGTGTAATGCGTGTCTGTCGTAGAAGCACAGAGGTGTACTGGAGTCATTTTAATAAATTAAACTGTTTGCTAATATGACATTTAACAAGCTCTTCTAGTGTTCTTTTGATTTATTTTTGTTGTTGTTGTGTTTTTTTAAATAACTCGCTGAGATAATTCATTCAGTAACTTTGTCCCACTGCAGGTAGTTTCTGAAATTAAACCATTAAAATCTTTTGTTGTAGATACATCTACCAGTGTATGTGCTGGAGTAGAGACACTGAAAAAGCAGATTGAGGTGACATCCCAACTCCTGAGCCACTGTTTTTTTGCAAAGTGGAGGTGCCGTTTTGCCTCTCTGTTCCCCCATCTCCACAAGGTTCTTGTACATGGAGCTCTTTTGCAGTTCTTCTCTCCTCATGGGGGTGTTTGTGTGTCATTCAGGAGCCTGGCATGGTTCTGATGCTGCAGACTTCCTTTCTTGTGGTGATTTCAAGCTGACCTGGAGTGTAATAAACACCTGTCAGCAATTGTGACAGCATCTGGCAAATGTGAATTAATTGGAATGGGGCTTTAATATAATAAACCTGCATAGATGATCATTACCTAAATTGAGAAGGAGGGATGTTGCTTCACTCTTCAGGAAAAAAAGTTATAATCAGCTGATTCTGTAAGAGGCCTCTAGCAATGTTCACATGCAAGCAAGGCTCAATTAATTGACAACTCTAGGCTGAAGCAGGAAACTTAGAATTCAATTATTGTCAATAACTTGAATTAAACCCAATTCTTGTTGGTGATGACCTTATATGTTATTTCTGTAAATGTCTTCCTAATTCTCAGTCTTTTGAAATCCCAAATGTCAGATAAAGCGCTTATCTCTAGTTTTTGCTTAATTCAGTTTTTCTATAATAAAAGCTTGTCAGGCTTATTTAGAAGGATCATTGCTTTGAGCTCTCTGCTTTGTTCTCTTATGGTACATCGTGTTTTCAGTAGCCCTGTGTTTTCAAGGTAAGATCCACATTGATCTGAGTTGCTGCTTGAAACATTTTCTTTTCAGTCTTTATTTATAGATGTTCCTGGTGTTTTGCAGTGCTGGGCAATTATTGTCCTTATTTGTTCTCCTGTAAGTTGGCCAACCAACTGTTAATGTAATTATCCAAAAGGTATTATCATAGTTGAGGCTATCTTTAGAATTAGGGACTTTGTGTCTTTTCTGAAGAAACATTTAGGAAATGTTCATCACTGTGTGTTGTGCTGGAGTTCAGGCCTGAGAGACCATAAATCCCAAAAAGACTTTCAGCTTTCATCTGTCATAAAGCATTGACAGTTAGAGAAACAAAAGCTATTTAATTAATTACTATTCATTTTGCAAATCTATGTGCATGTAATTATGCAGTGCAGAATTTCAGTGAAAGACACAAAGCATAATTGCTATGAGTAATTTGCATAAAAAGGTTGTTCTCCAGCATTGTAATATTGATTTGTAAACTGATAGTATTTGCAATGTCTTGGTCTCAAATGTTTTCCAGAGCAACAGTCCCTGAGAGGTGAGGAAAGCCAGATATGGAGATCAGGTGATGTAAATTAGGCTCAAAGATTCACTGAACCCATGCATGGCCTTGGAGACATGTCACTTCTGATGCTGTTTTCTGTTTTCATTAGGAAGTAATTTGAGGGAAACTGCATGTGTACGAGTATGAAGTGGATTTCTTCCTCTCCTTGAAACACAAGTCACAGTCAGAATGAAAGAATTTTGGAGTTGAATGATTACTATTAGGTGTGGGCATGATTTTAGATCTGTTCTGAGTCTTGTCTGTTCAGTATCTTCATTAGTGACCTTGGGGATGGAAGAGAATTTGCGTTTTACATTTGTAGGTAGCAAGATCTGGGAGAGGCAGGTAGTCCAGTGCAGTACATCATGATCCCTGTGGTAATGATACATTTTGGAAAGATCTGAAGGCAAAAAGAAGAAAGCAATTCCATCCAAGGAAGTACAGCGCATTACATCTCAGAGAAAACTAGCTGATGTACAGGCACAGGAGAGGAGATAAACCAGCTGTGTAGCAATTCCTGGGAGAAAACTCCAATTTACTGGCAGACCACAAGCAGAACGTGACTCAGAAGAGTCCTGCTGCCATGGAAAGGGCAGGTGTCATGTAATGACACCCTTGCTCCTGCACATGAATGACAAACACGGGGCAAAACTTTCCAGTCCAAAAGGTCTCAGCTGGGTTACCATGTTCTGTCTGAGGAGTTCTATTTGAAGGGTGCTGCAGGCAAGATGGAAGGGGAAAAAAAGTCTTCCCCTCAGGCCCCTGTATAGAGAAAAAAAATCTGGATTATTCCCTGGCTATGGGAGTACCCAGGTTGGATAAAAGCAGTGAATTTAGTGTTCAGTTGCAGTGAAAAGAACCAGGGTAGGTAATGTAAAATATTTTTACTGTGAGCAAAGAGAAGTGCTGAGATAGATGGACTGGGAGGGCTGGTGTTTCCTTTCCCTGGGAAACTCTGGGTCCCTGTCCCTGTTGGTTGGACCTTGCTGTGTGGTGGTGAGCAGAACAGACAGGTGAATCTCTGCCTTCCTGGTCTGGGCATCTTTCCTGGGCAAGGTAGAAATGGGTTTGTACAGAAGCACCTTGGTCTGGCTGCTTTGGCTGGTGGCCTGGCTGGTTCTTTGTGTTTGAGGTCAGGAGCAGCTGTAGCATGAATTATACTTCTTGTTCCTGTAATCACTAAGGAGTAAAATATATGAGGGCTTTATTAAGGTTGTTCTGTAAAAATGTTTTCTTAGTGTCTCTGCTGGTCAGAAAACAGATGGAGTGCCAGCAGGGAGCAGGAAAGGACTGGGGAAGAAATCAGACATCACTGTGGTTCTGCACTGTCTTACCGTGTTGTGTGAACATTTCCATAGAGGTCTGCTACCTCTGCCAGTCGTAAAATCCCTGGTCACTGGAAAAGGGGTGAGGAATCCTGCCCCTGGCATTTTCATCTTCCAGAGTGTTCCTGGCAGGTAACAATAATAAATTACGAATTAACCCTGTAATCTGTTAACAGTTTACAGTTTAACTCTGGCACTGCTTTGGAAATCCTGAAAGCCAAGTGATATTTCCTGAGCTTTGGGTTTACTGCTGGTTTGACTATTGCATTATCTCAGGAGTTCAGGCTCCAGTGATTGTATCTACCTAAAGAAAACAACATTTATAAATGCCACAGAATTGACAGTGGCACTCCTTTAATGCATTTCTGTTGGAAGAGTTGCCAGGATCCCCCCCGAAAGTACTTTAGCAGCCTGTTTCAGAGAGCTCTGTGCCGTGTGGGGGCTGCTGTGTGATTGGTACCTGGGATGGCTTGTTAACTGCTCACCGTGGCGTGTCTGTAAAACCAGTGTCACGCCTTTGACTTGGTGTCCCTCTTCAGAGGAGGCTGAGGGATTGGTTCTGTTCCCCAGTTAAACATTTTGCATATCTGTGGAAAGTTTCAGGCGCTCACCTTATGGCCATGTTAATGTATGGGTTTTTTTAAATTTAGCTGAAGCCTAATTCTAGCCATGGTGTTCAGCTCTTTTTAAATCAGACTTCCTCTTGTCTCTGCAGGATGGAGAAGGCCAATTAAACTACTCCCTGTCGGAAGGCAGTAAAAGCCTTTTTCTGTGTTGATATTTCCCCCTTCATTAAACGAAATTATCATAGCTCAGCACCTTTGCCTGCAAATCTCTCCCTTTGTCTTGCTGGCTGGCTGGCCATTTATAGCCTCCAGTTTCCTTGAAAAAATGTTTTTTAATCCCCCAAAATTAATCATTGCATGTAATAAAATGAATGTTCCCACTTCTAGGAGATGAGGAAGTTTAAACACATTTTGCATTTACATTTTTGTAGTAGTTAGATATAATGTGGATTAATTCCGGTACTGGGCTTTAAAACTCCTGCATTTTTCCCTCAAAACTGCAGATTCTGTCCCTTTTGCCCCAAAATGTTTCTTTTTGTCCAAGTGCCTAGGAAACCTGGTTTAGGTATTAGGAGAATTCCATCCGTTTACCAGCTGTAATCATTAACCCAAGTTGTAGTTTACAGAAGTCTGAAGCAAAGAAGCATAGAAATATTAGAAGCTGGTATTTCTGAATATACTCCAGAGAGCTGGGAGAGCAAACCAGGGCAGGAGGTTGTGTGTGTGTGGTTTTGTCTTTTAATTGGTTTATATGAAGTTATCCCTTTGTCAATGCAGAAGGCAGTAAAAATGAAAAATGTGGCAATCAGTGACACATGTAGTTAATTTTCTGAACTAAGTAAAATAAGTACAGATTGGTTATTAATAATTCAAAGTAAAATGCTAGATAAGAAATTGGAGCAGCTTGTCTATCACTTTCAACCATTAAAAGATTAGTCTGAGCACAGCAGTCCAAATCTCCCTTATCTCTTATTAAAGCCTCAATTCTTCACTTATTAAAGAATCAGATCTAAATGATGCAGCAGGCCTGAGACGTTTCTGCTGCCGTAGCCCGGTTCATCGTGCTGGGCTGTGGATTCAGCATAAGCTGGAAGGTGGCTTTGTGCAGGAAATTTTGGGTACGCAGGACCTCCTGGAGGTAAATGGCACACAGTGAGACTCCTGCTCTAACTAGCTCGGGGTGATTTTCTTCTTCAATACAGTCTCTCTCTTTCTTCAGTTCTCCCTGTTGCTGCTGTGTGACTACAGCAATGTCCCCTGTCCTCCCTGGAACACCGATTTCTTTCTCCCAACTCATTCTCACACAAGGGGTTGACCCAGAGTCTGGCTGCTCACTGCTGTATGAACAACATAACGGGGTTCTCTTTAAATTGCTTGAGAAAACACTCTTTCCCCACTCTTTGCCTGCTTTAACATCCAGGCCGTACTTGTACAAATTGTGTCTCAGATCTATCATAGCTACGGTAAAATTAAATAAAGCCAGACTTTCCAAAGGAGATACGTAGTTGCCACTCACGTCCATGGGCAGAAAAAATTCCTGATGGCTGTAAAACGGGATTAAGGACTTTGCTCCCAGCATTTTAAACCTTTTTCTGTAGAGGAATATTGTCGTTTTGCTCACAGCAAAACACAGATGAGCCCAGATCCATCCCCAGTGTGTCCAGCAGATGGTGGTGGAGTTTCATCTACAGCTGCAATTCCCGCTGAGGGACCGGGCACCACCATTCCCAAATCTCAGTCCCCGGGCTGTCCCTTAGAAACAAAACATCATTTCCTTGGCAGCCAGCAGCTTCCTAGACATAGGAAGCACTTCACTTGGAGTTGCTTTTATCTGTTGCTGTGATTGATTTTTATAGTTTCAGGAGTCGGGCTGTGTTTGACACCTGACACAAACACCACCACCTTGAATGACCGTGTGGGGTTTACTCGTCTTCAGGTGAAAATGTGCATTAGGAGAGAAGCTCTTCACCTGTCTTCATGCACTCTCTGGTCCAGACAGGCATTTTGAAGAAATGAAGCCATCACTCCAAGACCAGTTTGGAGCGCGGCTCAAGTTTGGAAGTGCCCCAGAGGCAAGGCCAGAGTTCTGGGTTGAAGATCTGTGTCAGACCCCCTCCCCCTGCCCCGTGTAAACCAAAGCCCCTTACAGCTGTGGGAGGCAGAGAACTGGATCTCCTGCAAGGTAGGTGGAAAAGAGAGGGACTTGCAGGGCTGCCAGCTCAGCTTATCCCCTCTTAGACATAAACCTTCCTCTGATGCTGCAGGGCAACTCCAAGACTTTGTCTGAGTATGGGTACAAGGTGTTATCACAGTATCACATCATCTTCATAAATATTCTGCAAAGCATTACAAGCACTAATTTAATTTTAAAATATTCTGCAGGCTTTTCCTTGTGAAGATAACCTTCTTGATCTCAAGTATCCCAGAAAGAAGTCATTAAAGCACCAGTGAACATGCTAATTCATCACCACACTGAGGTTTTTTAGTTAAAAAACCTCCTGATGGCCCCTCTAGTGCTCAGCAGATTTGAACCTGCCCTCAATAAAAACTGAGGAGTCCACCGAGTTTAAGAAATCCTTCAGGTAGGGGGGGACAGTGCTGTTCACTGTGGCACAGCTCATGGGTGTGGGGCTGGACAGGGAGATGGCTGAGGCCCCGCTGAGCATCTTTGTCCCAGTGTCCCGGTGGCTTTGTGGATCTCAGGAGATGGCACTCACGTGCATGTCTTGACAAGACTTGATCCCAACAAACCCTGCTCTTTCCCCTTCCCTCTCCCTCCTCAGTTCCCCCCCAGTGCTGTGCCCCCTGTTCCTAGGCAGCTGGCTTGAGGCTTTGCTGGGAGCACAGCTGGATGAAATTCTGCACCTTCACCCCCTCCATCCCTTTTTCTTACGGGTTATTTTTCAGGCACATCAAAGTCCCAGCTCAGCTCCCTGCAAAGCACCACTGGTCACTGTCAGCATGTTTCTGGGCCAGAAACATGGTGGAGCTGGCACCAGGGAAGGAAAGTGAAGGGAAGATGGGCCCACATGTGTCCCCCGCTTCAATCAGTGTGCTGCTGAGGCACCATGGTTGGGGACCTTGGTCCAGCGATCCCTTGACTTGATACAGAGCAGGGACAAGATCATTCGAATGTCTGCAGGAAGCAGCTGTAGGCGTTGTATGCTAAGAAATAAACCAACTTCCACATTTCTGTCTTAGAAGCAGCTCATGCCACCCTCATCTCCTCATGAGGGGTGGAACAGCGCTTGGATCAAGCAACAGCAGGCGGCTGTGGGGACAGGCAGCCACATCCCAGGGAGCCCTGAGGAGCCCCGGGAAGAGTTTCCTGAGGGGCTGGAGGATGTCAGCACAGGCTGCTGTGGGGGCAGATAGCCTCAGGTTACTTGCTGAATTATGCCACGTGGTGTTAAATCATCCCACATTAGACAAATCCATGGGCTTGATTTCCCTTTTTCAGCACAGCTGAGTGGAGATGCAAACACACACAACGCGCTCCCTTTCTCTATAATTTCCCTCTGCGTGGTAGATGCGACCTGAAAAATAAACACACCTTTCCCTGTGGGCTGGGATGTTTCTCTGACTGGTGCTCGCGGTTGCCAGCTGTAACGCATCCCTTCCAGTCCGGTGCCTTTGCCATTGTCACTGTGATCCCCACTGCATCTCTTTGGTGCTGCCCTGCAGCAGGGTGGCACCATTTCCACTCTGCTCCAGCCTCAGCTAAACTGTGCTTTATTTCTCTGCTGGCACCAAGAGCTGTTTGCCAGTGAGGCAGAGGTGGAAGCCTGACATCATTGAGAGGCCTCAAGAGCCTCAGTCCGGTCTGATCTGCTTGTGGCTGTGCTTGGCAATTTTAAGAAATGAGGTTCTTCAGACAGCTGGGATGTCTGTCTTCTGTTCCAGACAATTGTAACCAACTTGCACAAGCCGGGGTGATTGCAGGTGTTCTAACGAGCTCTCCTGATCACGACGCAGTCGATGGCAGTCGCCCTTTCCGGCTGCAGCCGTCAGTGGCTGAGCTGCCCACGCTGACTGGCCCCTCGGTGGCCCTGGATCAGCTCCTGCTTGAACCACCCTGTGCCTGTGGCAGACGTCAAAGGGCTGTGGGAAGACGTCTGATGAGGTGGTGGTTAGAGGAGACAGAACACGGATTCACAGGAAACAACATTTCATTGGTTTTGCTGTTCCTGGCCTGCCATCCTTTACAAGTATAAATAGGTTATCCACTCTTTTTAAATTCCCTCTGTTACTGGCTTCTGGGCATTGACTGTTTCCACACAACCCATAGGGGACACAGTTGCTGCTGGAAAATGAGGGGGAAAAATGAGTCTTTAATTTGACCTGCAACATCAGAGAATTTGAAAAATTGTGAGTGTTTTTATAGAGCTTTTATATCATCACCCTTTTCAACTGAGCATCCTGAATGCTTTATAAATATTAATTAAGTCTCATGTGGCTCCTCTGAATTACGTAAAGACAGAATTGCCTCATCCATCAGAAGAGAGGATTCAGAAACTGCTTAACAATTTGAGACACCATAAAATGACACCAGTTCAGTGAAGAAGAACCTAACACCCACTGGAAAAATATGGGCAGGAGAAAAAATGAAGCAACTGGACTATATCTTTCCACCCTCACAAAAAAGTGATGTTGGGCCATGGAGGGCTACAGTCTTCCTGCTCTTCTCTTCTTCTGTCTCTCCTCTTGCTTTGTGGGAAAACCTTGTCTCCCTGGGTAAACTTTATCTAAGAGTAGGGTTTCAGAAAGGAAGCAACCCAAAGGGAAAATGCTCATAAAATCCTCATCCCTTCTCCCTCTCCTAGGACATTATTGGTGACTGACAGCAGGAGCTGCTGGAAGAGAGGGCTGGTCCAGCAGGCTGGAGATGCTGGGGTAGTGCAGGAGTTAAGGGAACTCCATGGAGCAGTGTGGAGCTGGGGGCGGGACAGTGAAGCCAGGCACGATGTGTAAACCTCCTCAGACAGCAGAACACAGTGGTTCAAAGGACTGTCAGTGTAGTGATATCTGTATGCAGGGGATGCTGCTTCTTTGGGAAGGAATTTCAAGATTATTCCCAGTTAGCAGAATCACAGAGGCTCACCCAAAGAGACGAGCTAAGAGCAAACTGCAGGCCAGTTACATACCTTGTGTTAGATAAATCACTTACCACAGCCAGCTGAACGACTTAGGCTTGAACGCTGGGTAATTAAAAAACTTAACTCATAGTAGAGACTGGTGTTTAATGAATTCAGAGAGGCATCAGATATTTACTCAAATTTCTCATATCCTACTGCAGTTATTCTCACTTTCTTTATCAAATGCCCGAGAAAGGTACTGGATTGTTTCCTCAGCTGGGCTTCTCCAGGTGTGTCTTCTAAAGCCGCTCTGCATAAATGGTTTCTAAGAAGACAACAACAGACCAGGATAAAAGTAAAGTATAGAGTAAAATATTATGTTGGAAAATCCCGGGGATTTTTTTTTTGGTGTACCAGATACACCAAGGCAATCTTGAAATGTTCTGAAATGTCAGTGAGTACAGAGGCAACAGACACAAGCTGCAACCAGCTGCAAACATCCCCAGTGAGGGCAGTGAAATCCTGCATCAAGGGCACAGAGAGGCTGGTGAATCTCTGCCAGTGGAGGGGTCAAACACCAAAGTGGACAAGGTCTGAGCAGCCTGTCCTAAGCTGGCCCTCTGTCGAGGCAGGGTGGGGCGTGTTGGACCACCTGACTTCCAGTGGTCCCTCTCAGCCTAAATGATTCCATTATTTTCCTCCTGTTGGGAACTGGAACAGACCTTTGGAATCTCTATGTTTTAGATCTCCAGGCCAACCTTAGACAAATTAACAGACACGGGCAGCCTTTGAGACATTTCATTTTGTGTTGCTGTGAGAATTATGATCACTGTAAGGTCATGATTGCTCTGCGTTTTTAAAAACGTAAAAGTGAAACGAGTTTTCTTATTGTATTTCCTTTCTTCACCACATATGAATTCACCCCTGCTGAGTTTTAATCTACTGTGAATTTTCTGGCTTTGTTTCCTGCAGAACTTCTTTTGAAGAACCCTTGTAAAGAATTGCATGGACTTTGAATGGAAATGAGAAGTAATTCAAAGCATAGATCTGTTAATCCTGAGAGCCTCAGTGCCACTTCTTCATACACATCGGGAAAATATGCAAAGTTACAGCAATCAGTTACAGCATGGCTGCAATGAATCTGTTATTAGCTCATGCAAGGCACAATACAAGAAGACTGATGCAGGAGGAAGGAGGTGAAAGTAAAATTTTTTTTTATTTAAATGGTCACAGTTTCATCAATTCTCTGTCTTCTCGGCACGATAACCCAATCATGACTGTCTCTGTGAAACAAGAAGATTGACACCACTTTAATGTATTTCATTTTACAGCAGTTTGTTTTCCTACACATAATATTTGTGAAGGAAAACTGACAACACTTGGCTAAGTAAATGAAAATTAAGTTAATTATTAGGTAGATTTCTCTGTCTTCCTCCTCTATAGGATCTGTATGCCTTTTTTCTTTAATTTTCCTTTAATTTTTTAAAAATTTTTACTTTTTAAAGAAATGCTATATAACTAGCATCTAATAAACAGCAATCTCTTGCCTTTCCAGTCAGGAAAAAAAGGAATATGTCAGTACATTGCAAAGAAACAAATGGTAACGAGAGAGTGCTGCGAGCAGCTCAGTCAGGTTATAACTTTGTCCTCATCCAAAGGAGTTTGTGAAGAGCACTATTAATTTCCAGTGACATGAAGGAGGATTTCAGCAGCGATTTTCCATTTGTCTTTGTTTCAATTAATGGTTTGGCTCCCAGGTAAAATAACAGAAAGCGTAGGCGTACTCAGTATATCCCAGAAATTCTTTCATTTCTTTTCCCTCTTTGTTTTTCATATTTTGAGTGTCATGTATAGTTAACAATGTGTCAACACTGCCATTAAAAACCTCTGCTTCTGTTTTTGTATATCTGAACTGTAAAAAAATTTGCTTCAGGCTCCAAATTTGCAGGGTCTTGCTCATGAGATCCTGTAAACCATTTTATGAAATCATAAAAATACGTGCTCCAGCTCTTGGATTCAGTCTCTTGAATCTCTACCACAAAACTTTAATAGTGTGTTTTTAATACACTTTTAGTAGTGTATTTCTTACAGAACCTATTATAAAATTGTTATCAGAGTTTCCTTATAGCTTTGTTTCTTCTTACCACAAATTAAAAAGCAAGCTTGCTATTTCTGCTGCATTAGAAATCTGTTCTTGACTCAGGTAATCACCACACTCTTTTTCTCTCAGAAAGGTTATCACTTACTTGCACACTTGTACAACTCTCACATTTCCCTCACTTCAACCTCTCCACTTCTCTTGTTTTAAACAGTTCCAGAAGGATTTTGAATGGCATGGGCAGCCTGGCAGTGATCTTTAAACAGTGTTACTATACCTACAGAATCTCCCTGGGGAGGATTTTAATTTTGCAGAGTACCTCTTCAAAGTGGTTGAGGACATTAGGTTTCCAGAAGGGAAGAACCCAGGATTTCCATTTTTTCAGCAGAGCTGAAACAAAGCGAATTATCCGTGATATTGTAGAGTTAATAAACGCAACCCTTAACATGACTCTTTAGTTTCTGTGGAGTATCAAAATGCAGGATTTGTCCTGCTGTAAGAAAACCATGTCTGTGTCATCCTGTCCCTGGCAGCAGCTTGGGGCATGGGCTGAGACATAAGGCAAAAAACCCTCACAGTTAAATAACTTACCTTAAAAATTAATTTCCAAATCCCCAAGTTCACGCCTGAGAACACAGGCTGAAATGCAGGACAGATTTTATTGTGTGCTCTCCTGTATCCTTTTATTGTGTGATCTCCTCTGTCCCTCAGTGGTGCAGCATCAATGAATTTCAAAGGCTCATTAGCATTTGCATTAATTGTTCCTGCACACCGACGGGCATTTCCTCTGACCAGCTTGCGACGGGTTTCCAATTCACATTAACTAGATTATCTCTTTCCTTTCATACGGATATGTGCAGGAGAGCTCTCTTTCAGTATCGCACCCGATATTTTACAGCTGTCTCTCCCCCTCTTCTCTTTTAACTGCTATTCCTGCTCTGCAGCTGATCGTTTGGATTAGATGTTGGGGTGTCCATCAGTGTATGTGAAAGAGATATTTAGTATGGAATAGGCCTTTTGGCAGTCTATATGGATGTGAAATTTATTGTTTATTGTTTCTGATACTGAATTATGTTGTAAGTTTATTTTTTCTGATGGTCAATTCTGCTCACAGGCTGACTTTTAGCTGGGGGGCACTGCATCACACTCTGTGTCAGGATAGTTTTTCCTGCTGCGGGATAATTTTTAAGCAAATGTCAGTATTGTGCCTCACTTCTACAACAGAGAAGGATATAAGTAGTGGTAGGCAGTGAGACTCAGCCAATCAAAGAAAATGTAACAGGAATCACCTCCTGCTCCATGGTGAGGTTTGGGTAGTGTGGATGTGCCCTGCATGTGGTATCCATGTGTGTGCAGGAACAGAGAGTCCCTTCCAATCCCTCCTTGGCAGGGTGTACTCTGACCCCATAAACTTGGGCTATGTTGCACTTTTGCTTTCATAAAGCTGCTGCCAGATTTTGGGAAGGAATTAGGACTTCCAAAATTAGGACTTTTCCTTCATAAATTAAAGTTAGAAGTCAGAAACATGTAGTTGTTCCGTCCCTTTATTCCCCTCTGTCCTGACAGGCTGCAGAAGTGCCTGTCCTTCCCAAGAGCAGACTGTCAGTGCGGGTTGCAGGTTCCCATCTCTGCCCAGTGCCAGGCTGCAGCACTGAGTGCATCCCTCCCGCTGATCTCAACACTGTCCTAAAAGCCTAAAAGAGATTTTTCTCCCTACTCATTCAGGAATTAGGCTCTCGGGTTACTTCACTGCTTGACCACTGAACTGACACATTCAATGACTGTAATTTTTCATGCAGAGAATTCTGAAAACCACCCAGGACACTGAAGGTACCTTGAACCCATTTTCCTGAGAAAGAGCTTTTGTGGCAGAAAGATGGAGTTTTCTTGTTACTTTGTTCTGTAGTAAATCCCTGTTTAGATGTTTTAAGAAAGGAGTTTTACTTTTTTTTTTCCTTTCAATATTGCTCATGTATGAAACTGTCTGAAAGCAGCAGGGGAAATGACCCTGAGAGGAAAGACATGGGAGCACATTTCTTGTCACCTGGATAAGGAAGATGACAAGAGGAGGTCAATAACTGCCCTTTCAATACCTGTCTGCTAAGGTTAACAAATGCTTCAAACCACATCCCAAGTTTGCTCTCCTGTAGAATATTAAAAACCACCTAACTGAATTCTGCAGAAGCTGTGCTCTTTAGCAAGCTCCTGTGATTGCTGGCACCAAAAATGTGCCCTATCCCTGCAGGCGGAGGGGAGATTATCCTGGAGAGGAACCGCAGGGTTGGAGGGGAGGCACAGCACTGCTGAGCAGAGCGTTGTACTTCAGACTTATTTGTGCAGAGCTGCAGTGCAGGAGCCCTCCAGTGAGTTTCTGTAGTCTGCCAGACTACACAGCAATTCAGAAAGACCTGCTTTATGTGGGAGTCATCTCTCTGCACCTGCAGTGGGACCGACCAAAGTATCACGGTCTGACTAAAGTCCTGTGAAATCTCCTACGACTGACCTGGCAAATGATGTTTACCTGGCTAATCCCCATCTTTAGAACAAGCTGAAATAAAATCTGGGGCTTCAATGTTTGTGTTCCTTGAATCATCGGGATAAATATCTGAAGGTTGTGGTAGTGCCTTGAGTCCATCAGTAATAAAATATGTGTGTGAGCTTGTGCTGTCATTTGTTTCATTTCTAGTAGCACTTTACCTGGTAGGAGCAAGCAGAGAGACAGAATGGCCAGAAGTGATAAACGGCTGTGTCAGAGAGTCAGTAAACCTTAGCCACAGAGTCCTTCTGCTTGTCATAAGCAAGTGATTCAAAACTTTTATGCTTTAGCTTCTGCCAGCACATTTTGCACAGATCATCTTTCTCCACCCCGCCTTGCAGCTGTCACCTCTAACCGAGAACGTAAAGTGATACAAAAATCACCTCTACAAACAGGACTAAGAAACCACAAAGAAAACTCATTAACTCATTGCTTGTAGCAATCAGTTCAGCGAGAGCTGCAAATCAGTGCTTTCCCCATGGTATCTCTCAAAAAAAGCTTTCCTTTAAAGGAAATCTTAGACATGAAAATGAGGGTAAAGTGCTTGATGGTCCCTAAGGTTTTGGAGCATTCAGTTCCTTCTACAATTAATGGAATTTGGGCCTGTAAATGCCTTACGTGGCTTTGAACATACTGCTTGACTAATATTGAGACTGCCAGAGCTCATCACAAGCTCCCAGGGGTGAGCAGTGGCAGGGCCTCCCGGGAGCTGAGAATTCCAGCAGCCAGCAAGAAGGAGGACGTGCTCCTTCATGTGGGTAGGAAATGCTTTGCTTTCATAGCTGCAAAGCCACAGCAGTCACAGATCTTCAATGGTGCCTTCAAGTCTTCAATTTCCTGTCTTCATATGTTCCAGAAGTCTTCAATTAATTAATTAGGCAATTATCGTTTAATAGCCCTTTTCTGCTGCTCTGGGCTACACATGTCCCTTTGGTTGGCTGCTACGTGACTTTATCCAAGGACCAAACATTCTATATTTAACTTTAGCAGTGCTTAGAGATCTCCTTCAGCCAAAGGCCGCCTTGTCTACACTGCTGGCAGTGTCTACACAGAGCAAAAGTGGTGTTTGTGATAGTAACTGTGATCTGCAAGGTCTGGCCCCAGCTGGGGGAATCAGTGGGCACCACTGCCATGACAAGCATTGAGGCAATTATTAGGGTCACATTTCACATAGGCTTTGGAATGAGAACTCAGATTGGGGGTATTTGGGTGCCAATTGGCAACTCTCTTGTAGCTTTTGTGAAATCTGCTTAAATGCCCACAATAATGGTTAATATAAATGCTCCAGCTTGTTCCATGTGAAGCGGGAATATTGCGTGTTTGTTGTGACTCCTGCTTTGAGGATGTGACTGAACAGATTGTGTCTTGTCTGGTTCCCAGCGCTGGAGGCTGCTGCAATGAGAGTTGTGATGCTCAGAATCACTCATGGCTGCACAATGCAAACTGTAGAATAAATCCCGGGAAAACTTGGCAAAAATCATGGACTTTCATCTCCAAGCTGAAATCTGTTTGGTTTAATAGCTGGTCTGGGAGGCACACTTTGAACTCCTTCTTAAAAAAGGCTTGTTTTAAAATTGTGGAAGATCGTACTTCTGCAGATTTCCTATTGATCTTCTGTCATTTAGGGGTTTAAAAATAGAATTGTTTCTTTTTGCTAGTTCTGAAAAATAAAGATTTTCTACTTCCAGAAAATCCAGCTGCAGAAAAATTCAACAGCCCTAGGATGGATCACGCCACCAATGGCAGACTCAAAACAAGACATTTTAAAATGTGAGTTGTTTGGATGCATGAAATCTGTCTGCTCATACCAGAGAGAATTTTCTTTGGTGCAGCTCTCTTTTAGGAAATCTTACAGTATTGATCCCAAAGTGATAGAAATGAATTTTCTCCATCCAAACACTGATGAACAATTGAACAAAGCTAACAGACTGTGATGAACTGTACCAAACCATCCCTGCAGCTGACAACTTTGTGATCTGCAGAAGAATCGGACAATTAGAACTGAATAATAATATTTTCTCTTCCATTTGGATATTTCATGTTAGGTTTGAAAAATGTTCTATAGGACTGTCATGTCCTTGCAAAATGTTGCTAAATATCTTATTCCCGTGTGATGGGAAAGGAATGTAAATGACAAATGGTGCCCACGTGAATGGTAAATGAAGTCAGTGGATTCAGAGATGTGAGAGAGGCCTGAGGATGCCTGAAAAGACAAAGGCAAAAAACTAAATCCAGCTTCTAACCCCTGGCTCATACAGGTCTGCCAGCTCTCAGGAAATCTTTGTAAATCTTACAGAGGTTTTTGGCTAAAAAAAAACTGACGTAGGAGAGGGAAAAAGAAAATCAGCATAGTTTGGATTGACCTTCCAGTTCTGAGAGAAAACTCCGCTGAGAATCAGGATTAAAGAAAGAGATGTTATATATGAAAAACCATGTGTTGTCTTTTTGCATTTATGTGTTTATATGTCCATCTGTGTGTTCCAGTTGCAGTTTGTAAAGTTTTAAACCCCACTGTTCAAGGTTAGACCCTCAGTTTAAGTTAAACCTCCAAGTTACCCCTTTTAAAAATCCCAAAAGTGTTAAAAGCCAAATGTTTTATACATGTTCAAGTGTTGTTACCCTGTTCTTCAAGTTTCTGATGTTAAGAACTAAGTTTTTATGAACTAAATCTATGTTTTTAAACCCTTTAAGTTAAAATCAATTCCCCAGTTTGTCCCTCTTCGTAACTGCCACCTTCTAAGTTCAGACCCCCAACTGCCACCCTGTAACTTGGCACCATGGCAACCATGAATACTAATGAGAGCAGTTTCCCGCCGAAAAGCTAGGAGAAACACCCCCCTTGGCAACACACAGCCCATTGGAGAATTCATATTAAGTCACCTCAAACTCAAACCAATCATACAACACCTAAGGGGCTGGCCAAGGGGCGGTCATGGGCGGAGACAGGACCATATAAAAACCCCTGTCACCCACTCCCATCTGCCAGTCACTCCAGACTGCTGCTCCTAACACTGGGCATAGATCTCTGGCAGTGACGCCCGGTGCTGGGTGCACAGGCCTCAGCCTTTTTCAAAGGCCACTTTACCAACTTTTTCTTTTTGATTCCAACTTAACTGGAGTCTCCCCAGCACTGAGATCCTTGCCTTGGGAGCTAAGCCAGGGTGGCAGGAAAGGGTGTCTAATCTCTGTGCCCGGGTTTTTGTTCTTGATTTTTTTTCGGATCCCAACTTTTTATTTTTTGATAAAATAAACTCATTTTATTTTTGAACGAGAGTTGTCTCATTTTTAACAGAGATATTCTCAAGTTTTCCAGATTCTGGGGAAATAAATCAGTTGCTGAAGAGTTCTTAGCCAAAGAAGCACCCACCTGGCCACCTCCTGCACCCCTCAGGGGGGACCCTGGCACCACAGCAGGGAACTGCTCTAACCAAGTAATTTGTTTTCTCCTGTTCTTCCTTTGAGGTGAAATGTGGGTGCTTTCATGAAGCCACTTCTGGATGGGATTTTGCCAAATGTTTGGCAGTGTTTGAATTTTCAGCTGGGCTCTGGGAAGCTGATTTGGGTCAGTGGAGCACTCCTCAATTACAGTGACCAGAAGGTTGAGCATATGCTTCTTCGCTGAAGACACCTACAGTACCTGGGAAGAACAGAAAGTTTCTAAAACATCTTAGGAAAGAAAAGGAAATAATCAAATAAGCATTTTACTCCTGAACCAGAAGAGCAGCAAGCTAATTAAAAAGTGACACTTCCCCACAAAAAAACCAAAAACCAAAAAAAAACAACAAAAAAAAACCAAGCTGGACAAAAAGAAATCACTTTAATAATCACTTTAATAAGACTGAGAGGAAGAGAAATGTATTTGGGTTTTTTGTTTGCTTGTTTTTCACACTAAAACTCAATTTAATTTTTAGTGGAAGATCACACATCAAAAATACAGCTTTTTCTTCTGTGGCATATTTAATGCCAAAACACGTCTAACAATGCATCTCCTTGCCCAGTTGCTTCCATGGATTTCCTGGGAGGTTGGAGAGCTTCACTTTGGTCCAAACCCAGCTGATAACATCTGTATTAGCAGGGTGGAGAAATACAAGTTTTTTGTTGTTTGCCTGCAGCTGTTGGAAGCATCTCTGAGCTTCCTCTTATTTTCTAAGGGGAAAGCCACAGGTGCAGGAGATTTAGACTGTGTAGCTTTGTCACCACAGGCTATTTACTACCATTGCAAAGCAAAGAAAGATACTGTTTACTTTTGATTTAATTACAGTATATTCCCACGTATGACTTAATACTTTAATGGGAGCTCACGCTAAATCTCTGTGATAATTTTCTCTGCCTCTTTGGGCTCAAGATCTTATGAAGATTTAGGCGATTTTTTTCAAAATTCGATCTCTTGTGGATTTCTAGGGGTTTTGTGATGTCAATTGCTGCACTAATTCTTACTTGCCGCACAATATGCTGATTAGTTTTGAAAACAATTTCACACTTTACTGGGAAAATAAAAAACCAATTGGTTTAGTTACCATTAGAAGACAGTGTGGACAGGAATAGTGACTGAAGACTTGCCCATGATACTTAAAGCAACATTTAGACAACCAACAAGCATTTCTGTTATGTTGTCAAAACACTGCACCATGTTTTTATTCAGCAGCAGTAACAACAAAACAAAAAAAAGCCAAATTCCTCGAGTAATGCATAGTGTGTCATGACTTTCCTAACTGATGGCACTGGTGTAAGTATTGCTACAATACTAACTAGTTTGTGTTTATTATCAATTCTGTTTTGTGGTTCTGCACATTTGCTAGATAATATCCAGAACACAAAATGCTGTTCAGTAGAAAACAGCAATAAAATTACTGTATAGCTTCCTCTGTGTGTTTTAAGTAATCAAACAAAAGACTCTGGATGGAATGCAACACAACTAATTCTGGCTAAGGGACAAAGATGAAGCATTTATCTACCTCATTAGATAATCTCAACGAAAAGGCACGTGAAGCTGAGGAAAAGAGATAGGGGGAAGCTTCTCTGTAAGCACAAGGAAGACTTAAAGTGGAAGTTAGCTGAAAAACAGAGTTGTGTGTATTGAGTCTAGAGGAGAAAACTTGGTAACTTTTTGGTAGCTTCATCAAATTTGGGGAGGTGGGAGGTTGTTAATGCTCTATTGCTATGGTGAGATCTTCTGTGCTTAATACTCTGAAATCAGTCCTAACCAAAACCAAGTTCAGTCTGATATGAAAATACTTGAGGTATTCTTTACTGCATAAATAAACTTGTAAGGAAGAAAGAAAACCCCTTGTTAGGTACTAAGAAAAAGACCCACTGTCACTTTCACAGGTGGAGAACCTGAGCCTTAAGCTGAGATCCCACAGGCAGCAAATGGGGCATGAGTTCAGGAAGGTTTCAGGGTCCCAGGAAAACTGAATCACTATCAAAGGGTTTCAAGGAGAGTTAAAGACACCTCAGAAATCCTCCTGGTTTATTCAGGACTAAGGCCCAGGAAGGTCTGTGAAAATGCTTGTGTTTTGTGTAGCAGATTCAGAAGGACACACAAAATATTTCTTCTTACAAAACCTGTTCATGGCACATAAAAAGAAAGCACGCAGCTAACTGTGAATAGCCAGCTGTTGGAAGTAAACCCAGAGAATAAGGATTTACAGGGGTGAATCACAGCCTACCCACTGCTTGTCTCCTGTCTTTTACGCCTGGGCCTTAATGTCAAAAATATCATCAGACCACCTAACCTGAGCTCTGCCATCCAGCTATTCTCATTGAGCCGGTAAATTCCATCTGATCAGCCAGTTTTGTCAAGTGATCTGATTTAGCTGCTAACTTCATCAAAAGAACATCTTTCCTGCAGAGAAAAAAAAAAAAACATACAAAGATTTCTTGTGCCAGTTTCTGAGCAATCAGCTGCTCTGGGAACTTTTTTCCCTTTAGTACAATTCAGTTAATCCTATCCCCCTTAGGAAGGACACATCCATACCTAACTCATGAATCATAAGTTCTACAGATATTAGCGATGGCTGACCCAGTCCTTTTCTCCTAAGATCACCTTCCAACACACTTTTTCCTTAGTTCTGTAAAAAGATCCATGTTTTACCAATGTGACATGATTTGTGTTATTCATTGCTCACACCTGCAATATGAGACCTTCTCCACTTGCTCCAGGTGAAGCTGAGTTACTGGCTTATTTAGCCGGTTCACTGAAGAAGATAAAGCCTGAAGGAAGCTAAGTTGGGAGTTGTGAAAGGGTGGTTGTGTTTTCCCTATGGGTCTTTGTGGAAATAAGGTGCTCTTTGGATGAGGCATCCTTGAAGGTAAATGGTTTTCAGGATCCTGCTGGGCCAGGAGAAGAGAAATCCAGAAGCTGGCTGAAATGGTTATATGCCTGAAGATTTGGTATGTAAATATATTGTAGTTCTGACTGCTCTTAGTATCTACTTGTTTCTGGAAATGTGGAAGCTGTTTGGTGTGATTGAATGGCGTATATATAAGTACTGTGCCTTGGTTAGGTGACAGTGGTGACCTACGGTGAATTCATCACTAGTCCTGAGGAAAATTAGATACTAGATCTTGCTATGGGATCCCTTTAAGGGCTGGTTTGGGAGCTCTTTATTCTGTGTCAGTAATCAGCAATACTCCAGATATGGATGTAAGCTTCCTACCTTGCTGGATGCAGGAGATATAGTTCACTTCTTCTTTCCTTGGAACAGTAACTTCTGCAGAAGTTGTGGTAACTGCTTTGGGCCCTACTTGCTTTAGATGACGTGTACTGGAGGCTAATCCTCTTGCAGGAGATGTCGATGCCTGTAACAGGGCTCCAGGCAAACGTGGAAAAGTTTAGAGCGTATTTTGTTTGTTTCTTAATGTGGAAGAGATTCTGTAGCTAAAATCTATTTGTCTCCAGGTGCTCTTCATAGTCTACTTAATGTAAGCATTTTCTTGTTAGATTACTACCTGCCTCTCTGCACAGTTCCGAAACAGTGATTAAAACCTGCAGTGACTCAAGGCTTTCCCCTGGAAAAAAAGAAAAAAAGTCATTACAGCAAGACTTTTTATACCAAGATTCACAGAAGTAATGCTGAGCCTTAGCAGAGTGCAACTGTAGAGGAGATTGTGAGCTTTACCCAAAACACTGTGGGTTGTCATCCAGGATTAGATGTTTTGAATCCTCCTCTTAGGAGGGTCCATTAGTGTTTCTGGAAGGAAACGTTGGATTTTTATTAAAAATAATGAATAAAATTGTTTATCGGTGAAGCACATAGTAGGAATGTCATAGGAATTTCTTGCTGCCCTACATCCTTTTACTCTCTCTGCATGGGGTTTGTGACAGGGATTGCAGAAGTTGTTCTATCCAGAGATGTAAGCCTTACTTTCACTATACCTTAGTGTAACTGCTGGATTTGTACTTTGGCTTTCATTGAAACCTTTGCTTGGAAGACAAAAGATGCTGGAAGACCTAGGATGAATTCTGACCTGGAGATTAACACAGTTCCTTGTGTCATATGCTGTCCCCTGAACCTGAAAAGCTGAAACTTATTCTAGTTTCAGAGTAAGGGCTGTAAAACAGCTTAAGTTAAGCTTTATAGGACATGACAAGCAAAGAATGTATCAAACTTCTTTTCAAAAAGTGAAGGTAGAATTCATTTAGTACAGACTGCTTAATTAATGATAGACTGTCTCGATGTAGTGATCGAAAGTCTGTAGTGTAATAGGGGTACAAATTTTGTATTTTGTGCTGTTAATTGTTTTTCCCTCTTGTATGTTAAGTGACACTTTGCTTTCTTGTCAACGTGTTTGTGAATCAATAATTCATAACCAACTAAACCCTTTGTTTTATTGGCATGCTGGTTAGAGCAGTAGCCAGAAGTTTTTGCTTAACTGAAATATGAGGAGCCAAGACTTGTACCCAAGTTTTAGTTTAGGGAAATGTAATAGACATCTTTCATATTGGTTCAATTTGAATTTTCAGACAATTTACAGATGAAAGGTGATATGTTAAATAGTGGGTACAATACATATATTTGCACTCCTCTGTAACCTTCAGAGCAGACAGCGGGGTGCTGCATCACAGAGCCAAATCCTGATGCAGGGCTCTCTGCAGGTGGTGATAAATGGAGTGTATTACTCAGCAGGGAGTGGGTCTTCTTCAAAGAGTTGAAGGATAATGCAGTGAGAGTGGAGGGAAATAAGGCTATTTTTTTGTGTGTATGTGGTAAGGCTCCTTTTAGTCTAGTATGTATCAAGTAGCCTCAAAGAATAAATCAAAAATCTCAGTCTTATGCCCAATTTCAGGAAAATGCTGTGCTAGACTAAGTAGGAAAAATGAGGTGTTGGGAGGGTGAGGCTGACTGGATGGAATAACTGTGTGAATAATATATTGTTTTGGTTTCTAACAACCACTGCTGTGTGAATAATGGTCTTTCACTGGATGAAGACCTTATTCAGCAATCCAGCTTTGAAAAGTTAAGCAAACAGGTAAATGCTCAGCAATGCCTATAAACAAGTGTGCTGCATGAAGGAGTGAGTGTGTGCGGGTGTGGCTGTTGGACCTGCACAGGAAGCTTGGCAGATATTTATGCGTGATCAAGAGTGGGCTTGCAGAGCTGCAGGGGGACACGTGCTCCCAGGTCTCTGTAAAGGAGCATGCTGGAACTCTCCCCCCTTGTCCCATGCTGTGGGTCTGTACCTGTTCTGGTTTATCTACATGGCATTTGTGTAGCTGCTTCCATCTGACTATCTTCATTTTCTTTCACAAAACGGGAGGAATGAAAGTTTTTTGTCCTTTCCTATGGAATACTCCATATTTTACTCTTAAAATGTAGGTAAAAGCATTCTGAAGCATGTTAATGATCCTCCTTAAAGGAGTGTAAGGCATCAACTGGCATATGAAAAACTTACTGATGATGACTGACAAGGTCTGGCTGAACAGGGAGAAGACAGTCTGCCAGAGTATCTCCAAATGCAGTTTTGGCTCTTAGTTCAACAGTGAGTCTCTGTTCCAGCGCATTTAGACAGCTCAAACCCCAACATGCCCTACTGGTAGCCACCCTGCACGTGCTTCTTGTGACTGCTAGATTCAGCCGAGTGCCTCCAAAGTGGCTGTGGAATTCTGGGCACAAATTCTGCTCAGGCGTGTCCAAATACCCACTGTTAAGCTCCACTATTTCAAAACTGTCCTTAGTGCTCACAAAAAACAAAAAATTCCCTCAGAGTGATGTATATTCCTGCAGATGCTCGGGTCCTTCCAAAGACAAGTGAAGTATTGCAAGTCTGGCTGAGACAGTACAAATACCCATATTTTCTTCATTGCTTTGGTGTTGGGAAAGGTCAGTTCCCTCTGTTCTTTGTGAATTGCAAGGTGCAGCATTGCTGTATGGGATTATTTTTATCTTGAACAGTCATTTTCACTGTGGCAGATGGTCCTGCCCATACTGAAAGCAAATGTGACAGTTGCCTGCAAGCTGTTGGAGCCCTTTGCAGGTGAACTATTATGGATTTCTTTCCCCCTGTAAAAGGTGCTGTGTTAAGGATGCATCATGTACCCTGTCAGACAAAGACCATGAAGTGACTCATGAGAGCTCTGCTCTGACCTGCTGAGCTCAGGTGAAGGCTGGGGTGAAGAAACATGAAAATAAGCATTGTGTTCTGTACTGGTTTTATTTTATTTTAAAATAGCCTGCCCTATTAATCTTCTTTCCCTGTTTTTTGAGTCTGTGCTATTCTGTTTCTCATCTGTAATTACTCTTTTATAACATCAAGCCTCAGATTTATGGTTCAGATTTGTGTCTTTGGGACCCTTGAGCTTTCTTGCAGCTGATTGTGTTTTGAGGCGATGGAAAATCTGCTTGAATACAAGTATGCTTTAGGGGGTTTGATTAGAGCGGAGGCAGCGTGTGGTGCTGGCAGTGACGTTCATGATCTGCCTGCACTGATGGGGTGTTTGATATATAATTCTGTTGTAGCCCTCTGCTGGGGACTCCATATTCCCTTTCTTGTTTTCATGCCCTAAAAATGTGTTCCCCTTGACTTTGAGAGCAGCTTTTGCTTGTTCATTTTTTAGTCTTTCACCTGATTCACAAGTGATCTATTGTTATTGAGATGCTCTGATGGCAGGGCCGTGGGACGTGTGGTTTTTAACGTACAACAAAGCCTTACTGTGTGTTTAAGGGAGTTATGTACTTTAAAGAAATTAAAGAATTTCAGGCTAGTGTGGTGCCTCTGTGGGAAGGAGTAAGATGAAGGGTCACTGAAGTACTTGTTGGAAGGTGGTCAGGAATTCTCTCCTAATACTTGGCAGCACTGAGTGCACGGAGTTTTGCTGTGATGGTCAGGGATGGTGTTTAAAATACTTTGTTCCTGACAATGCAGCTGTGTGTCTGAGGAGGGATGATCACCGCTGGAACAGTCTGGTTGTGTCTGGGTGCAGCACTGAGTCCTGCCCAGTTTGGCTCAGCAGGGTGTGCAGGCAGTGGGGACAGATCCCTTCCCAGGTACTCCCAATGCTTTTTGTGTTGGCTTGCTCCAAAGCTGCAGGGATTCAGTACGGGGCATGTTCAGGGATTGTGTGGGTGTGCTTCCCATATTTAATTCACATTAAGATTCACAGTCTGGGTGTTCAGTACAAGGTTACAATAGGAACTTCTGAGTCTGGGCTGAAGGAGTTCTGGTGGAATTTTCTCACTTTGACTGCCTTGGTTCTGATGAAGTTGTTTTTTGGCTTTAGTTGCAATAGGATGAAATGATGTCAGCTGTGCTTTGATCCTGGTTCTATGGGTTTGTTACAGATGTTCAACAACGCAGTACCTGTATCTTGCTCACGGTCTTCCTTCTGCTGTTCTCTAACTGGTCTCAATCATATCACTAAATAGAGGATTTTTTTTACTTTTTCCTGCTGAAGTGACTGGAAACACCTGATCAAGTCTAGTTAGCACTACAGGTAAAGCTTGGAAAAATCCTGCAGAACAGCAAATCCTTTTATTTTTTCCTAGCCTTCAGTATGAGAAATTGGCCAACCGACTATTCTGAAAAGCCTATTTGTCTTTCCTTGTTTTAACCTACCTCATGGGGAATTTAGGCACTTGTCTCTTGTGAGCTAAGCAATGTGACTCAACATTAAGCAACTTAGAAAACATTGTGTTTTGGCCTAGTCTACAGTGAGTAGACAATTGATGTGGCTTCTTAATTTTTGAGAAAATAATTGTCATGAGAGGTAGCCCTTGCTACTTGGCCAGGGGATTTGTCTTTGCTTGTTTCCATCAAAACACTCAGACTTTCTGAATAATGTCCTGAAGGAAATGGTTCTTGGCAAAAGAGTTCTTAATTACATTCTATTTCAAATTTATTTTACATTCTGATCTTTATAGCAAGCAAGTGTAATGGGTTACTTCTGAGAAACTGGCATTGTGGCCTGCCCCTTGGGGACTTCTGGGGCGGCACAGAGAATTACGGCTCCTATTAAACTTCTTGCAGTAATCACAAATTGAAAACACAAGAAGCCAGGAAAAGTGTCTTGCAATTATCTTTGAGTCACAAACTTGCAGCAATACCTAATTCACCACTAAATTAGAAAGGAGATGTTCTAGTGCTGAGAAACATGCCTGCATATTTTAGTGACATGATGAATTGCTTAGATCCTTTCAGTCTGGTGTCATTTAGTGTTGACGTTATCTGCATACAGTATTTTAATTAGTACAAACAATAATTAGGTGACAATGATGAAGTCTTCAGCAAGTATGAATCGGTATCTGTTTACATACCTTACTAGATTCACATGGGAAATAGTGTAGGGAATACTTAATAATAACCTCTGAAAGAGGATAAAAAAATCCTTCCATTTGTATATATGTACTAATAAGGCTGGAGGTGATGGAAAATGTAAATAATGGATGTAGTACCTTGTCTTGAACAACTCAGTTCTTGCTCTGCTGGGGGGAATACTTGTTTCTGGCAGCTGGATAATGAGCATAGCTGTTGTACCTTCCCCTTCGAATGCTGCAGCTGTGCCATGGAAAACAGTTTGTACTCCAAAAGCAGCTATGGCTCTGGAAATCGGCATTGTTTTCCTTGTAGAAGGTCAGCTGGGGCCTGAGTGGGAGCTTGAATTTCCTGGCAGGGGTCACCTGGGCTGTTCCCAGAAAATTCTCTTTGCTTGGCAGGAGCTGGTGCATCTCAGGCTGCTCTCTGGGAGGTGCCTTGTGGTAACAGTGACTTTGGTGAGGGGCAGAGCTTTGGCTTTGGCTTCAGCTCTTTCTGGGCACCAACTGCTGCTGTGCCAGCAGCAGAGCTCCTGTTGGATGCTGGGCTCAGATTGGTGGTGTGGAAGCTTCAGAGCTTGGAGTGAGCTCTGTCTGTGAGCTCTAAGGTGCTGTTGGGTGAGAAGGACAGCCCTGCTCCTGACAGATGCCCCTGAGGCTAAGCATACCCTCCCAACAAGCTGGACATGATGACATTTAGAATAAATCCAAAATCTGAATGCCAGCAGCTCTGCTTTTGCCTAAAGTGCTGTGAAGCCATTATGCCTCATGGGAGAGTTTCCTGCTTGTGTTTCTCTGGAAAGACCGCTTCCTGCTGGCCCTGGATTGTCACCATTTAATTTCTGCTACACGTATGGTGTTAATGAAAGCTTCCCAAGCAGAAAATGGCTTCTGACATTGAAAAGCGTACAATTCCCTTATTGTCACTCCATGACTTGTCTGAAGCTATGCTGCCAGTCTGTGCTCTGTCCCTGCATGAAATTAAGTTTTTGAGTAACCTTCCTCTGAACTTGGTCAATCCTGTAAATTGCTGGTACCAGAAGAAAGTTCCTGTAGTTTGTAATAAGCACAATGTTTATACTTATGTGGTGGTCAGGGACGCTTTAATAAAGGCTTGCCTTGAAAATCACTGCTGAATTAGGCAAATTTGTGCGTTTGTTGACAACTGTAGTGCAGAATCATTAATGCCTTTTGTGAGTTACTTCCTAAGAGTATGGGATTTACTTCTCAAGGAAAAAAAAAATTAGGAATAATAGTCATTACCAATTCCCTGGGCAACATCTAATTTCAAGCCTGACTTTCAATGTGTAATACAATACCTGAATAGAAATAAATCTTTAGATGTACTCTGGGAGGACTCTGCCTAATAGAGCAATTTAAAATATAAGAAATAATAATTAATGTTTTCATCCTTTTAGTAAAGCATGCCCATTAACTAATTGCTCTCCTGCCTGCTGATATTAAACTTAATGCTGAAACATTGCATTCATATCCACAGCTACCATTTTCATCTAGAAATAATTGTAATAATGCACATAGAAAATTGTAAACCACCTGCATTTTACACACTGTACTGAGATTTAATTATTACTTGAGTACATATAAAAAGGGATTTGGGGTAAATAACTTTGAAAGCCTTGACTAAACTCTATAATAGTCCTTCTACAAAACAAATATTTTCATACCCCCAGTGTTTTAGGTCAGGCTGTGACACTAGATGCTTTTATTTACTCTTTCCAATTTGACTACTTTCCAGGCAAAATTTTAGACTATGTTTTTCTGCTAGAATTTTCCTACTGATAGAACTTAAGGTAAGCTCTGCTGATCCCAGAGGAGCCTGAGGTTCTTTTCTATGGTTCTCTGGTATCTACTAAGACATGAATTTCCCCCATGGAGATTTTTCATAGCTCCTTTTCTTGTATCCTCTTTCTTCTGGATATATTCCAGAGTCCTTCACCTGAATGCTCCATAATAAGTTTTTTACAACTCCAAAATTCGCTCTTAAGTCTCCTACCCTTCTTGAGGCAATAACTCCCTTCAGTTTGCAGGACTTCCTTGGGAGAGTTTCTTTGGCGCATCCTTGTGGGTTTCAAATGAGGACACTGGGCTGCTGATTTTCCTCTGTCGCGAGAGAAAATGTGGATTTCTTGGTGTGCTCTGGCTCTTACTGATGATGTTACCAGGCTGCTTCTGATCCCAGCCAGTCTGTGTTCACTCTGGGCCTGTAATTACAGGCAGCCTTGGATCCAGAGGGGCTGTAGTGTGGAAGGGAGGGCAGGGCTGATGGTGTCAGTGAGTAAAATCCCACTCCATGGAGATCCCTCACTTTCAGCTCTCTGAGCAGTGGGGCTGTGCAGGTGACCCATGAAGAGGAAGGACAGTGGCTTCTTTTGGCTTCACTGTTCCTTTTTTGCTTCACTTAAACCCCCCAAGCATGGGGCTGCTTAGCTTCTAACACAAAACGCCATGGGAAAGAAGTCTTCTTCCTGGAAGTTCATCACTGGTGTCAGCTGGTAAGCTGGCATTTATTTATGTCCATGTTTAGGACTTTTCAGGTGGACAAGCGTAAGCTAATTTCTCTGAGGTGCATTGGATCTGTCATGCCAGGCCCTGACCAATAATGGCAGTTTTAAGGGTCCCTCTAGCACTGTGTCCTAACTCTAGCAAAAGTCTAGGTGAATGTTTAGGGAAGAGGAATGAAAATGTCCTCCTGTTCTCTGTTTTTCAGCCCACAGAATTTCCTGAGCTGGGAATGATTTCTATCTATATTAATCAGTAAAATCCTCTTGACGTAACTTCTAGGGGCACTTGTTAACTTCAACATACTTTTCCCAAGAAGGAATACCTTGCACCCAAAACCTATACATTCCTTAGCTTGTTAAGTCAAATTCATTTTTATTATTATTATTAAATACGAACTTTTCTTCTTTATTCTTATCCTGTCGCAACAAAAACTACAGAGCTAGACAGAGCTTCCAAGTCCTGAGGCCATTATTCCAGCAAAGGCAGTAGCCTGCTAATGTGGCTATTGAGTAAAATCGTGGTAGAAGAGTATTTCTTTTCAGTGTGGAACATCATGGGAGTCTGTAGAGCAGAGGTCATAGAGGCTGAATTTCTTTCCAGGTGTTTTCCATTTTCCTGACATAAAACTACTATTTCACTGGAGCTGTCAGAAGCAGAAAGATAAGTTAAGGTTGTGTCCAGGCCTTGAGCCAGGTTTGGGAGAGCACATCCCCATTCCCCAGCCAGGAGACATGGGGACTGATATGCATTTGCACAGAAAGTACTGAAAAAAAAAAAAAAAAAGTGATACTGATAACAAGGTGTTTTTTTATTAAGACATGTCACTTTTGAAGGTAGAGATAAATGTCTGGGGAAAAATTGAGTGTGGTCTGGTATGGCAGAATCTCTTAAAATAAGAACAAGAAGTCTATCGTAGTGTTTGGGTTGACAAAAAGCTCTTGTGTCGAGTCAGTGCTGTGCAGTGCTATAACACTCCTGGAGACATCTGCATCTTGCCCTTTAGGATTTGCCTGTCCCTGTGATGACTGGCACTGCTCTCTCAGCACATTGAAGCCTTTGGCTCTGCTGCTGCAGGCGTTCTTGTTCCTGTGTCCTGCAGCCCAGTGACTTCTACTTTGCACATTTTGTGTTCTTGTTTTCCAGCTTCTGAGGCCTCCATCTGCTCCCTTGTTTTGATCCTCCTGTTCTCCAAAGCTCCTACCTGCCTTCCCCAGGTGTAAGGAGGCTGCTGCCCAAACCCAGAAAGAGCCACAAGACTGTCCTGTACCACTGAGCTGCCCCTCCATTCTTTTTTCCTCTTCTGTGAAAACAGCAGCACAGTGCAGAAGTCTGCAAAGTGCTTTAATATCACCTCACAAGGTAGGCAAGCACACTTTCTCCAGGAGAAATAAAGAGATGCATGCTTGAGTTAGTGCTCCTGAGCTCTTTAGGTGTGTTTTGGTCTCACTCAGCAGTGTAGCTCACTGAGGAGCAGCGAGTTCTTTCCTTGAACTACTGGCTGGATTCCGAGGAAATCTAACAACTTGAAATTCAAAAACATGCTTTTAAGAAGTTATTTCTGTTACTTGTTTTCCTTTTTAATAGGAGAAAAATATTTCTTCTGTTCTCCATCCTTAGTAAAATTGCTATTGGGGCAGAGGATTGTGGACCAAGTCTGAATATTTGCTTTCTTCCTGAAGTAGAGCGTTTTTTTGAGACTTATAGAATGGCTGGTTACTTTGGTGCTTTGGCTTTTCCTCTGAGTGGCAGAGCAGAATTGACAACAAAAACACTAGGTTGAGGATATGTGTAAACTGATGGAAATGAGAAATAACAGGCTACTTTAAGGGAGAGCCTGATTGTCTAAGGCCTTTTAAATCAAAGTAGAGAAAATAAGTGAGGAGCTTTTTCCTTTCATCCTCTATCTTGGAGACATAAATATTCAGTTGTTTTTGTTTGTTGTTTGTTTGTTTTTTTTTCTGTGAAATACTATTTTTTTCTAGGCCCAGCACAGGGCTTGAGTTTCTAATCTGGTTTACTTCTGACTACTCTGCAGTGTGCTGATCACAAGGAAGGCCTAAGTGATCCTTTCACTTTGCTTATTTTCTAGCGCTGTTATAAAATGTTTTCTTGTGCACTTTTGGACTGAGTTCCTATGGGTTTCAAATAGGAAACTTGTAGGTAAAAACAAGAGATGTGGCTGCGTGCATTATATTTGAGACAGTGTCCTGATGTACATTTAGTGCTCTAATCATGCTAAAATAAACACAAATTTCTTAAACATAGTTTTTATTTATAAATAAATATTGAAGCCTATTGGTTTCCATGATGCTGTGGAATCATCCTTTAGTTGTAATTCAATGTAACTTTGGGCTGTTTCTGTATTAGGGCAATATTTCCTGCTGTGTTTTGGAGTTTCCTCCAGACTCACCAAGGTCTGAGCCGAGCTAAGAAAATGTGCATACATTTTGATGAATCTTCTGTGATGAGGGTTTGGAGAGGCCCTCCTGTAAAGAAGATGCACCCAGGATTTGAACCAAGCTCTTGTGATCCCTTAGGCAGTGCTTTGTCATCAGGAAAATGCCCCATTTCTTAGTGACAGAATCAGTTACGTTTTTCCTGTCAAACCTGCTTTTCTCACTTAGCTGACCTGCCTCTGTGTGTTATGTAGTACCTTGGTTTAGTCAGAGACCTTTTTCTCTTTCCGACTGGGAATGGGCTAATCAGCTGTCAGCTGCTGCCATGGTTATTTTCACTCAGCTTGAAATGAAGCAGCCGCCTCTGGAGTTGGTGGGATTTCATCTGTGTGTAAATCTAGAGTACAGCATTTAAATACAGGTCTTAGGCTTTGACTGGAAGAAATAAATTGGAAAGGGAGATTGTGGTTTCTTCTGGAGCCGTGAGGGTGGCCATGGGGACTGCTGAACTCTGCCACCTGATACCACAGCAGAGGCTCTGCTGCAGGAGTTGCCTTATGCTGAGCTTGTTGGTTTTGCTCATTAGTTACAGTTTGAGTGAGACGCTTGGGGTGCAACACAGTGGGACTGGAGAGGAGATGAAGCACTGCTCAAATTGATTTTGGAGATGACTTCTGCAAGCATCTCTTTCCTGTCTCCTCTTTCCCCCCCCCCATTTCTTGCTCCCTTGAAAACAGAACTGTGTGGGGGGAGATGTTTGAGTTTGCAATGAGTGAGGAAGAAATGTCTTAGCAGGGAAACAAGAAAAAGTAAAGTGACTCAGTAAAATTTGATGTTGAATACATTTTAAGTAGCATTATATCAGTTGCGGAAATAAAGGAAAAGACAGAAAAGCTAAGGAATTAGATAAACCAGCAGTGCATCAGTTTCTCTCTGAGCTGGGCAGAGAATTGCTATTGTCTTGTGGGATAAAGCACTGCCCTGTTCAAGAGAGATTTGTGAGGCTCAGTAGCTGTCACTCTTTCCCAACAAATGTGGGAAGGAAAAGTCATCTGCCACTCAAACCCTGGTCTGACTTCTAGTCACAATCGTGCTCACACGTGGGTTTTTTCTGTGCGTGTTTGTGGAAAATGTACCTCTCCTGAATTGCTATATCCATCATGCGCTGGGATAAGGCAGTATTATTAAAAAAAAAATCTTTCTTTTGTAAGATGGAACAATTACATCATCAGACTTGAAACTTTGCTATTTCTATTTGTGGGTAAATTCATCATGAAGCTTGAAATAAGCATTTTAAAACATTTTTGTTAGTCAAACGTTATCAAAACAAGTAATTTTAATGCTGCTTCATTTAAATATACTGTTTTCAAATATTTTCTTTCATCGAACAACCCAAAACAGTTAATGAGAAACTGTACTCTGCCTGTATGAAGTTTGATGGGTAAGTGAAGGAGGCAGTCAACCCCTGGGGATTTGATTCTATACAGAAAATGGATATCTTGTGTTCTCTGCTATTATTTATGATTTAATTAGTAGGCATAAAAGGCTTTTTCTCTCTCCAGATCCCCTTACCCTGCCCCAGTTTTTCACTGATTATGCAAGTCAGAACCTGAGAAAACAAGTTGTCTAGGTGATATGCAGTATAATAGATTTACAAACTTATTCAGGTCCATCAATAATGACTTTTCTAAGGCTTTAGAGTTCCTTCATAATAGAGATGGGAAAGCATAATACTACGCTTTTCCTGACTGAAGTAATAATTGTCCTGGCTCCTCTGTCTGCTAAAGTTAATTTCTTCCCTGGTGTTAGTGGCAGCAGGGAAGACAGCAGGCAGAGACTAATGCCTTTACAATGTGCTTCAGGCTGGGAGTGTCAGGAGCAGTGTGGGCTCAAGGGCTGCGTTTTACTGGGAAAAATTGATTGATCCTGGTGAATTTGGTGTTTAGAGAATGACCAGAGAAACCCAAGAACGTGCAGATGTTTGATCAGCATTGTGTGTTCCGTGGAGGGCTCATGCAGCCCTGATTTCACCAAGAGCAGTTCTAGTGCTGAGTACAGAGAGAGTCCATTGCTGTCATTGTACTTGGCCTTAAAATAGCAAGAGCTGTGTACTTTGGTGCTGTGCTGAGTGAAGTCCCAGGTAAGTGGGCTGACAAATAGCTGCCTAAATCAGGCTGCTGGGCACAGGCAGGGACAAACTGTCCAGTAAAATAGTGGCTGAGGCAGCCTGAGTGCACCACTGCCCTTATTGCTCCACAAGCACCCCTGGCTTGCTGAAGGAGGTGCTTCTGCCTCTTAGACAGAAAAGATGTAATTGCAGACTTGGCTCTGTGCGGGATGGTGTGCTCAGATCCAGTGTGTGATTCTCCTAAATAACCTCTGTAGGGTTTTGCCATGTTGCCCCATAGTACTGGCTTCTCTGGTCATTCTAAGGCAAAAAAGGGCATTGCAGACTGGCAGATGTACCAATTCTATCTGAACTTCTCTTCTTGGCTTAGCTGGGACTGCATCTCCAGGCCTGCATGAGGATTCTTTTGCTGCCTGACCCTTTAAATGAAAGGGGGAAGAGGGGAAATAACCAAGCAGTCTCTTGCTGGCAGGTAGCTATTTGAGAGGAGCCTGTGGTAGCTTCTAGCCTGCTATTTCTGCAAGGATGTACGTCAGCAAAACTTGTCATCGAGGATAAAAATATCTAGAGTAGAAACTAGGAAAAACTGTACAAAACATAATTATCATCCTTATTCTGCAAACTCTCCTGAGCTTGTGAAATGGCCACTGAGTTAGTCAGCACAGCTCACTTCTGTAGCTGTCCTGGATGTTATTATTCTTTAAATGTCAACCAAATGTCAGAAAATTGCTTCTTCCTGTGACTTCTGGAGCTCTTGCCCCTGATCATGTGAGCAGCTTGCAGCGCTGAAGGCAAGTAATTAAGCAGCACTTCTGGATGCCCAGTGAGCACCTCATGGAATATTGCAGTGATGACGCAGCCAAAGGAAAAAAAAATGGAAATAATGTTCTAAAATAAGTGATTGATGTTCAAGACTGTACTGAAACAATATCAGGAGAAAACAGATGCTGGGATAACAAAACCCACAAGTAGTGGGTGGGAGAGTAAAAGAGGACTGGAAGGGTACAAAAGAACAGAGAAATTTCTTAGTAGAATACAATAAAAAAGATAATTGATGGTGATATGCAGGGTGAAGGGGGAAAGGACAAGATGATTTGCAAATGGAACAAAAGCAACATTAAGAATCTGCTACTCCCTGGGAACTAAACATATATTTTAGACATTAAGGATGCAAAAAAAGGAGAAGGAAGGAGAGTGAGAAAAGAGTGAATTAAGTGCTATAAAATACTGCTAATAGTTTAATCCTTAGTTATACATGTTCAAGAGTCCGTGGGGTCATAAAAACTAGCAAGAAGTGTTTCTCTATGAAATTTAGATGTGCCTCAACTGACTCACTTGAGCAGGTCAAAAGCTATTCACTTCTGTGGTATTAATGAGTTGAAGCTGGAGTTTGCTCTTCATCAGGTTGGAAACTGATGAGTCTTATAGGAGAGATGAGCAGAACAGCTGGTGTTATACAGTGTCCTGATATCCTTGGGATGGAGATATTCAGTCACATCTGACTGAAAGTTCTTGGGACACTTCCAGCATCAAAAGGAGTGAGGACCCACCTTACAAGCTGATCGGGACGTGCAGGGGAAGAAATGGGTCCCAGAAGTGTGACTTGGATGTGACTTGGACGCCAGACTGGTGTCTAGAATAAGATGACCTAACTGGATAAATATCAAATAAGAACATAATGGAAGTGAAAGGTTAGTTGCCTGATGCAACATTGAAAAGCAGCTGATGGGTTATGGTGTCATGTAGAGGTCTTCAAGTGCACGGAACCATCTGTCTGTAGAGAACTCGAGTCCTCTGCTGGAAGAAGTGAAAACCATTAACTTGCTAGAATACATGGTTTGACCTTTGACCCCTGTAAGGCAGTTTCTTGATATGCCCATTTACAGTACTGGGAACTGAGCACTCTGCTACCTGTAATCTCAGACAGTTGAGTGGATCAGTGGATCACTTTATTTGAGATAGTCTGAACATGGAGAATTCACTTGGAAAAAAGTAACAATTCAGCTTGTAACTGGATGATATATTTTGGCAGAAATAAACCAAAATCTCTTCTTTGTCAGAGCTGAGAAGTACATTTGTCTGCAAAAATGCAGGGAAACAAGGCAAAGGGTTTTCCAGATCCCATTAATAATTCAGCTGGATGATAAAAAAGCTTTGTAAAAAATGTGTTAAAACTCAAATCATGTAAAGGAAAGGAGAATATTCTTTTTTGGTCATAATTTTTAGTAGCTCATTGGTCTGGCTTAGGTTTGTAGGCAATGGAAAATGCCATTTTGACCCTGGTAGAATTTGCATCAATTTAGTTGACTGGATACCTTTAAGGCATAGAGTGCCTGACAAGTCAGAGTATAGACAAAAGACCTGAAGAATTTACTGAAGCTTTTTTTGAACCAAGGTGACATATAATCTTTTGGCTTAAATTCTTGGGAAAGTCTAGGGATTATTGCAATAGATGACACCCATACATAAGCAAAAGGAAATGTTGGTAATTTTACTAGGAGACTTTAATTTTCAGTTAAATGTGTTTTGCCACTAACTTTTTTATATTGTACTTTAAGTCTGAGATAACGTAACTGGAGTCTTGGGTGTTGTTTCTTCTTCTCATGAGGAATAAGATTAATTATCCCAGTTGCATTGAAAAAGGCCCTTTAAATTATCTGGTGTGGCATGCTGCAAACCATGCCTTTGTGCAGATTCTTGAGCTAATGCCTGTGTGTGAGATTCTAGGGTCAAGAATCTGAAAATCAGGTTAACAAATTGGTATTTGTATGTCTTTGATCATGTTCAGGTAAATTTTGAGAATACCTGAGTTTTTTGTGAGATACTGATATAACTTGCAGAGTGCTCTAGACAAGTGGTTGTGGTGTGCTGGGGAAAAAGGATGCTGTTGGGCTTGACAAAACAGCTGAAAGATGCTAATTTGAGGGCTAAGCCTTGTAAGTTTTTTATTTGCCTGAATTTGATTAATTAAAAAATGCCTTGCAAAAAATTTAAATGTTAGCTTTGGAGGATATTTGGAAACAATTTTTTCTGCCAGGGTTTACTTGTGAATTTTTTCTTGCTTTTCTTTTCCAAAAATGTTCTTTCTCTTAATTATTGGGATAAAAAAAAGGGAGAAATCAAACACAAAACACATGGTGCCGATATTGCAAGGGGTGAGCTGGATCTATTTAAATGTCATGGAGACTCTTTCTGCCCTTGAGCCAAAAAATATTTGAGCAAATAGACCACACTAGCTCAGCTCAACAAACCTGTGCTAATGTGACACTGAGGCTGGCACAAAGGAGGGTTTTGTAAAGGCCATAAACATCAGTCTATTTGTGTCAGCCTCTGTGAACTCTGTCTACTCTGAGAGTGCCTTTCCACTCCAAAGACTTGGGAAATGTTTAAAATTTATTGTGATTTGGAGTCACAGTAGGAGCAGTTAAGAGTAACTAACCCTTCCCCTCCTTGTGAAACTCTTGCAGCCCAAAACTGGATAATCCCATCTTTAGGGGAAGTGAGTTGCCATCCTGTTGCCCAAAGGGGGAATGTTCTATGTGAGCTTTCTGTTGTTTTCTGTCTCATGCTTGAGAATGAACTGCTCCAGCTAAAGCAGCAGCTGTGTTCACACAACTCTGCTGCAAGCTTTTATCCTCTGAATGTTGCTACAATTTTTTTTCACTTTCTTGGATTTAACAAATCATCTCATTTAAATGTTTCATTTAGCAGCTTTGTCATGTGGCAAGAACACACTTCTGTGGCTTTATGGAGGAGAAATGCAGTGGAGAAGAGAACCACAGAGTGTCAACAATGACATCAAATAAAACCATAATCAGTATCCCATAATTACCATACTCCTTCATCCAAGCAATGTTTGTGTTGTATTCCAGAACCTCAGGAAATGAAGCTTTCAATAATTCATTCTGGTTTTCGGCTTCCTTTTGAGATGACAGAGCCGTTTCTAATTGCTGTGTATGTCTATGGGATGGTTTCAGGTAGTGGGCTGCTCATCCCCAGCCAGCTGGTGTTCAGAGGGGGCATTGCTGCCTGAAGGCATTAATCTGCTCTATGATCCTGTCCCACTTCTTGTAGCTGGTGGTGTTTAGTCTTTTCCCGTTCCACTTCTCACTCCATGGCCACCGTCCCCAGTGCAGAACAGGACCACCAGTTCTGCCACCTTGTCTCTCAGGTGCAATCCAGTTCCCTTCCTGCAGCACAGTGGCACTGAAAGAATTCCCAGGGACTTTCTGCAGAATTCTTTTTGAGTTCTGAAGTGACAAACTTTCCTTCCAGTCTGATAACAAAACCTTTTTAGTTTGGACCTGTGTTTCTGCTTCCCAGTGCACGATATGATAGTACTGAATAGAAAAAGAAATGCAAACCCCACAAACAAAAGCAATGGCTGGTATTCTCCATTTGCTGCATCTTTTGATGGGATGTTTCTACTCAGAGATGCTGTCTAAAAGTGGCTCTTCTTTGTTACATCATCCAAGCCGATTCAATTTCTCCTTGACTAGATCAAGTCTGATTTTTCTCTGCTGCTTCTTCCACTCTCTTCCGCTTTATAGTGGGGGAAAGTGCAGGCTCAATGGAGAATTCAGAAAATAAAATATGAGAAATTGCTCTACTTATTATCTCATCCTAATCTTTTGTTCTCTGAGTAAAAAAAGCTTTTCCCTGCCTCTTATATGTGGATATAAGAGTATGAAAATAAGTGCAGGTACTTGATGTCAATTATAGTCATACTATTTAAATGCAAATTCTGTTTTTGTCAGGCTGATCCAGTAAGATCAATAGAGGGCATTTATGTAAATAAGCATATTGTAATAGGACAATGAAGTATTTGTAATTTTGGTTGTTAGCATTTTCCTTTCTCCCAGAGGATGTGTTGACTAGGTTTTTAGGAACACAGGTGAGAGATGGGAGTGGCACTTGACATTCAGTGTTTGGGATAAGATTGTATAGAGGCTGCAGACTGAAACAAATCAGGTTCATTAGAAGCCCAGCAAAAGAAATGGCTTGCAATTTCTCATTAGCAGCATGCAAATAGGAAAACTGTAGGGAAGCAATCTAATGTCAGCCTTTAGAGACATGAAACAGAAATGATTTTAGAGTATAATACCATGTTACTTTTTTTAGAGTTGGGAGGTTTTTACCTCTTTGGATATTTATTGTTAATATACCCACTAACAGTCATATGAATTAAATAATTTTTATACACATTGTGTATCCTAAGCACACTACTTTCATACTGGAAGATAAAATCAGTTTTAAAATAGCTGCACCACTAATGAAGTATTAAGAAACTTCCAATATTGAGGTCCTCTTTATTTGGGTGTAGAGCCCAAGCTCCCTCTGTATTCAATAGGGACCAAGAGATACCTCCAGAGAGACTTGGAATGGAATAAATTTCTCTCAAGATGTGTTTTCTATTTCCATAGGTTATGGAAAGAATCTGGATTAGTTATTTAATTTAGATACCTATCAACTTTAACATAGGAAGAAGAATTGAATCCTAAAGGGCTTTTGTGGCAGTTCTTGCTGCTGTAAAAGTCAGCATGCATGGAATTGGGTTACATGGGCTTCCAGTGGTAGCAGTCTGGGATTCAGTTCCTATTATGGTGGAATTCCCTCTGAAATTAGCAACTAGGGATCTGTTCAGCACAAATAAGGTAATTCTATCCTTGTATCTAAAGATAAATCAAGGCAGGAGATTAATTGGCTGCTGGTACCCTGTAAAATACTAGATTTAAACCACACCAAAAGGAGTAACTGATGTAATCTCTTACTGTCATCCCAAGGTATATCACCTAATCCACCATACATTGCTTTAAGTTTGCACTAGGCTTTTTTCAAAAACTTCATTTTTTTTCTAAGCCCTTAAAAATGCACACTGAGGGGTGTGGGCAGGAAATGGTAATTGCTACTTAAAATCAGTCATGACTTTGCATTATATTTTTTGCAAATATTTGGTGCCTTGAATGTCATCACCCTGCCTTGTCACACTCCTGGAAACAGGTGAATGGCCTGAATTTTTATATCAATATAATTTCTGATATTGCAGGCTGGACACAGCCTATAAAATCTCAAAGTTATTTCAAACAGGACCAGTGTTAACAGTGTGAGAGGTGTAACTCCAACACTGGTGCTGTGTCCCTGCACCTGGTTTGGCAGTGCTATTGGACAGTTTGTGAAGCTGAGGGTACCACTGCACTCTGGCCATTTGCGTAACACACGACACTGCATTTGGGATGACTGGAGCATAACTGGCAGGGATTCTGTTACCAACAGTGTGCAGTGGCTGTTAGGCCACTCAAACAGCAGGGTGGGACTTCACTTTCTTATATTGACCTTCTGTATGTGCTCAATATATGAATGACCAAATATGACTGAATGAATGACTTAAATGACCAAATTCTTTTGATCTACCTCCCTTATAGGAAGAATTTCCTTTGTATTAAGAGTATGATGCTTCAAAGGCACTGGTGTCTAGTTCTCTTTGAAGTGGAAAATTGGCTCCAGGGGTACTGTCTGGAAGTACAAGACACTACACTGGATTAAAAATGTCCATTCATTTTGGGAACTGATAAATTTGATGTAATTTTCACTGGTAGATTTGGATGTATCATGTGGCTGTTTCAGCATGTAAAACCTCTTTCCCACCTCTTTGCTTAGTAGGTAAAGGCCAAATTTTTTTTAAAAAATCTGTTCATAGAATGAGAACATAATGTATCTTTCTTTCTAACCCCTTAAAGAAAATTCTGAGGACTGAATAAGCCTTAAAGTCCTGAAACTTTTTTCTGCTTTGTTCTGAAAAGAACTATCTCATAGAATTTGCTAGAGAAGTAAAAAGTAAATTTTACCATAATTCAGTTATAGAAGCATGCTTGATGGCTCAGTAGAGTTACAAAAGAGAAGCAATTTCTCCTAAACTACGCAGAGATTTAGAATAATTGTTACACTGTCCTATTGTGTTACATTCTATCCGAATTTTCTGTGATGGTATGCTGAATAAATAACTTGCAGAAAATAATCCATCTGGCAGATCTGGCTCTCTACATCTTTTCCTGGAACATCCACAGCTATGTTGTAACTTTCTCAAACTAATTACCAGAACTGTGCCATGAATGTTTATAGATAATTGAGAGTCTCTGTTGTAGACACAGGGGTATTCTAGTTCTGCCATTTTGTTGCTATTTGAAATGTGCCTGGAAAGTCTCAGTTATACAAAAGAGTGTGATATAAGAACATGTCAGGAAAATGATGATGACCCCTCTCTTGGAACCAATGGATAAAGAGAACCCAAAAGTTTGAGGGAACTTTTTTCTAATGTTTGCCAGCTGCTCCTCACAGGGGATCTAGAAATGGAATCATTCCCCAGAGATCAGTGACAATGTTCTCACTGAACAAAATCTCATCTTATGGTTTGAAGTTCCTGGCTTTCCAAACGCTTGTCTTTACCACAAATTGCTTCCTAGAAAGTGTTATCTTGCTGTTTATGAAAAACCATGAATCTAACTTTATAAACCTTTGATCTACTATTAGGGAAAGTTCTTGGACCCAAGTTAAGAAGTTTGTTTCTTGTATGACTTCACTGTAAGGTAAAAGCAGACAGTAAGAGGAAATTAGGATCTCAGTTCCCGTTTCATGCTGCGTCGTGTTGCCCCCTCTTCCAGGGGTGGGAGTTGTGCCTTCAGGATTTAAAATATTCAATGCTCCTAATAGCTGGGCAGAGAGGAGCTGAAGAAAAGGTAAGCCTGTCTTCAAGGCAGTTTAAAGAAAGATTGTCTTGTCCAGCTTTAAAGACATGCTTTACCCCAGTGCAAAGCAATAGTATTGACCAGCAGAGACAAAGTATCCTATAAGACTTAGGGAACTGGTGGAGGAATGGGCAGAAGAAACAAATTTGGGAGCTGCGATGGAACCGTGAAGCAGAATGGTGTGCTTTAATCAATATTGCTTTCTTTCCTATCTGTGCTGAAGTGGCTCCTATGAACTTTCACTATGTTAAAGGCAAAAGGCTTCAATGTATCGAAGTGTTACAGCTACCAAAAGAATACTGAATATATAAAAAAATTTCCAGTGTAGTTGGAAGCTGTGTGAAGTCAAGGCTTAAAACAAAAGGATCTTAAAAAGTGCCCAACCTTCCCATAGGGTCTTTGAGGTGGATGTCAGTTTAAAGCACTGTGCAGGTGGAGGAGCTGCAGAGCTGTCAGCCCTCCTGAAGATTGTTATGATAAAAGCATGGAATAACCCAGCAAGGCTATTTTCCTGCAGCTGAGACCTCTGTAATATAGCTTCTGTATTTACTGCTGGAGTTTTGTTCTAGCACAGTTTAGGTGACTGCTCATTCATTTCCTAAGAGGTTTTTATGGGTTATAAGCTTAGTTTTGGTATTTATTTCTGAATCTTTTTGCTGTGTAGTTTTGAATCATGGGCCCCACTACTCTCATTTTATTGATAGTAAGCCTAGTAGAGAGCATTTCAAGAGGAAGTATTTTTAATATTAGTTAGCTGGTAATGTATACATTAATAATTTGAGGTAGCTGGAGTTTGGGGATCAAAATCACCACCCTTTGAAAATATTTTGTCAGAAAGGCTCATGCTTTTCTTATAAAGATTAATTTTAATAAAGCCACGAGATGGAATGAAGACCCTTAAGAGAATTGTGTTTCAGTGGAGGCCAAATTAATTGTGAGTGTATTAGAAGAGGAGATATGAGTTGCGATATTAAAAACAGAAAAATGATAGTTAACTACTCAGAACTCTGTAACTTCCTTATTCTGCAGTGTGTAAGAGGGTATTTTTCCTTAATGATTCAAACTCAACTGCTTTTAAGAAAAAACTATCCCTACCAGTGGTCTTGGAGCAACTACCATCTCCACAGCTGCCAGGGCTCTCAGTGAGGTCCAAATAGAGCAAAGAGAGCTAGTTTAGCTCAAACCCCTGGTAACAGCTGCATTAGTCAGGACTAGGACAACTTTTAGTGAGCATCAGAGTGTTGTAAATGGAAGGGAGGGATGATCTGCAGGTGGCAGATGATAATGAATGCATGGTAAGGGTAGCCTGCCAAATTGCTTCTCTGGCAATGGTGAGATGATGTCCATGTGTTGGTGACAGGCTGCAGAGGAAACATTAGCCTGCTGCTTCCCATTCTGGGTCCAGGTCAGCTGGAGTTGGCCTCGGGTTCCCTGCATCAGTGTACCTTTTATTTGGAAGCCCCACGTCTCTTGTGGGGCTTTCATTACTCATTTTCATGATGTTCTAATAATAATAAGCTAAGAGCTAAGGGCTATAGCATCCTTGGGGCTCTTTTTCCCTTCACTTTGGCCAAGCATGTCCACGCTCAGTTCAAATGTCCGCAACTGTAGAAGCCATAACTATTTGATGTACCAGATATGGGTCACATGGATGCTATCTGTGACAGAGGCATAGCAACACTGAATTAGTCATTTCCCATCAGTTTTTGCAGGACGAGAATGGCAATGGATCTCTTCAATCAGTTTTACACCCAAACAGGAAAAAATTGTGAAATGTCTGTGCCATCAGAAGTGTTTTGGGGTTAACATTCCTTTTAGGCATCGTGAGTTTTGTAGTAGCAGAAAAAAATCAGGTTTTTTGAACAAAACTAGCTAACTTGCAGAACACCAAAGTTCTCAAAACTGACAAGAGCAGGTGGCATTGGGGTCACTGTCTTCACTTTCTATGCTGGCATTGGAGCTCTGAAGTGGAATATGCTCAGGCTTGGCAAAAGAATTATGAGCTTTCCTCACCCTCTCTATATCTGGAAAGTTTTGTGCCTTTGACCATGAGCTCAAGTTCTTAATTCTAGCAGTAGTCCCAAGAAGGCATGTGATGTGTGGGCCTTTCAGGAAATTTTTGAAGCTGGAGCGTTTCAACTTATAGTCCTATTGCAGCTTTTTAGGGAAGCAGATGAAGTGTTTAGTGCTTCATCCTGTTACTTGAAGCTGTCACCCCATGCTGCATTTCTTGGTCAGTGTGAGATACAGCAACCACTGTACAGCAGCTTTAAAGATGTTGAGCTGTTGAGACTTTATGCCAAAACGTTTGTGTCACCTCAACTCTATTGCTCTTCTAGACTCTAATCTGTGTCCTAAGGTAGCTGGAAAGAATAGTCATAGCTCTCCCTGGACTGTTAAAAGAGATGCCTGATCCTGGAACCTCTCTCTCACATATGGCAGCTTTAAAGAGAAGATGGTAAGACTGCAGTATTAGTCATGATGAGGAAAAAAACCTCAGATGTAAAGGAAAACAGAGGTATTCTTAGAAGCAAAATCTAGGACATCTGTATTCAGTTCCTAGTTCCTGCAACTTATAACCGTGTCGTCAATTCTGTGGCTGTTTTGGCAAAATGGTGTATTCTCAGTAGCTGTGGTGTGCTTTGAGACTGCAGTAAAAAGACAAGGAATAACTCTGTAGTTGTCGCAGTAATAGATGCAAGAAGCGAATAACATAAGGCCAAAACTTTTGTCTTCTTCCTCTTTGCTGCAGGGAAGCAAAGCCTGAAGTTTTAGGTCTGAAGGTGAGACTAGACTCGCCGACACACAAGGAGATCAGCGACAAGCAGCTGGATTTTGCAGAAATGAGCCTTTTACAAGTTAATCCATTTTATCAGCAGTTTGCATACTCATAGCTTAATGCTGAGTTTCTCTATATCTAGTGAAAACAGCTAGGAATTACTCTAGTGCTCCTTCAGTTGAATGCAGCAGCCACACTTGTGCTGGTCTATTTGAAGTGAACTCTTATGTTAAAAAGTTCCAACCTTGTAATATTTCTGCTGTTTCCTCCCTGAAGTGGCATCATTTAGTGTGTGAAAATGAAAAGAAGGTGAAAATTAACAGCCTTTGTTTGCCAACACTGTGTCTCTAACTTACACTTTACAGACCACTTAATCATCAGACTGAGAATAAGGTATAACTTTTTTTGCAGTAATGATTCAAACTTTCTAGGAAGACTAAAAAATCTAAAAGGTGAGATTTTGTGACTACGCAGATGAAGAACACAAATGCTCCTGTGAAAATCCCTACCAATACATACCTGTACCCCCAGAAACAAAATGGTTTTGGAATTCAAGCTACAGTGACAAGGACTTTGAGAAGAAGAGTCATTAATTCCAAGGTGGATTTTATTTTTTTTTTTGCTTCTAGCATATGGTTTAATCGGAATGTGGGCTTCTAAATGCAGTAACTTTGGTGAGGTTCTTTATAAGCCAGAGTAAGTGGAATTGAAAGAGCTGACAATGTGAGTCAGAATGACTGACTCCAAGTGAATTTTTTCTGAGCATTTGATCACATATTTCACTCATGGTCTATGAGCATGAATCTTCCTACCTAGTGCTGTTTCCTTATGAGATGCAAAGGCAGTTCAGAACTTCATATAACTGCAAGTGCTTACTTCTCTGGTGAGTGTGCCACTGAAAGGATTCAAATGTCTCTGCACATCTGACTTAAAGATTGGGATGAAGATGTTAATCACTGGTTGCTCCTGAGGCTTGTGCAGGGAGTAGAGATTTGGTCTGAGCATTGGAATATTTCTTGTATTTTATTAAGGGACGGTTCTGACAGCAAACAGCTTGTACGATTCACAGAAAAACAAGTTCTTGAAAATCGCGGAATTACCTTTGTGTGGAACATACTGGTACAAAATCCCAAGGCAGATGTGCCTCACAAGAAGAAGATATTTACTGAGGACTTGCTGTTCCTCCCAGGGCCCCATTTTCCTTTTACTGACTCTGTGGCCTTGTTGCTGAGTAGAAATTGTGACCGGCAGCAAGAGGTGATATGAAATTAATGGTGGTAACATAGACATTACTTGCTGCTTTCATGTGAGTGTACCAAAAATTTCTGGCAAGGGTGCATTTAATTTTAGTTGTACCAGTCTTGAGTGGCTACACTAAAATTACCACTTCGCTCAGAGCTCTTTCTTGTTTAAAAGTGAGTACAGAACAAACTTATTTCTAGCAAAAACATATTGTGGCTTTAGCTGGGTACAAGAAAACTGTTTCTAATGTATTAGATGGTTAATGGGCTGTGTCAGGCTTGTGGAGAGTAATGCACAGAACCAAGCTCATCTATCAGTTGAACTTGGACTCCAATAAAGATACTCTTGAGTAGATTTCTGTGGTATGATTAAAATGTTTACAAACAAAATTCCTTATATGCTTTTGGACATGTTTCTACAGTTCAGAGATTTTACTTGTTTACTAAAGCTGTTGTTTGGCTGTGTCTGGGTGTTTTGCTGTTTCATTGATCTTGGGCTTCTGGGTCTGTAGAGAAGTTAATGGAAGGTGTTCAGGCTGATATTTTTGAAAAAATCTCCTATGCTGCTAAAATTCCTGTCTTGTGGGTCCGGGGGAAATAAAGAAAAATCCCAATAACTTCCAAAGTTTTGCTTTAATCATACAAATGACTGCTAGCTGGCTGTAAAAGCTACTGGATCTATGGGGTACCTGCCCAGCCTGTGGCTGTGCTGGCAGCTGGGCCTTACTAGAAAAGCATTTTTCTGGTGTCATTGGAAAAAAAGCCTTGAAGCATGAGATAGCTGGGAGCTCTGGGAGAGAATGAATTTGTTGCCAAATGCCATTTGGAGGAAAACGAAGCAGAGAAACGCATTCGGTGAACTTCCATGGGGAAAGGTTCAGTCCCTTTAAGGCTTTTCCCCAAAGTGACTTTTGAGTTTTAAAAAAAATTAAATGGTATTTGAACAAAACACTTTGGTCTTATAAAACATCATGTCCCACTTCAATTTTAAGTGTTTCAAGATACTTGTAAGGGCAACTAAATGGAAGTATAGAGCTTATGCGGACAATAGCCTTAGAAAAAAGGCTTTTACTCCTGTGCACTCTACCTGATGTAAATTAGCCTTTTCTGTGCCATAACCTGTAGCTTCTCTGGACTGTATAAACTTGCATAGGAACTGTGAAGGTTCCAGATACTTGCAGCAATGCTATTATAATAATTTTGTACATTATTGATTCCACTCTAAGAATGTAGGCTAGTGACTATTCCCCACCACCATTACACCAATCACTGGCAAACATAATCTATGGGTGTTAATGTAGATATGTGCTTTTCTGAGCTCTTTGAGTAATCAGAGATGGAAACTAGCATTTCACTCCTGATCTGATTCTGAATGCTCATTTTCTTTAATAAACTAAATTAGTCCCATCTAATGCAGCTCTTTTCCAAACACATCTACTCAGTGAGAAGGAACTGGACAACCAAACATCCAAGCAGATCAATTACTGTTTGAGTTGGTTAATGTAGAGTGTCTTCTATGTTTTCTTTCTGCTTGACACAGTTACAGCCTCCATTGCAGTGACAACCAAGTGGATGGCAGGAGCTTGGGGTTGAGGGGAGGCAGAATAAAAAGCTCTATCTGCCCTGCTTTTCCCATCCTGACAAGGATAGGAAATGACGTTGTCCAGGTTTCAGCCGGGATACAGTTAATTTCTCCTCAGATGGATTTATCACCCTTATTTATTCATTTGTAGAGCATTAGAGGTGTGTACAACATTGCTCAATAGGTGGGAAAGGGCTAAGCAAATATGTGCTCAGTACAGACCTTATAATTTAGAAGCAAATTGTGTACTCACAGGACAGTGCACTTTATTAAGCTGTCTTATTGGTCTAATAATTGCTTGTCTAATAAATGAGCTTGCTTTGTATGTTAAAGTTCTGCTCTTTGAATAGTGACCTCATTCTTTTGTCTTTGCCTTTTGTCAAATATAATATGTAGGGTTTATCTTTTGTGTTCACATAATACTGAGTGACGTCTCTCCCCTTTCTGAGCATCCATCTCTATTGCCTTTGCCAGAGAAAAATGGTAAAGAAAATTACATTCTCTATCATAAAGGTGCATTGGCTGATTTGGAAATAATTTTGAGAAGTACCTATCTCATATTTGTGAGATTAATTAAATATTATCTTCAAGTAAGTGTGCCTGACTGTTACACAAGATCTAGTTGCAGATCAAGGTCTGCAACCATGATTTTCTAAACCCTGCACAGTTTTACTGAAACTAAGCCTGACAGTTGTTGGATTACATTTGGTACGTTAGTATTGTTACAGAAAAGCACGCTATAACATCTCCAAGGATGGGCCAAATTTTATTCATTATTTCTACAGCTCTCTAAACTGCTTCCATTGATTTTAGAAAAGCCAAGAAGGAAAATATTAAAGGAAACAAAGCTGCCTGACCTAGCAAACCAAGGAAAGCGTCCATGACCAGCTGGATCACATTCTGTCCACATTCCTGGTTTTACCGGTTGTCCAGCAAAGGTCTTGAAAAGTTCTCTGCTATTGCTTGGAGACACAGGAAATCTGCTCAGAAGTGTGCAGTATGGTAGAGGCACCTCAGCACTGATGTTCATGATCCTGTGAAATCTGGAGACCACAAGCAATGAAGCTTTGCTCTGTGTCATAGAATGAATGCATGGACAGATGAGAGACGGTAGTGGATTAGTGACACTCATGCTTCACAGGAGCACTCTTGTGAAGAACTTTGCTTGTATCTTGCTGAGAAACACCAGGAATGGGTACCAACATCAGGCAGAATCCCCTGCTTGTGGGAGATCCTGATGAGATGGCTTAAGTGTAAAATCCCTCCTCTGGATTGGACTTTTTACAGCTACTGGGAAGGGTAAATAGCATGACAGCTTTGTGCTGCTCACTGTGATTTCAGGTGGATAACCCATGTAACTTTCTTGCTGCATCTTTGTGTTCAGGCCATCTGTGCAATATCAATCTGCCTGCCTGGGCTCTCCTCTCCTCACAAGAGAAGGACCCAAAACTCACACTGCAGCTAGAAGTCGGTGCATATTTCTCACTGCTTGTCACCTATTGCGAGATCATGTTGCGTTAGATGCCTTCAAATTTATTGCAGGGGACTGCTCTGAGAGGATTACCAGTAGGTGTAAAACATGGATTTGGAGCTCATGAGAAAGTAGCAGTTAGGTTTCAGTAAGCAATTTGAGATTTTTAAGCATTTGCTGTGTAATGAATTGCCAATGTTCTGAACAGTTACTCATCTAATATTTTAAGAAGAGGAAAAAAAAATGCTGGGCAGCATTAAGCATTTAACAAGGGAGGGGAAGCCTCAGTAACCAGCAGAAGTGTGGTAACTTGAGCAAACCCTATTTACCACAGCTGTTTGAACTGCAGACCGATGTGAGTTAATTAGGGCTCCAACAGAAGATCCCTGTGCTGTGAAACAAGGCTGGAGCATGTGGCTTCTTAATGAAGCTGTGGTATCCATCATGGACAAAGTGTTCAACAGACAGCAATTTGGTGATTCGGGGACTCTAAACTGCTGCTCATCTACTCCTTTCCTGCTGCCACAGCTAATTTTGCTCAGGTGTCTCAGGTTAATTTTGCATGTGTCTCAGGGTGGCAGTGTTTCAGATACCTGTATGAATTGATCCAAATGTATAAGGCAGCAAGGCAGGGCTCACAGAAATGAAGGACATGAAATGCGAAGCTTTGGGTGATCAGAAACCTGTGCTTTGCAATGCCTCCATATCGTTCTGAAAGCTGCATTTGACCTGCTTGAACACCTTTTGGGGGAAGGCCAAAAAGGACCAGCCCAGTGTCAGCGCAGCTCTGCTGCACTCTGCAGCTGGAGGAGTTTCATGAGGAAGGGCCAAACCAGAGCACAGGTGAGCAGCTCCCAGCTGAAGCTTTGAGCCATGTAATACTTGCTGCATACCACAACTTTACCTGCATCTGCAGAAACTGATGCAGTGAGAGCCAACTGAAATGGCGTTGGTACATGGTCTTCCTAGGGTTCTGTCTCAGGTACTGCAAAAAGCTGGTTCATGGTGGGAGCTTCATGTCTTGGGATGATCAAAACAGATGGTGGAGCCTCAGTGACTGCTGAAGCATGAGCTGTTGGTACTTGATCTACAAATTCTCGACATGCTATGAGGGATGTTGGACCAAATACTTGGTCATTCGGATAAAGCACTTTCTTTCAAACAGTTCTTGAAAAAACAATAGTTTTAACTGCTAGTGAATACTCAGCTTTTGTGGTTTCTGTTGCTGCCACCAATGGCTGGATCAGAGACACACCATTTCAGAAGCCTAGACTCACTAGGCATGTAACTATTCTTATGTCTACTTCACTTCACTGAAATTTTTCCAGTGAATTGTGTGAATCTCCACATACCAGAAGTAATTCTGTCACCAGAGAGTTTGACCTTTCCGCTGCAACTGAAGCAGCTGAAATCCAGCTAAATAATGTCTTTAAAGGACAATGGATTGAGTTAAAATTGTCTGAGATATTTTGGTGTCTGCTCAACAGGCTAGGCAGCTGGGCATAGAGCAAAATGGAAACTGGACATTAAAGATAGCGGGATACAAATTTTATGTCCGATGCTCCTCTTTTCTCCTCTGAAATTTGCTGATCTAAAGTCTATTGGAGTTCCTGCTCCTTGAGGGAGGCTTTCCTCATGCTGTTCCTAACATTGCTACGAGGAACTTTCCTGGCTGAAGGTTTCTTTGGTGTCTCTGTATATCCAGCATAAGACGTGAAATATGCTTTTTAAACTAAAGTGTCCCCAAACAGGAACACCTTTTGAAAGCACTGGGGAATGTGTTTCCACCTGCCTTTGATCTTAAGTTTCTATCAGGGCAGAATTAAGTTTGGGATTTGTTTTTGGGGAGAGAGTGATCCATGAGGAAGGCGAAAGAAAATCCCCCTGTTTTATATACAACAGATGTAATTGCATCATGCAATTCACTAGTGGGAAGTGTTTCTTTAATGAAGGTAATGAAATACCCCAGAACAGAGCAGGCATCTGCTTGGCTGGGTTGGCTCAGTTTTCTCCTTCTGGGTGGCAGAACACTTCAGCAGTTGTTCTGAGGTTATGCAAGAAATAGCTTTGGGATTGAATGGCATTGATCTCCTCCCCAAAGCCAAACTGAAACCTTAATGCACCACTTCTTTGTAGATTTCATAGCAGATTGAGTCAAATATTTAGACTAGGCTGTGTCAGCAAATACCTTCCCAGCTGGAAGTGCATAGCTGTGCCTGTCTGAGAAATTAGGTTTTCTCTGGGGATCCCACTGGCCCTGCCCCTGCTGAGAGCTTTGACTGTTGAACCCTGTGGTGCCTCTCATGGGATCAGGGCTGGAAGCTGAGCTTTTCTTCACTGGTCAGAGCAATTCAGTGGGTGAGCAGCACCTTGCATCTGTGAAGTGCTGGAACATTTACCTTTTCAGATTAAATCTGATGGGAATGCTGTATGAGGAAAAGAAAAGCACTGAATTGTATATGTCCAATATTTTATTCATTCATGATAAACATGTTTTTGATCTCTTTAGAAAAACTGAAAAACCAATTACTTTTAAGCTTACCTGTTCTTGTAGAAAAGCTCAGTAGGAGTTGGAAATATGCTAATTGATAACAAGTTTCATGCTGTCATGTAAAATTTAGCAGTCTGGTGCCAGCACTGAAAATTTCTGGCATGTAATTATTCCCTCAATTCTACTTGGTAGTTTAAGGAAAAGTAGCACTGAAAATTTCTGGGATGTAATTATTCCCTCAATTCTGCTTGGTAGTTTAAGGAAAAGTTATAGAAACAAGATTATACTATCTACAAATTCAGAAGGTGGTTATAACTGTTCCTTTAGGATCTGTTACACTTCTGTAGGGCCTATTTCTGTTACACTTGTTGTAATTTGGAAAGATTTTTCTGGGGAAAAGGGAAAATATTTGTTTTAAACCACCTGTACTCCCAGCATTTCAACTGCCTAATACTCACAGAAACATGCTTTTAAATGTCACTGAAAGTTATTACACTCCTTTTAGCCATTATACCTGTGCTGGTGAAGGCCAAGGTATCAGACAGGATAAAAAGTGGAACTTGAACAGGCTGGGGTTTTTTTGTCCAAACTAAAAGAAAAAATAAGATACACAATGAAAAAAAATATACCTGCACTTCAATACAAAGTTTTTCCTCATACAAGGGCTTTATTTTAAACTAGTGCTGTTTGTAGTGAAGCTTTGGCAGTAATGCAAGCAGTCTGAGGCTTCGGCAAGACGAAGCCCACACAAACCTGTTCAGCTGAAGTTCAGACAGTGTCTGAAAGCTCTGTGAGAGCTAACAATTGGAAAGCAGTTTGACTCTAATCCTTGTTAAATTGAGAGTTAACTGGCATGTTTTTAAACAGAACACAACCTATACTGTGTTCTCTTTAAATGTGCTCACTGATGAGTAACTGAACATGTGTTTGGGTGGAAATTGAATCTGTGTAGGTATCTGACTAATTGATCTGTAGATGCTAAAAGTAGTTAAGTGTTGAGGTGCAGAGAGCACAGAATCCATTTCTGCAGGAGGAAATTAGTGTTTTCAGTACTGAGGAAAATGCTGCTTTTTCTGGTACTGCTTGCAATTAACTTTAATCACACCTTTGTGTTGAGTGGTAATGAAGACCATGGTCAGAAAATGTGGTTCAAAGGAGAAGGCTGTCTTTGCTTTGTACCAGTGTTACTCACTAAAACTGCAGGAATCTTTGAAGAGGCTGGATAAGTGCAGTATTTTCTTGCTGGAGAAGCAGAAACGGTGTTGGGATAAGGTGGGGTTGGATGTTCAGATGAAGCAAAGAATAGAAAATCACTCCCTATAGCTAAGTTTGGAGGTAAGAGGGAGAGACTGTGGAAAATGACTGCAAATTGACAATGAAATCAAGACTGGCCCAGAGCTCAGGAAAGTCAATAGGAACTTTATAGAAGCTGAACAAAGAGCCATGTATCTCCATCCCTTTTTTTTTTTCTTTTTGTGGTTGTTTAAAGTGTGGCAGAGACAATAGGGGCATAATGGAATGGAAAACTCGGGGTGTAACTTTGTGTTAGACCTGTGTGGTCGAGCTATTTCTCATGTGCAGTTGTGGAAGTGAGCTGTGTCTGGGTGTTCATCAGGCACAGAGAAAGCAGCCACTAGCTGGGAAGCAGAGTTCATGCCCATGTGAGGAGAATCCAGAAGCTGCAGTGATTTTTAAGGTACTCTGACCCAAGGAGGCCACTCTTTCTGCACTTGGATTTGAAGAAATTTTCAGAGTATTGTCATGGTAATAGAAATGTGAACAGTACAGATCTGAAAGCTCTCGCATCGTAAAATGCAAAGTGCACAAACAAATTGTCACTAATTTCACTTTTCTTGTTGTTCTGACATGTTGAAAAGCTCTTCCCAAATGCTTCTAAATGCTCGTGTTCTCTTCTCTCATAAAATTGACTTTTATAATACTGTATCTCCTGATCCTAGAACTCTTATAAATACTCAACTTTGGCAGTATCAGACCAAATAAAAGCTGTGTGAATCCTAACTATCACTACCACAGCTGGTGACATGAATGTTAATTGAAAAACAGCAACAAAAGCTTGTCTGAAAACCCTTTCTCCTATGTCTCGATTCACTCCAAGACCTCAAGATGAACAGGACTCTACTGTCAGCTGCACTTAACCTTTCTTATATGCCAAAAAGAGTTGGAATTTGCACCAAGAAACTCATGGGGAAAGGAAGACTTAATTCTCCATCTGTGCAGACGTAGTCCCAAAGCTCCTGCCCTGGGGTGGTGAGGCGGGTGGGNTGCTGAGTTTGTGCCAATGAGCAAGATCTTTAAATAATCTCCCCATAGGTTAGAGGAGGGCTTGGAGCAGGGGAGGTGTTCACCCACTTGCTGGCCTTGTTCCCTGTGACAGCACCCTGAACCAGAAACACTGGAGTGAACCAAGGCAGAGCTGGTTTGGGCTGGGGCTGAGCGCACCAGCAAGCCCAGGGATGAGGCAGCAGCAGCAGGGTGTGGTGGTGGTCAGGCTCTACTGGCAGCAGCTGGGGTGGCACCTCTTGGCTACACTGCTGTCATGCTCATCTGAGCATGGGTGCACAGAGGGAAAGGGAGAATCCCTGAATTGCTTTCCACTGACAGCAGGGTCATGAGTCTTCCTGCAGCCGATAGTATGGGAGGGAATTGCTTAGCTTAGCTGCTGGTTTCGGTGGATTTTCCTCCTTAAGAGGATTAGTCTGGTCCTTAGTGGTGTTTGTTTCTCTCCCCATGCTTCTGAATTTAGGCAATGGAAACTATAAACAAAGTAATATTTTGCTACTTAACCACAGGGCATAATGTGCCTTACCATGAGATAGGAGAGTTGGCTTGCTCTTAGGGTGAGAAGGGACACACTCTATTCATTAGGAATAATGGCTGCTTAAATTGGTTGGTCAATGCACAGAATTTCGGGGTGCTGCCTGCACAGAACTGCCTTCTTTTCCTATAAGTCCCTCCTCTCAGTATGGGAGAGAATGTGATAATTTGAAAATTAATATGCTTTTGATTAAACAAATCTACCATCCTTGCTCTTTTTACCTTCAAACACCTTTGTGTAGTAGCACATTGAAAGACCATTCCTGGCAATTATAGTCACATAGAATTAATCTACTGAGATTAAGGTCTAAGACAATACGAAACAACAATGAGGATCTGCATTATGCTCCTGTTGCATGCCCACTGAATGGGAAACATTCCAATGAGTATCGAATCGATTCTTGGCTCCCAACCTGCAGGAGAATTTTCTGAGATGGTGCTTTTGCAAAGTACCTGTTTGAGGAGATGGTTTCATGATAAGAAAAATAAATTATTCTAATGAATATTTGAACAGAAAGCATTTATTACAATTGCTGTAAAAAGGAAGAAAGGAAAATGCTGAACTTTCCAGGAGAGTTGTGCAAGTCTTGGTTCTCCAGTTTATGCCTTTTGGCATCCATTATTCATGGGATGTCCTACATTCACCCTTCCTGCAAACTGTATTCACTCTTTCCTTTTCCCCTATGCTGCATTCCAAATTTGGCTTTTTTTTTCCTGGGGTACTGCCATAGCATATACAGTACATGAGGCTAGAAAAGCTTTAGAAATATAATTGACCTCTATGAATTATTTACAGAAAGGCCCAAAACTCACTAACTCCAAGCAAAGAGAAATGGGAAAGGATAGGGGTGTGTTGCAGAGTGGTTGAGGAAACCCTGACTAGTGTTTATTAATTTATTAGAAACCAACTCCACTGATGAGATGCTGCCTGGACTGCTCAGATCTGTTCCCTCCTACAAGTCCTCTGAGCTTGGGGAAACCACATCACTGTCATTCAGTGAGGAGGGGTGTCCCTCAGGGGTCTGCACTGGGCCTGGGACCTTTAATGCCTTTGTCAATGGCATGATGGGGCTGAATGCACCTGCAGTGAACTTGGACAAGCTCCAGCAGTGGGTCCCTGGGCACCTCAGGGGGTTTGACAAGGCCAAGCACAAGTTCCTGCACCTGGGTCAGGGCCATGCCTGGTTATCAACACAGGGGGATGAACAGATGGAGAGCAGCCCTGCCCAGAAGGACTTGGGGGTGCTGGGGGAGGAGAGGCTGGCCATGAGCTGGCAATGTGCTCTCACAGCTCAGAAAGTTCACTGTGTCCTGGGCTGCAGCAAGAGAGGAGCAGCCAGCAGATGAGAGAGGGGATTCTGCTGCTCTTCTCCGCTCTGGTGAGAGCCTGGAGTGCTGCATCCATCTCCCAGATCCTCAGCATAGGAAAGATATGGATCTGTTGGAGTGGGTCTGGAGGAGGACCATGAAAATGGTCGAAGGCATGGAATGCCTTTCCTGTGAAGATAAGCTGTGACAGTTGGGGATGTTGAGTCTGGAGAAGAGAAGTCTCTGGGAGGAACCTTATTGCAGCCTTTCATTACCTAAAAGGGCTTATAAGAAAGATGGGGACAGATTTTTTAGTTGGACTTTTGCTTGTTGCAGGGGAGCTATATGATCTTTAAAGGTCCTTTCCAACCCAAACTCTTTAATGATTCTATTTTATTTAAAGCAAACTGAAGAAGAGACCGTCATTGAAACAATGGGTGTATGGTCTCCAGCAAAAATGCATTTACTGGCTTCCCAGAGCATTTACAAAGGATATTCCCTATTTATTTAAGAACTAGATGACCATTTCTGGAAATAGCTTTTTGGACTTGATACTAGGAATACAAACCCTTGGTTTATACTCATTGACTGGCCTTGCCTCATTGCCTTGAATGCACTCTAAAATGGGAGAAGGTGCTGAGCTCAGCTGCTCTCAGCTCAGTGCTGTCTTCAGATGGAAGCACTGATGTGTGCATGCCCACATGCCCTGATAAAGAAAGGCAGAGATCCTTGAAATCTGGTGGATGATCACTGTCACTAGCACTCCTGTTGCTGCCTCTAAGACCAGAAGTATTATTGATATTTGACATAGCTATATTTTTTTTGAATTTTAAGTTTCATCTTAAATGTCTCATGGCAGCCTGTGTCTATAGCAAATGCCTCTGTGCTACAAGTCATTTTAATGTCTATCACTAATGCTTTTTGAGCTATTCATCCTAATGCTCTGGATATTTTTCATTGTAGAGGCGCTCCCTGGAACGCTTAGCACACTTTGATTTGATAAAATGTAATGCGTGCTCTCTTCTGACTGATTGTTGTTGTCACTCACTATACGTTTGCAGTTTCTTCAAAGGCACAGCTCTCTGAAATCTGCCAGGCAGTGCCTAGAGCTTCTGCCTGCCGACTGCCAGCTTTCATCAGCAGTGAGTAGAGAGAAAGCTGCCCTTTCCCAAATCACTTTACTTGCACTCATATTGCTTATATAATTTGTTTCTCTTAAGCGTTCATCTTTTTCTCTGGTGATCAGAGAGCCAGAAGCCTGTACTGCTCACTTCAGTTACTGTTCTGTGAACTATTGAGTGCTCTGGGTCTGAACACACAACAAACACCAGAGATTTCCTTTTGCTTCCTTGACTTTCTCTTTCATGTATCTATGCTCATAGGATAATCCCTTTATTCTAAATAGAAAGCAGAGATTTAGGTATAATCTCCCTAATCTAAATACAGCGATGTTTATGGGTGTCTGCAGCTCAGTGGTCTCAACAATTTTAATCCATACTTGTGTATGCTGGAGTCCAACAGCTATATTTTTCCCACCTAAAACTCCATAATCTACCCCTACTGAACCTCCTCCTGCCACCATCCATCCCTCCATTACTCCCGAAAAATCCCAAACACTTCTTTCCACCCTGCCCTTTCCTCCCATAGCACTCTAATTATCATCCAGGAAGAGGAAGATTCCTCAAAGCCCTTATGTTGTGTGTGCATTCAACAATTCAATTATCTGAGCATAACAGAACCAGTCCTTTTAAAGCAGTGGTGTGGAATACAGGCAAGAAGACAGCAGTGACCAGGCTCAGATATCAAGTTCAGGATTTGTCCCATTCACAATTCTCATCCAGTTAATTATAAATGAGAAATTATTTTGATTTTACCCCCATAATTGAGATCCTACAACTTTACCCTTGTTAACATCAAGGATTTGTGTGCTTAGTTAAGAAATGTTTTGCATCTGGTGGGAAGCCTGTAAGAATTGTATCTGAACAACTTTTTTGTTTTGTGTGTATCTTTTCCTGTACGTTTTGGGAGCCATGGTGGGGTAGTTTTTGTGCTAGTGAGAGGTGTCACCTTTTCCACCTTACATATCAAATCCTATTTCTCTTTGAGTGGACCCCAGATCTCACCAGTGAGTGAGCCTGCTTCTGATGCCAACAGCACTCTATCAACCTTTCCACTGCTTTTCAAATAATTTGGTCGTAATCTCACAAGTCTAGCCAAGTGCAAAAATAAGGCATATAAAATGAGAAAAAAATAAACTGAATGTAACTAGTGAGCATCTATATTTGGACATAGATTTGTCAAAGGGACCTAAGGGTATGGGGTTAGCTCTGTGTGAAAGTAGCAGTGCACAACCTTCCTGCTTCAGCCTAGCATCTGGGGCTGACACGGATGCTTATCCTGTTAGGGGTTAGAGGTTGCTTCTGTTAAAAACTCCTTATCTTTGTTATGAGTGCTACAAGGACAGAGTGATATATTTATCTTTCTACCAAACCCTTCTGGAACATTGCAAATGGCTGTCTCCTTGTCAAGTATCACAGCCAGAGTTAGCCCAAGAAAATTCATCAGAAACCCAAAGTGCAGTGGATTTCTATATAATGTTTGTCAAAAGTTGCCATCAAAGTGCAAGAAGGTAGTTTAAACTTATATTGGTTTTCTTTTCTATGGTATGCATACTTAGCTGCTTTTAATTTACTGTTTCCCCTTCCTTATTTTTGCTGTTTTTTCACTCCCACACAGGTTTCTATGATTTGATAAAGAACAGGCTGTTCTTACTGGAAGTGGGAAAAACAGGCTTCTTTTACTGGAAAAGGAAGGTAAAAGAAGGACTACCCCTCCCTTCCCAAAAGGGAATCAATAAAGTTCTGAGAAGGTTGAGTGGCAAGTGCCTATGTTGGGGACACTTGACCAAGATTTCAAAAAGAAAGAAAACACAAAATTATTGAACTACTGATTACAGTTTTAAAACCACAAGCCCGTGGAAAATAGCTGCTACTTGTTATCAAAATATATGTCTGTTCATTTTAATGTGTCCTTTTGGGGAGAAGTTGCAATTCCTCATTTTTATACAAGCAAATATATGTATTTGTGAAGAAAAATGACCTGGATACTCTGGTATAGCTAGTTTCCTGAAAAAAAACCCCTTTTGGTTAGTTTTAGCCAGAGGTTTCTGTAGTAACTAAGCTGTCACTGATTGTGCAAGTGATACATTGTGAGAGATGGTTTGAAAAAAAACAGTTTGTGCAATAGGCAAAACTGTATGTTCATAACAATAGGGAAATGGGGTGAGTGGAAAAAGAGAATCGAGACTTGATACAGGAGCAGGAGGACTTCACCATCCTGAATTTCAGAACATGAAAGTGGCAAAATACTTCTATGTTAGTAAAAGCAAAGTAATGAACATGAAGAAGTATCTTCTCCTAACTGAATGTGTGCAGTGGTGGGCTTGGAATGAAATATTGTCGTTCAGGAAAGAGATGGTGAATGATGTTTTCAGTCGGGACAAGACCTTGAAGGCCAAATGAAATAATGTAGAAGGTCTGAAAAAAAATAACTTTGACGGCAGTGTCAGCAATTTAATTATGTGCTATGTAGAATGTGTTTTGAAGGCCAAAAATACGGATGGTTTGACAAGGCCATGGAAGATCCATCAAGAGTTCCTAAGGAGAGGATGGCAATGCAAACTCCTTGTGCTGGTTTTGGCTAGGACGGAGTTTTCTTCAAAGCAGCTGGTATGGAGCTGTATTTTGGGTTTGTGCTGAGAACAGCATTGATAATAAAGATGGTTTTGTTACTGCTGAGCAGTGCTTACACAGAATTAGGGCCTTTTCTGCTCCCCACTCCACCAGTGAGCAGCCTGAGGCTGCACAAGGAGCTGGGAGGGGACAGGGCCAGGACAGCTGGCCCCAACTGACCACAGGGATATTCCAGACCGTGTGGCACCTTGCTCAGTACATACAGCTGGGCAAAAGGAATGGAGGGATGTTGGGAGTGATGTTTGCCTTCCCAAGCAATCATTACATGTAATGGAGCCCTGGTCTCCTGGAGATGGCTGAACATCTGATGGGAAGCAGTGAATGAATTCTTTGTTTTGCTTTGCTTATGTGCATGGCTTTTTCTTTACAGGTCAAAGTGTCTTTATCTCAACCCATGAATTTTTCTACTTTCACTCTTCTAATTCTCTCCCCGTCCCATTGATGGAGGACTGAGTGAGAAGCTGTATGGTACTTAGGTGCCAGCTGGGGTTAAACCCTGAGAATTCTGTTTTCAGGTTTTCCCAAACAAGGTTTGCTGGGAATGCAGATTATACACCACTAGGTATAAAGGTACTTCTTCAAGCATGTGTTGGGGGTTTAGTACTTAACAAACACTCTAGTTTGTTACAAGCGACTGCTAGAAGGTTAAGAGCCTCTTTTGTCTGGAAAAAAAAAAAAAAAAAAGCCAAACTGAACTTCTTCATGCAGGGGGTGTCTGGGAAAGGTTAAATACTCAGTGTGTTTTCACAAGCTGAAATGTAAAAGGTCTTTGGGAAGACAAGTGCAACAAAGGAAGGACAAATCCTCAGCATAACTGATTAACCTGGAGCTTTCCTACAACAACTCTTTGTGTACCTTTTCCATGCCATAAAACCAAGTTAGGGAAGGGCTGCTTTCAGTTTCAAATGACACAGAGTTGCAGGCTTTTAACTTATTGCTGTGCAGAGGAAGATAGTGGGAATGTAGAACTTTCTTTATCAGGCTAGAGTGATTTTATATTGTTCTCATTCATCACCACTTATCATATCATATGATGTGAATAGCAGGGGTGGAAATAAGCTCAGAGCCCCAGTTCTCCACCTGGGATAAAACAATACTGGAAAAGAATGGTGTTTCTGGTATATGAAGGTGTTATGAGAAAAGTCCTTGAGGTTTAACCCAAAAATGAGGGGAAACTTGGACAAAGGTAGCCCTTACAGAAGGTAGCAAAAGAGAGTGCAATCAAAAAATGGTCATTAAGCTGTTAACAGAAGGGTCTGAGTAGGAGATCTTTTGGAGGCATTCCCATAGTAGGAAGAAAATGGTTTTCTAGCTCAATATTCCTTTTCCTTGGAAGAGAACGTTTTAATTAAAGTCATTGAGATCATGAAAGACATTACGGGTAAAGAGCCTTACAGTTTAAAAGGTCAGAGCTGAAGAACTGAGGAAACTCATTTCAGGAGGAACTTTCCTCAATCTCTAACATTTTGATGCAGAAAGTTAAGAGATGTCTTTCTGGACAAGAAAGAATTACATGAAAGTTTCACAAATCCCAAGAAAAATGGGGATTTGGAGGGAAGAGTTTTAGTAAGAGATAAAGTGAAACAAGTGAGAGGTTATTTATAAATGATGAATATTCTTTGCAAGGAGTAAAAAAGATTCTATATTACTATGGTAGCAATAATGGAAAATGGCTTTCTGAGTGACAGAGAGAGACTGTCAGCAGAAGAACAGGGAAGTGATTTACTGACTTTTTTTCTTTAGTTATAAAACTTTCTCTTTTCTTCTGTCAAATGTCAGTAGTAAATATCTTTTACAGTATGGTCAGTTAAAAAAAAATTGATCAATATGATGATAAAATAGAAGGGTTTCTTCCCTGCAAGTGGATTATTTCTCAAAGCTTTAACTTGCTTAAATGCAAGACAATGTTTTATTGTCATCTGTACTTCCCCCATCTCAGGCTTTGTAGCCCAGAGTTCAAGGCTGCCTGAACCTCCTGAGCAGTGTGACACAAGGGTTTTCCAAGTACAAATTCCCTTGAATTGTAGCATCCTGTTTGATGAGGAAAATGTGCAGGCTGATTCTAAATATATTCTTTGGTGTAGAAATGACCACAGCTGACTAATTTCGGGTGAACAGTTGCAAGATTTTTTTTTTTGGTGGAAATAAAAATGTACATTTATTTTTAGTCTGAATACGTTGTCCTGGCAGTGAAACAGCCTGAGAATGTGGACTGGACATTAAGAGTCCTGGCTCTTTCTGATCATGCAAGAAAGTTCCATTTAGAATAATTCCTTCAGCTCCCTATTCCTCATTCATTCCTTTAACGTCAGGATGATGACACCAATGCCCTTCCTGCCTGTTCCTTTGCAAAGCAATGTGAAAAACACCATTCTGTGTAACCAGCTCACTGCCATTACCTACTGCTGGCTGAGGATGGCTGACTCTTCCTTTTTAAATTAAAATTGAGTGGTGAATACTGTCCTCACCTTTCTGCCTGCACTAGGCCCAGGTTATGCCTCAAGTGGGGAGTCCAAGCACTGTTCTTGATTGCTGTCCGAAAAACCAAGATACAGAAATGGAGCACTTGTAGGCTGTGTCAGCATATAGGGAGAAAGGTGTTCTTCACACTCTGGTCTTGGGTGTAAGCAGGTCATTGTGTAATCGTGGTCAGGTTTGGTGGGTTTGGCTGCCTCCCTGCTGCAGAGCACAGAAAATACTCCTGCTGGCTTTGTGCCTTCAGAGGCAAGAGAATTATTTAATCAGCAACACAGGATGTAGAAAATGGGCTTATGAATTTGCGGGTGTTGGGCATATGGGAAATCAGGAGTCTGGTTATCTTAACAGCTGCTCAGAATTTTCATAACAGAAGAAGTAAAAATTTTTTTAATGGAAAAAACTTTCTTTTGAGATACCTGAAGACCAAAAAGTTTTAATAATGCACAGTTTATCATAGTGCCACTGCATTATAAAAGATACTGTGCTTTTCAACATCACATTCATTCTATGATGTGAGAAGTGTAAATCTCTACTGGAAAAACATGATTGCACAACACTAATGAAATATTTCAAATAATTTTTGGGGGAATTTCAGAATCTTCTCCTGTACAATGGTTTAATCTATTTCTTCTGAGATGGAGAGGAAAGAAAATCTTTGCCAAAATGGAACTTTTCTGCTGGAAAATTCATCTAACTCTTTATCTTTACATGTTTGACTAGGGCAGAAGTCATGATTCCCCATCCAAAACATCTCCTTCTGGTGGACAAAGTTCTAAATAATATCTTGCATTTTAATGGCTATAAATTGCAGAGCTGTCAAATCTCTTCTCTAATATTGTCTGGAATTTTTTTAGAAGCTGTTTGACCCTGCAAACCCTTCTGTTGTCTCTTATGTTTTCCCTTACTTCAGGGAGAAAGGGTTTTGAAAAGTCAATGACCCACTGTGCTAACAGGTTGCTGACTTGCATTAAAATAAGATTGGAATTTTGTCTTCATCTAAAAATCCTAAGAATCTTGCTGAGGTTTTGATTATACTGAGCAACATCATCAACATTTGTGAAATTTGTTGAAGAGAGTAAAACCACAGCGAGAGGAGTTTGTTTTCTTAAAACAACTGCCCTGTCTTAGAAAACCACCCTGCATTCTTATACAGCCAGTAATGCTGCCAGCTAGAAACCCTAAAAGTAATTTATTCTGCCTCTCCTTGCCCAAAGAACATCCCGCGACACAGTGTAAGGTTACAGCTCATCTAGCTGAATATATACCTGGAGCACTGAGAAGTTGATGATGACCAAAATTTTGTCCTGCTCATGAAATGACTTTTCACAATTAAAATATAAAATACAGTAAAAAATTTTAAACCTACTAAACAAAACCATGAATTAAAAAAAAAACAAAAAAACCCTAAGAAACTGGTCAGGTCTCAGATAATACTCAAGATTACATTTTGTCAGGCTTCAACTGGAATGTTCAATGACTATAAACTCTAGCAGTACTTTTGCTAATAGGCAACACTCTGGTTTTGAGTTTTAAATATCTATCTTGCTCCTGTTTAGGCTTTTGTCTCTAATTAGAAAAGCTTAAATCTTCCTCTGTGTTTTACAGTTGATATTTACTCTGCTCCAGCAATAAATTCTAATTTCTACAGTTGAGTAGTGTAGAATTAAATTTTCTAATTTCATGTAGTTTGGGATTCTGGAGAAGCATTAGGATAAGATTTTAAGAGAAAAACCTTAACTCTGGTGACTGCGTGTCTTTTCCTGGACAGATAATATTGCAATAAACTCCCTCAAATTTGCTTCCTTTGAATTTTTGCTCTTGTTTTAACTGAATACCCAGCATCTGCTGTGACTGCAGGCCCAGGCTGAAGCCTTTTAGCTGCTTACAGTATGATTATTATCACTAGCTCTGTATAAAGAATGAGAGAGAGAGCTGTAGGCAAGGTCTTGGTGAAAGAGCTGACATTAGTCACTAAGGGACATGTGGTTGATTTCTAGGAGACAACTGAATATAAATTAAAATTTTACTGTTGTTTTTTTTCCTTGCCCTGGAAGCGGTGCAGGGATTATGAGAGGACCAGCACATGGCTGTCAGAGCTATAATCATAGAATGTTTTGGGTCAGAAAGGACCTCAAGGATGCACTAGTTCCAACCCTCCTGCCACAGGCAGGGACAACTTCCACTGGTGCAGGCTGCTGAAAGCCCTGTCCAGCCTGGACTTGAGCACTTCCAGGGGTGGGATACCCACAGCTTCTTTGGACAACCTGTGCCAGTGTCTCCTCCAGTTGTGCTGGCTCGTGGGACAGATGTTGGCCTGTGGGAGGGGGAATCTCAGGGCACAGCCACTCAGCTCAGCAGCTGGAGGTGTTGTGTCACAGCTGGCCTGGGGGAGTGAGGCAGGGTGGCAGCAAGGTGTGCTGGGCAGAGAGGGCTCACCAGCAGCTGCAAAAGCTCCTGTCCCAGCAATATTAATAGAGGTGGTGACATCTCTGCTCAGTCTCCTGATTTCTGAGCATTGCCTGTTGCTCTTTCCCAGGGCTCCACAGACATCTGGTTTCCAGCAAGCTGAAAGTTTAACTGGAAATGACTTCCTATAAGTTGGTGCCAGAAAAGTCAAGAAAACATTATCATATTTGATTTCTCTTATTTCATAAAATTAAGTTATGTTTATAAGAACAATTTCTTTTCAATTATAAAATTGAAATGTTTTGTTCTCAATGGACACAGTTGGGTAAAAGTAGGCCTGTGCTTGAGGAAAGTAAAAGCTTGCAACTCAGTAGTAAATAGTCAGAAAAAGGAAAACAACCTCTTATCGGGTTTTCTACTTTGCTGAACAATAAATAACCTCATAGCGTGAAGTATTATTTTCCCCCCTTCTTTTCATGGTGCCTTTGAACTAAAGAATGTATTCGTATTATGCACCCAATTACACCACTGCTGACTTACATGGCATTTTTCTGGGTAAACAAAGCTAATGAATGCATGGCCTGTACTTAAAAGCTATTCTCAGTAGTGGGACATTCTCTCCTACTCCTCCACACTCCACTGCATCAATGGGCATGGTTACACTGTGGTAATTACATTTTTTCTTACATTTATTTATATATATATACAAAAAAAGGCAGGCAGCGATGCCCTCCTGCTCCGTTGCCTAGGTTATTCCATAGGCTGCCAAGCAGCCTGTGTGATATCTGCAATTATGTAGTAAAGCCAAACCACGAGGTAAAGAACCCCACAGTGGCCTCAGTTCCAGGAATGTCCCTAACCACACTGTGGGCTGAATTTTGCCCTCTACCACTGCCTGGTGCTGGGAGGGAAACAACTGTCACTTATTTCCGTAACTAAACAACAGAGAACAAAGTGGTAATTGCCAAGCCCAGGTGATGCTAAAAAAAAATACATGAATGTTGCTCAAGCTGATCCGAAAACACAGAAGAGCTGTGGCCTCTTGCCCTGACAGAGAAACTACCTCACTGGTGTGCGATGAAGATGCATTTTTGGCTGTGTATGTGTCTTGAAACTGATTTATCATTTCCTTCTGCCCTTCTAGTAAATTATTCTGGCAGCCCACAGTGCCTGCCAAGCTTACCAAGAGAGGTTGTGAGGGAACCTGCTGGAGGTGGATGAGGCCAAGTTGATGGGGGGGAAGGACTATAACAAAGGAAAACCTGTTCTGTCTGGAATCCTGCCCCTGGAGCCATGGAAGTGCCCTACAGCCCTGGATCTGCCCTCTGGGGTGGCCTCACCCAGCGGGAAGGGCACTCCTGCCCTGTCCCTTGCTGTGCTGGGTGGGGCTGTAGAAATGGCTGTCGAGCATCTCTTCCCAGAGAGCAGGAGGGGGAACTGCAGAGGGACAGTGTTGGCTTTCTGTCGGGGGTGAGGGAGGGGGAGGAATATCAAGTGAACATCAGTCTGCCACCACAGGAGCAACTGCCTGCACCTTCCTAGCCACTGTTTTCATTATTCTTTAAAGTCATCTGTGCTGGATATTTTACTTCCTCTCTACTTATAATTTATTTCAACCTTCAGTACTGCTCATTATTATAGTCCACAGCACCAGCACACTTTTCTATCTGCAACCAGGTCTGAGCTTTCTTTGTCGTGCTGCTTTAGGGGTGAGACTCAGGGATGCTGCACTTTGACCAGGGAGAGGGGTTGTGACCTCCTGGATCCTCACACTTCTTCTGGGAGGAGCTGACTGTGTTCATCCAGCTCCTTTTGGGTTGTGTTGTATTGCCATGGGGAAGGGGGTGGAAATCATTAAATGTGATAAGGAATAACTTTGACTATGCTGTAGTTCTAATGTATCAAAGCCATCTTCAACACCCCAGAGGCAGATGGAAAAAGATGATCAGATGCTAAGAAGCTGGTAAATCAACAAGAATAAGAGATAATTAAGTTGTAACCATTATGCTAATATATGCTACAATCTAAATGGAGCCGAGAAATTGCTTTCTATCACAGCACAGAAAAAGCTAGAACATTGTCCTGTTAGACTGGGTAATAGGGGGCATGAACAGAGCTCAGACTTACCAGCATTTGCCATTTTGGCTAAGAACCTTGTAAAATGGAGATAAGATGGTAAGAAATATCAAAGGATATTCCTTACCCTCCACAACCAGGCTTGCTGTCTAATCTAATTATCCAGGTATTGGTCTACTAACTTATTCACTCATGGGAACAAAAGTCAGTAATATAAATCTGGTTTTTTGCTGTATTGCAGTAAATCCTGTTATTTCTTTGCAGAGATGTATGTGAACTATCTCCCCTTTAATAAAACCAAAATGAAAACAAAAAAATCCAAATCCAAGAATTATAACAATAAAAAGCCACCCCACCAAAACAACCCAAATGCACAGCATGCCACCACAAAACTACAAAAAATAAACAAAACAAACAACAACAACAAAAACCCAAAAGCAAACAAACAAAAAACCAACAAAAAAAACCACCTAAACACCCAAATCTACTAGCAGTACAGATCTGAAGGTAAACTGTCTGTGGGTAACTTAGCCCTTACCTTGCAAATGCATGCATAAATGGATCTTTATTGATCAGAAACAATCCTTATCAAGCTGATTTTCCTAAGAAAGGGGAGAGCAGGTGAATTTTGGCCTGTTGTTTTCCCAGAGGTGCACCCCTGGGGACGTGTGCCTCTGTGGGACCACAGCTGCCAGCACTGAGCTGCTCTGCAGGGCTTGACGAGGAGCTGGGAGGTGCAAACAGCAATTAAACCCACAGCTCCTGGGGTGATTCGTTTCTGTGTTCCTCCCATAGATGCATAGTTTTGGAGATCTCTGAGTCATGGCAGTGTGAGGAGCTAAAAAAGCAGTCTTAGCTCCTTCAGGTCATCATCTATTTGCCTTGCACAGTAATAGCAGCCTATGATGTGTTCAGGCCTAAACGTGTGAATGTGGGATGTGAGTACAGCTGGACTGAAAAAATAACGATTGTTGGATGTTCATATTATCTTTTTCTATCCTGGAAACCATCAGTGGGAGTCTAATGACTTGTTTAGAAGATTGCAGGAGACAATTGCTAAAGCAATCAGCAAATATGATTATAACGTCTCAGTTCAGTAGACTTTCTATCTTAAGTAGATTTGGAAGTGAAACATCTCCAAAAAGCAACAGAAGAGGAAGAGAGCATTTTTCCTAAACCAAAAATTGTCAGTTATTTCACTGTTAGTTATTCAATATTTCACTCAAATTGTACTTTTTAATGTTGTATTTAAATTTTGTTTTGCAGCTGTAGTTAAATAGGTCTTGAATGAAAGAAAAAGGGAAATGAAATGTACGTGTCTTGCTTCAAGGCAGAATTCTTGGATGTAAATATTGAATGAGAGAGACTTCAGCAGGAAAATGAAGGGTTTTGGAGGCTTCGGAATTGGTCCCCTTTCATATCATTAATAAAAAATGAACTATTACAATAGCCAAAGTGCTTTGTATAGTTACAGGGTAATTCAGTAAGTGAAGCTTTACTTTAGACAAGTGAGAGTTGGGGTTTGGTTTCTCTTTTTTGGTTCGTTGTTGTTTTTTTTTTTTTTTTGGCTTGGTTGGATTTTTCACTAGATCATACTTTACTTGTGTCCTGGGCTAATTGTTAAAGTGAGCCAGTGCTGCTGGACTTGTGCACGCAAACCACAGCTGTGTAGGAGTTGTGATTGCAGCCAGGATGAGATGGAAGAGGAGTCTTGTTCCCCCCTCTCACCTCACACAGCCACTGGGCATGGAAGGGCAAGAGGGAGGCCTATCCCAAGCCAAGGAGAGATTTAAACAGCTGCTCAGTCGAATTTGAAATGGTTGCTGGACAGATAATAACTTTCCTTTGGGAAGCTGTTTTTACTTTATCTTAAAAGATCCTTTTAAGGAGCCTTGCCTTTGTTGTTAGGTGGTACATTTAATTATAGTCTTGAAGCAGCTGGACAGTTGCTATCAGCTCTGCATGGCTGAAACTCGGAAAAAAGAGGGTCTTGCATAGTCAAACCTACATCGTAAAGCACAGTTTCCAGGTGATCAGGAGGTTTTTACCTGTTCTGTGCTATCAGATCATTGCAAAACAGGTGGAGTGATTGCCTAGCAAAGCAGATCATCACATTTATGCTCTAGTATGGTAATCCTACAACTGAGTGCAGAAATACGGATGGTAAATTAGGTCAATTAACAGGAGCTTTGTGTATCTCTTAAACAAGAGACTTTAAAGGCAGTAACAAATTTCAATAAACTAAATAATAGACAAAAACCTACTTATGAGCTTTTGAGCATGATGCCTTTCCAGTAGAGTACTCAGCTTCTGTTAAAATGCAAATTTTGACTCGTCACTTGGGAGAGTAGTGAACACCAGAGGAAATACTAAAGGCAGCTAAATGTATCCAGTTCATTAAAATGCATCATCTTCTAATAAAAAGTATCATTATCTCAGGAGGGTTGTATACTTGAGCTTACTTCTCTGTGAGGAAAGTCTTGCCAAGACCTTCTAGTGATTCAAAGGAAATTGGAGGAAGACTTGCAGATGTTATTCAAGCCTAGACCTTTTAGGACTTATATAATTTTCATGTACTATCTCACTTTTATTGCAGTAAGTATCCTAGGGGATGATTTTTAAAAATTTATTCTAACTGGCAAAATAAACGTAATATTTTTCTTATTGTTTCTGTAAAAAAAATGGACTTTGGAGACAGAAGCTCTCTCAATTCTGAAAAAGCCAAAACTTTAATACGGAAAATTAAATCTGTAAAGAACAAGTTTTCCCCACAGAAGATGCTGATGTGTTTAGCAATACACATGTAGGCATGCACAAAAATATTTAGAGAAAATTGTACTTTTGATAAAGAGAGGCAAAATATATCTTTTGGATTTTAAGTTGTTTTCAAAACCTGAAAACTTTAGGTTTTCAGCTAAAAATAAACTTTTTAATAAAAGCCATAAAATTTAAGAAGGTAACTTGAAAGTCAATACCTCAAATTCTCTGATAGAGACAGTGGAAAAATGGTCATACCATCTGTTGGTTAAGCTGAATGTGTATTTTGGGGCTTCCTCAATGGAGAGGTAACTGATGTTTGGTTACTGCATCACATTAGTATGGTTTAATGAAATGCAACAGCATTACTCCTTCTATATATGTGGAAAGGGTCTTACAAACATATTTCGTCTTGAGATTTAGTAATTTTCACATCTTGTGCTGGCATCTTCATAATTCCCTTTCCAGGGACCTTAGTTCATTTTGCACTCATCAGTCTAAAGAAAAAAGAAATCTAAATCTCTTGAAATCTGTCTTTCCTGGGAAATTTGCCCCAAACCGTGACATTAAATGGTTTGAAAAGGCAGCCACGCACATCTTTCTGTGTATTAGTATATTGGCTTTTTTTTATATTGTAGCTGCTAGAGGATAAAATCAGTTCTTAGTGTTGATTTCAGAAACAACCAAAAGGCTACAATAAAACATAAAAGAAGAGAGATTGACGTAGCAATATCCCTTGATGTGCTTGTTCCTCATCCAATCCCTGTAAGTAATTACCTGTCTGAAGTTGTACAAGCACTTCAGTTTGGCTAGAGACAGCTATTGATTTAGAAATCAGATGTGCTTGGGCTTGGTTGAAAAAAAAAAAAAAAAACAACAACTTTTTAAATTAATTTTTTTCTCAGCCTGCTGTGGCCATGAATAAGCATCATTCATTTTATGCAATTTCCATTTGAAACATTTTTGTACTGGGAATTTGTTTACCACTTGTGGCCTGCTAGTCTGAAAATTAGTTTTCTAACCGTGCCTTCTAACCAAGCATTTGAAATGCTCCATTAAATTTTATAGGATTTTTTTGTATCTATTGTTTGTGGAAATGTTATCTGTCTGTCTCTATACAGGGTAATATGATGTATTTTAAAAGATGCAAAAACCTGGATTTTCATGATCTTAGAGTGTTTATTTTGATTATTTAGTTTATTTTTTAGAAGGCTGACCTGCTGTAAGAGGTCAAAATTAAGACTTGAAGAGTTCTGGCCATGGGAAAATTTAATCAAGAAATAAAATATTCTTCTACCTTTTCTCTCCCAGGAACTACCCTTAGAACTGATTAAGCAAAAACTTGAGCCTGAGAAGTTGAAAATGCTTCCTGTAGAAAACACAGGTTGAGTGCAATTTTTAGATAAAAACTCATGGGCCAAAGTACAAGTAGTCATGGGCCATGGGACTTATAGGAGTTAGGAGGAGAGGTAAAAAAACGCTCTGAAATCAAGTAAAATCTGGAAACTAAATGTGCAACGTTCTAAGCTACACATGACATTGAGTCCCCAGGATTTTCTTGAGAGTCTTAGAGAGATTTAATCCTCATAGGAATAGGGAGGTCACAGCCTGAGCACAAATGGATGCTTAAAAAAATGTCTGAACAGTTTAATGGGCCTTGTGGTTTAACAGCAGGAAATGTGGGATATGTGATGCTGATTTCCACTGTCAACTGTGGCTCATTACGGCCAGGAGCCAGGTGGTAGAGCTGGTGATGCTCATTTGAACCAATCTATATGCATTAGTCACTTCCAGATTGCACTGGTCTTTTATCCACATCTTGCCTGGATTTTCCAAAAAATGCCTTTTCTTAAGTAAGCAAGCACTGCTGGAAGGAAGTTCCTTGTGAGCAACCAATTCTCCTGGTGCTTTGCATGCTTCTGTGCAGCGGGAGTGTTACTGGAGCCTGCAAGACAAACTCCTCAGTGATTGCACAAATGAAAGCAATTTAGGGTCTGGGTAAGAGATGTGTAGGAGTGGAGACGAAGTGCTTCTGCACCTCTCTGACCTAAGCAACTCTAATGGGATTTTTTGCTTCCCCAGTTATTGGTTAAGTCTCTTCAGACCTTGTTTCTTCCTCAGAAATGCATACGAAAACTATTCTTTTCAAATATACCTCTGGAAATAAGCTTTTCCCCATAGGTTGTGGTTTAAGCCCAGCTGGAAATTAATTATGCAGCTGCTACCTCAACTCCCCTATCCACCCTTACCCCAGCGGAATGGAGAGGAGAATCAAAAATAAAACTTGTAGGTTGAGATAAGAACAGTTTAATTGAAAAAAAAAAAGGTAAAATATAATGATGATAATTAAAAGGGAAAGAAAGCCCAAAACCAAACCAATTGGTGCACAATACGATTGCTCACCACCTGCTGACTGATGCTAATCCCTGACTGCCCCCTCCTTCCCAGGAACTCCCCCTGTTCATGTGTTTACTGGGCATGGTGTTCTAAGGTGTGAGTATCTGGAATACCCCTTTGGCCACTTCAGGTCACCTGTCCCACCTATGCTCCCTCCCATTTTTTTTTTATGTACCTCCTCCAGCTACTGGCGAAACATGAGACTCACACACACAAAAAGCCCTTGACTTGGGATAAACACGGCTTAGCAAAACCCAAAACATTGGTGTGTTATCCACACCATTCTCATTCTGTGTCCAAAACAACACTGTACCAGCTACTGAGAATAAATTAACTTTATACCAGCTGAAACCAGGGCACCCATTCAGCAGACCTGAAAATCTGTGCTACTGGAGAAGACTGAAAATCTGAATTTTGTCTAGCAATTTGTGCTTATTGAAGCCTCTTCTAATATTAAGAGATTCCTAAATGTATCAAGATTAGTTACACTGAATTAAAAATTATTGGACTTGTAGTTTCAAGGTTCCTGTGTAGAAAAGATAAATTATTGACATATGCTATTAAATCAAAAAATGAAATTAAAAAATGAAAATGCCTGAAAAGCTTCCAGAGGGTGAATAAAGACAGGGGAACGGAAGTTTGAAGGGAAATCTCATGCAGGCACCATGGTGGGTGACAGGGGTGGCTCCTCAGACATGTCCCTTGTGTCAGGTGCCACGGGAGCAGGGCAGGAGCACCCGGTCTCAAACCCTTTAGGGCCAGGGGAACAGAGAGCTGCTTTGTTTCCCGAGTGCAGGACACATCTGGATGAGAATTTGATACTGCTCAGATGTTTTGTGCCGTTGCAATCTGGAAAGCGTGAGTTGACCGTAGCTCTGCCTCTGTGACTCAGCCACAGCATCCCTTCTGCTTTCTGGGCTGCCTAGCAGGTATAATGAGACCTTTTGGGATAGTGTTTCTGGCTCTGATGTTTCCAACACTGCTCCCATCCCTCTCTGGAGTTCGGAGATTGCTTTCATCGAATGTTGAATTTCTGGGCATTTATTCCTTTAGCAATTGTGGCACCTGCAACCTAAAATACTGCCACAGACATAAAAATAGCAGAAGTAAAAAACCCAACTTCTTGAGAGGTTTCCCATCTCTTATTTTCTCCAGACTGAAATGAAAATGTTGTACGAGGCAGGTAAATGTCAACAAACTCTGTTTGGGTATTTTTCGGTGAGACATCTAAATTATCTATTGCAAAGAAAAAGTTTTCAGTGTGGGAGTATCAGGTTCATTATGTCAACCACAAAAGAGACAGGATTTATTATTTTCAATAAATTCCAGTAAGAAATGCAATGATCTTTAGTTTCACAAAACTTAAAGGGGGAAAAAGGTACCTGCTCCTGTATTTTTTTCTGATTCCACTTCTGTATTTATTTAAATCATGCTTATTACCACTAAGAATTGAGTTGGCTGACCACATAGTCATGGTTTTTTTATTGGTTTTGTGGCCATTATAGAAAGCCTGTGTGTTTATTGCTTGTATTCTGCTTGTATTCTATATTGTATTGTATTCTGCTGCACTCAGGAGCAGAAAATGCTATTATGGAGAATCCAGTCTCAGGTCAAGCTGGTAGGTACGAGGCCATCTACCTTGATTTGCTATTTTCTTATAAGAAGATCCCAACCAAGGAGTAAAACTCTAAGGGTTTATGGGTGAAACCCTCAAATTCAGACCTTTGAATTGTTCAGAGATCTTACTCCTCTGCCCTTTTGGTGCTTCTATGGAGGTGTGTGCTGCACACTGTGGTAGCTCTGCAGAGTCCCCTTTGCTACCTGCAGTCTTTTCCCCGTTGGTGGCTTAGGGATTCGTGGAGAAGCAAGAGATGGATAGTCACATTCCTAGCCAACCTTTCAATATCAGAAAGTCATGGAGGACATGGTTTAGTGCAGGCATTTACACACTTCAAAATGTGTTGTGGGTCCTTGTACATGAAATATTATGCAAACCTCATAATTTATCAAGGAGGAAAAGAATTTTATATTCTGACTTCACGGGGAAAAAAAAGTGTGAAAGTGCATCTTTTTCATCTACTTAAGCCAATTACCTTGAGTCTTGGAGTTCAACATAATTTCAAGAATCGAGATGTGTTAAACATCTAAAAGCTCACAGCTACTGCTGTAGCTGCTGTGGTAGAGCACAAGATCAGAAAACTTGTTACCATGATGATTCCAACTGTGAAAATTGTCCAGCATGGCTTCTTGTCCATGTTTTGTTAATACAAATTTTTGAATCTTGAACTTCTGCAAGGACCTGCTTTATCAGCTCCAGTATTACTTTATCTTGCCAAAACTGGTGTTCCCAGGACACTTTCTTTTTCTTTCTCGATTGTTAAATTTTTTTAAAAAGAGAAGAGGTGAGAGGGTTACAGGAGCTAGAAATTAGTCAGAGAAATACCTAGAAAAATTATTCTCCAGGAGCAGACAATTTCTATGCCAACGGGGAAAAAGAGGGAGTGATGTTTACAAACTTTGTTCCAGTACAAGGCTGGAAGGAATTGTGAGAAGGCAAGAACAAAGTTTGCCAACACTTCAGCTCACAGCAGGTAAGAAAGAGTGAGCTAGCCTGGCAAGCAGCTATAGTGGCTGCATTTGCCATTTGTCAGAAATGAAACTACTTGCAAATAATGTGATTTTAAACCAAATTACTCTGTTCTGTAGCAGCACTATGGGCTTTAATTTTTAATATTTTCCCCTGGGTTGTCTGTCATTAAAAACAACAACAAACAACATCTGTATATCCTCCTTCTCTTTTAAAAGACTGCTGGGATGACTTGACATCAATTTGCTGCGGTAGAAAAGTAGGAGGAGAAATGGATTACTGGTAGTAGATGACTGTCTGCCATCTGGAGAGATTTTGTGGCTGATGTGTGATTTGGGCACAGATGTGTGTTTGATCCCGTTCCAGTGCAATGACTTTCAGAAAGAGCTGTGAAGAGACAGCCCTTGGGTCAAGGGGGGTGCCAACAGCTGTGGAAGGAGGAGCAGGTCCCATTGCCTCAGCTCGTGGGCAGAGGCTGTGCTTTGAAAAGGTCTTCGAAGTTATTAGACTATGTAATCAGATCCCCAGATAGTTGGAATTATTTCCTTCTCCAGAGAACAGTTTTCTCCTCAGGTTCTCTCTCAATCCTTGGCTTCTGAGTTCTGTCCAGTCTTTTTGGGGAAGTCTTCTGCTTCTCACTCAGCTCATTTTTCTTACCAGGTGTCTCCTTCCTTGAGGATATTGCTGTAGGTCTCGCCACTAATGGAGGAAACACATTTAATCTGATTTCACTGGAATATATTAAAGTTTGATAGGTGTTTTCCACTTCCTGGTAAGCTCTGTCCTTGGAGTCCAGGGATTTCACCATGTCAAAGCCTCTTTTTGTTCCCAATACATAAACCCCATCCTCCTCTCAAATCATAGTTATGATCCTTTTCTGTATAGAAATTAGTGTTGTATTGCATTTTCTCTACCCTGCCATGTCTGCATTCAGCCAAATTGTTCCTTTCAGCTGTGTCTGAAAAAGCACAGCAACAGCAAAAGTACCCAGAGCCCTTTTCTCTCATTTTTGTCTCTGTAAAGATTTTCCTTTAATGTTAACGTGAAGTATCTTATTTCTCTATAGAAGGGGAAAGGTTTCAGCAATCACAAGTGAGATATGGAGCTATTCAAAGTGGCTTGGTCAAGAAGGGAAGGATTTATAACACTGTTGAGAAGTGCATACACCTTTGCAAGCCCTCAACAGCCCCTCTTTCAAACCAGAAAAATTCAGTGTACACAAATAATATGCTAGGGCAGGTTTGTTGGCAATTTGCCTGCACACCAGCCTTTACTCTTCTGCACAAAGTGCATTTTGTTTTCAAAATCTGAGAGGGATATGTTTTAAACCATCTGTCTTAGCTCATGTACATTTTGACTCCTATGAGGCTGCTTATCTGACTAGTGAGTTCCTGTTGAATATTCAACACAAAGCCAGTCTAATAAGTCCCACCACGATTGTGAACCTGACAAGGAGAATAGTGTTATGCAAATATTCTGCTGCTGAAGAAAACATTTCTAACAGATTGAATGTAGACAGATGATGTATTCCTTTCAAGTAGCAATGGAAATTTGTTTTCCTTAGTCTGAGGAGAAAGAAAGAGCACTATTAAGGAGCTAAAAGTTAGGACTATTTCCTCTCTAGCATAGGATAACATTAGTGTCAATGTGTCTTTTACATTCAGCTCCTCATGGGTTGTTGTGGTCCTACATGTATGTATGTGTGCACACAGTCCTTTAGCTTTACCTGGAGAAGGAAAGAGAAGTGTTTGTCTGCTGTGTCAGGGCCAATATTCTCAGCTCTTAATCAAGCAGGGTCTGGTTTAATCCTTCCCAGGGATGTGCAGCTTGCTTTTCTTTGGAACTTGATGTTTCTTGTTCTCCTGAAAGGATTAAGAGAAGGAAAAATATGACATTCTGAAACTATGTGCATTCAAACTTATAAACTCTTCTAATAGATTTTTTTCAAAGAAATGGTTCACCTGAACAAGAGGTAACTGAGTGTGGTTTGGCCATAGTGGCTGGGTAAAGTTTCATTTCATAGCTTTCATGTTCTTTACTTCTTCAAAACTGAGATAAAATTCTCATTTTATGATATTTCTGTGTTTCTATTTTTCACTTACCGTAAAAGAAAGACATGACCACTTGTTTCATGGGGCATCCACCCTTTCCATAAAGCACACATTTGTTGAAGCAGAAAAGGGTTTGCTTTATGATTAGCTACATTTAGAGATTGGCCCTGCTTATTATTTGAATCAAGTCCCTCACACAGGGAACTCAACTTTTGGTTCTACATTAATGAGAGCTTCTTACAGCTCAGTGGATATTGTATTTCTCTCTAAATGTGGTAGGCTAATAGAAAAGGCCACAGAATCCTTGAGGAGTGCTAGATGCGAAGGTTCATCCAGAGATATTAGTAATTGTCAATATGGAAGCTCTGCTGTACATTAAAGGAAAATAGCATTATAGAAAACAAGCAAGGTTCAGAGAAAAATCCCCTCAGCCCTCTAGAATCCTCATGTCATTACTGACTCCTGTCCTTTCTGTAATTTCTGAAATAACCTCTCTATCAGGTTTTGTTTCAGCCTTCATCCAGGTTTCCTGGCTGTGATATTTATTTCTGCAGGGGTAATGCTTCATCATTTCAATTTTCCATCAGTGGAGAGCTGTGCTCCTGGATTCTGTTTCCTAAAGGCCCTGCTTATTCAGCTTTCACAGCAGGTATGTACAATTATGAGTTCCAGGACAAGATAGATTGGTTTTCAAAAATGTGCTTTTAGGGCTTGAGTAGTGAGAAATCAGAGTTGTTTGGGTTTAGTCTGTGATGCTGCTACCTGAAGAAACCATTGCCAGATATATTTGATTTAGCTGATTGACAGAAGCCCTTCACCTTCAAGAGGCTTGAGTCATCTTCTGGATCATAGAATCATAGAACCATCAAGGTTGGAAGAGATCTTTAAGACCATCCAGTCCAACTACGGATGTAGAATTCTTGTTTATGAGTTCCTTCTGCAGAAACTTTACATTTATAACTCTTGATCTTTCCTGTCAGAAACAGAACTAGAAGATTTTTGAGGGAGATGGGTGAAACAAGAAGTACTTCAAAAAAGTAGCAGGCAAAGTCTGTTTCTGGAAATCTGTCTGTCCTCTCCCCTTCTTCTGTGAGAGAGACAAGGATCTCCAGTGTGTCTAGTGCTAAAATGGTCAGTGGCTAACCATGTGACAGAAGGCATGAATCTGTGTAGGGTTAAAAATTTGTGAGGTTTTTTAGTTAATCAAAGTTTTCTACTGACACATCTAAGCTTTGACAATCTGGGTAATCTCAGCATTTCCTGAATATGGGAAGTGGTGAAATTCACCAATAAGCAGTCCAGATCACAAAATTCCAGTATTTCATATAACCTCCAGAGGTCTCACTGTTTAGGTTCCAGCTTAGAAGATCTGGGAAGGTCCAAATTATCTTATTGCTTGTAGTCCTGGCTCCTTCCTTATCAATTACCCATCATTCCGAGTGACTGATATTAATAAATGATGTAGGTGAACTCAAGATTTCAGTGCTTATACAGAAAAAGGTCCCTAATCCAGTCAGTCATGACATAAATATTTCCCTTGGTGTCACAAGACAAGGCTGAGGGGTTATTCATGCCCTTGGCCACCATTTCTGACAAGGCTATGTGGACAGTAGGCTATTTCAATAGGTGTGCCTGGCAGGTTTTAGGCCCTTGATTTTTCCATCTTATATTGTGGAAAGGACCACTTATGTCAGGAAGAAAGTGGTGGGAGTGACACAAAGCTGCTCTGTCATGCCTCTGGCAGCTGCTGTGGGAATCCTGCAGAAAGCCTAACCCTGTGTTCAGCAGAGCCATGCCTCTGGCTCCAGCGCAGAGGGAGGCTGACGGATTCAGTGCTCTTCCGAGAGAAGCAGAGGTTCTAATGATTGATGGCTGGCTGCCCCACGAACCACTCACAGTGGCAATTATTTCACTCCTACCCTGTTTTATCTCTTTTTGCTGGAAGGAAAACAGTTGGGGAGGGGTGGCAAGGTCCATCCACAGCTCCTGTTTTCCCCAGTTGCCTTAGAATCAGAGTGGAGGCAGCAGTTGAAACAGCAAAAACAGAAATGATCTTCCTTTCAGTACATGGGTTTGTGCTTTTAACTGTGTCTTGTTAAGTTACTCCTTTTCTGTGTTTTATTTTCAATACTTGCATGATGGATTAATCAGTAATTTTTATCCGGAGTACAGCTTGCCACGCTCGTTCTCTAACACCACCCTCTAAGATATTTCTAAAGATACGTGCATTTATGCCTCACTCCAGGCTCAAAAAAACCCCAACAACACAATACAAACACGTAAAAGGAGAATAAGCATAAAGTACATTTTAGCCAGTTGGCATGACATTTAGACCCCAAAGCTGGTGAAGAGCAGCAGGACTTGCAACCCACACAAAAATTGCAGAAAAAATTGAGTTGTATTTGCAAAGAAATGTTATTATTTGTGTTCTTTTGATTTTTTTAATGGCATTTATGTAAAAATGATTCAACTTCTCACAGCTAGACCTGGATGACATTTGCCTAAAGAACAGTAACTTTGTCACAAAGAATAAAAAGGGGGAGTGGGACAGGGAAAACAGCATCATAAGAACTAAAAGTACTTGGGAAGCTGACTCATCTTACAAGAACTTATGAATAAATGGTGGCGATTCTTTAAATATTAAAACATGTCTTCTCATGTTTAAAAATTCCTTCTTTTGTTAGTGCTGGTACATTTTGGTTTGTGATGTTTTGAAATGTTGGGGGTTGGTTTCAAAATTGTATTTTTTTTCCTCACTCCTTTGTATCTGCACCCACCATGAACAAAAATCTGGAACGGGCAAAATGAGCTGACATAAAATATTACTTCTAACTTTTAGCTATTATGAAAGAAAAAAAGAAAAAGCCTATTTGACTTGAACTCATATTGACAATCAGAGAAACTGACGCTTAGGAAAATCTCTTTATTTAAACTAAAAAAATATCCTCAAAGCTTGAATTCCGAGTTCCCAAATGTCAGTCAAATATTTAAACATTGGGCCATTTTTCTCTCTATTATCAACAAAATATTGGAAAAATGATAAAAAGCTGATATCACTTAGAACCTCATTCTATTTGTTTTAGGGTTGTATTTTGTATTTTAAAGGATTGCATTGGATAATCTCAGGTTTGGCTAAAAATTAGGTCAAGCTTTTTTTTATCTGAAATTCTAGTCTCAGTGTGAAAAGGAATTAGTATTAATGAACACACCTCCAGATACTTTTCCTGTCAAAGTCTGCAGGCCATATAAGTATTTGATATCTGCAGGTTCAGACTGGTACTTGCTGGGACTTTCTAAGGCAACTGTAAGAAAATCTCACCTTTAGACCCACTGAAAATCTATCTGGAGGTCTCCTGTAGGATCCTGATGGAAAATATAATTGCCTGAGCGCTTGTTTTTTAATTTAGTTTTATTTTCTGTGACTTCTTATCTTACTGAGGGATTTTCTGTGCTCTTTGGCTGCACAATGTATACATTCATGAATATTTCTCCTTCCAAAGCTCAATTTATCCAAACCTTTTAACAGGACAGTCACTGGATTTGCCTCCTCATTTTTTTCCTTTCCTATCTTATTCCAGCCTGTGTGGATAAGATGCCTGTTTTTTGTTTATCTGGAATGGAGTGATTTTCCTGGGGCAGATAATGAAAGGAAGTCAGTGAAGAAATTGTTTGTAGATAGACAAGACTTAAGCATTCAAAACAGGCTATCAGCCTGAGCTGTTCTCAACTATTTGGTGTCCTGCTCGAGGGCTATAAAAGGGAGAGTTGAATCCACGCAGCCTGAACTGTTCCAAGTTCTGTTTCTCACTCCGTTTACTAAACCATGGTAAGACCTGAAGGTGCCAGCAGACAGGAGAGAGCACTTCTCATCAAGCGTCTTTTATTTTGTGCTCTCTGCACACCTCTCCTCAATAGATCCTCAAGAGCTCTCCTGCTGTAGAATGAAAATCACATCATTATATTGCTAACACCCTCCTTTACCTGCGACGAGCTCTTGAGTCTTGCATCGTGAACCCTTGTAATTTTTGTACTTTTCCTCTAAAGGCCTTCTCATCGAATGTTGTTGGTAGCGTATGGGAGGTTCTCTTCGACCCTCTTGATCTAAACGTCTGTTTATTTGCATTTGCACAACTCCCACATCAGTAAAAAATTTCTAGGTAGGATGGCATTTCAAGTAGTGATGTGGGAGCAGATGCCTTGCAAGGAGCTAACAGAGGATGACTAATTAAAAGTTAAGGAATAATGGTGCGGAGAGGCCTCAAGAAACCAAGAGATTTGTTTTCAACCTGAAATTAAATGCAGAGGAGAAAACAACTTGAAAATATTTTCCTAAAACCCCGAAATTTGTAAAACCGCCATTTTGTACAGAAGTGTTTCTAGAGTAAAAGAAATAATTTTGCATGTGGAATGAGAACGGAGCAGATGCTATGCCAGATTTCAGAGCCATCCAGTGTGGCTTCCCTTTTTGCCCAGGAATCCAGAGAAAATGAGAGAGTCTCTGAAGAAGATGCACAAAACGTGGGGTTTGTTACCTACAATCTAAAAGATTTTCAGTTAACCAAGCAGTTGTGGCTGAAATACTACCACAGGACACCAAGATCTGAGACTTTGTAGACCACACAAAGTCATTCACATCCAGTGCAGGCAGATTTTGTGTGTTTGCTGATCCTGAGCTAATGGGCTGGCAGAAGGACAGGTCTATATAACGAGGACCCAGTGCCAAGTGAAAATACCTATAGAGCTTCTGTATCTAAGCTGCTGAATGTGCACCATGAAAACAGACTTCAGCCATATGGATTTCCACTCAATCTCTTTTCTTCCCTGTTGTTTCCAGTGGTTAAATGTCAGCTAATAAAAGAAATCTTGTTGTTAGTTAGCGAGTGTTGTAAGGGGCTCATTCTTTCTATTTGCTTGAAGTAGGTAGTAGTCATCTTTACTGCGTAAGTCTGCTTTTATATTCCTTGTAGTTGATCAATCCAGCAAAAAAAACCCCAACAAAACCCCCCAAAAAACAACAACAACAACAACAAAACCCAACAATGAAACAACTATATCTTCTGAGGAGAAAAAATAATTAAGATATCTTATAAATAATTATGTGTGGAACTGCAGACATCACTGTAGAAAATTTCTGTAATAATCTGTAAAACTAAGTGCATTAGTTCCTTGTGTACCAAAGTGCATATTAGCACTAGGGAGTAAAAGTGAAGTAAAAAATTTGCACAGCCTCAGGCAAAATCAAATTTTTCTATCTTCCGTGTGCTCTGATCTGTTAACTTTCTTAAGCTCTACATGTCTTCCTATTGATTTCACTGCACTTTGTGTCAGAGCTTGAAAGTGATTTGAAGTTTTTGAAACTACCAGAAGGATTTATTTGAGATGTTAAGCAATCAAATCTGTTATTCAGTTTTGACAGTGTCAGTGTTTCCCCCTCCACCCCCAATTGCCTTCCTACCTTTCTTTCTTTTCTATTCATTAATCTTCTGTCATTTTGTGCTTGTTGTGTGTGATTGAATATACTTTCTGTTCTATATGATGTCTCGGAGGTAAGGCAGGATGTGTAAAAATAGGTTTATATTTACCTTTTGGAACACAGCAGAGCAGTGACAGTATTTTGTGGTTGAATTTGATCAGCAAGGCAGTATCTATGTCCTGGAGGGCTGGTCCACACCCTGTGGAGGCTGGACGTATTTCCTGGTCCTTCAGCTGGACTGCAATCATGAAAACAGGGGTGTCTTCGCTGTTATTTTTAAAAGCTGAATGCAGCTTCTGTTTTCTGACAGAGGTCTGAGCATTGTAAACTTTGGTACCATTTTTCTGTCTCTTGATATTGATGTTGAATAAGTTCAGGCACAAGGCAAATGTATGTGTGGTCAAATAAAAGTTAATGGAGTAAAATAATGTACTTTTGTTATTTTGGCTAATATTACATAACAGTTTTAATTATCTGAGTTCCCTCAAGGCGTATAACAAGGCTGGAACACCTGTATGTACTCTAAGGTGGTTGCCCACCAAGGAGGACTTGAGAAAATTGCTGCTCATATGAATACTACTCTGTTTGTCAGTTTGCATTAGGATAGATCAAACAAGGCAAACCATGTTCAGAAGCAGGAACTCAGGTGAGATGTGCCCAGAAATAGAATTATTTCTGCAGTTACTGTACTCAGCAAAGTTCTCACTTCACTGAACTGTCTCTGCTATGTTGATCCAGAGAGAAAGTCAACAGGAATAAGTCAGGTTTCCTGTGAAGGAAATCCTTAATGATTTGTTTAAATTTGTGTCGTGGAACTTTCTGAAAAATGTGAATTTTTCCCCATTCCCTGTGAATCGCTCGTTCTTCCTTCTGACTGGTGCTGCTGAGTGCAGGACTGCTTTGCAGTCCTCAGCACAGGATGCTGATACTCTCCTATTAAATGGATGACCTTGTGTCATTTGCTGCTTCTCAGGTATTCAACAAGTGTTTTCTAAGAGATAACCCCTGGAGTTCTTGAAATTCAGTAGTGGTATCAAATAATTAACTGAAGGTCAGAGACAGTTCCTGCTACATCTAATTTGTAAGCAACTGTTGAGGAGGAGCTGCACGTGGTGCACATGCTAATGAAGGTCTCCATTTCAGACCATATTATAACAGTCCTTGGGGATAACAGTGACAGAAGTTCAGATGTTTAGGAAACTGCACTTCAGGCAGGTTCTTCTGTCAGTGTGCTTAATGTAAAGTTTATAATCACTGAAGACATTCAGTTCTGCAATGGAATATAAGCACATGCCATGTCCCATTCAGGTTAAAAGCTGCAAGTTCAAACGTGCTTTGCTGGTTTAGGATGTGGCTGTCTGCCAAAAATCACTTTACAAACAGCAAGAAAGTCCGTTGCATTTCAGGAGAAATGGTAGGGTCCCTCCTTAGCTGGAAATCTTTTGCTAGACCCAAAGGAAGCCATGTTTGCATGGCTTCACATGTTTGTGAACAGTTAGGCTCAGTTTCTAACTAAAATTCCTCCAAAATAAGATATAAATAAATAAATTTAGATTACAGTGTTGCCAAGCTGAAAAAACAAAAAAAGAGGAATTTATAATTAGTATAGCAATGTTAGTCTGTTCGAGATCTCTCAGAAGTTAGCATGATTCTAAGGTAGTTTGTTCAGATATAAATTTTTGGTTTTATCTTCTTGTATACATACCCAGATGTCTTAAAATGTCCCTTGAGAAGCAAAATTTGAAAGCAGATATAACCAAGGATGTTGTGCCCTATATTTTCAAGAAAAGTTAGACTACATAACTTTCATAAGGCTCAATCTTTAGATTTAGCTAGATCTATTTATTTAGATTTTTCCTTATAAGAATTAAAAATGCTTGTTCATGGCACGCTAATAAAGCCTATTTGAGCTGTCTGAATAGTCTGCAAGTTGTATAACAGATCACTCAATGAATTTTCTCAAGATCTTAATTAGGTAAAAAATACTTAATTGTTGAACTGGTCAATCTGACTTAGTGTTTAGCTGAAAAGTCTCTGGCAATCCAAACCAAATTTTCCATTGGCAAAATGGTACATTTTCTTTGACCAGCAGTTGGATTCTTTTGTTCACACACAGGAAATCTTTGGTGAGGGAAAACAATTCAGCCTTCCTTTCTCTTGTACTGGGTGTTATTGAATGCTTTTGATGTGTTATTTATCTCCAAAGGAATTTTGCTGGACTCATGTATCATTGTATGTCTCTATGGTATCTTTCTAGGTAACCAAATATTTCCCACACTTTTTCAGTATCTTAATGTGTATTTGACAAAACACTGATGGTAAGCTATGGGACAAATAGATTTTAGATAATATCTTTGTGATTTTCCATCCCGAATTCTCTTCATTTAAGAGCACACTGGTTCCACACAGGAACTAAATCTTATATTTTTCTGAAAAAGGTACATAAAGATTATGAAAAAAGATAGCTTTGATAGCAGGAATTTTAGTTTAATCTATTTTTGGACTGTTCATCTGTAAAACAAGCACAGCAGTAGACAAAGGGGGTTTTCCACTGTTTCAGCTTCGTGATCCTTGCTTAGCTGTGATAACAGTTCTGTTTTGCCCAGCACGCAGCAACAGCAAACAGCAAAATACATCCAGCAAGGAGCATCATCTGAAGAGATTTGTCAGGGAAGTGGTGTGTGCAGGTGCCATCCTGTTTGTGTGGGGCTGCTTTGCTCAGAGAGACAAATCACCAGGGAGGTTGTGTTGAGATTAGGGGACACAGCACATCGCTCTGCTGTCCCCAGATGGGGCTGGTGCTCCACGATGGCACAGTGAGGTAGGACAATGTGAAATTCCTTCATATCAGTTGCAAGTGTCCATGAAAAGTGGTTTTTACGGGATAATTGAGAAGACGGGGAAATTAAGAAAGGGTAGAAGCACCCTGAAGCAATTAGAGGGAAAGCAAGAGATGGATCAGCTTCATATTTGACTCTTAGTGCAGTTAACATTTGAACAGCTGAAGTTTATGGGGATTATTCCAAGTCACACATAATGTTCTACCTACCTGCAGGAATCAATCCTACTGCTATTGATGATAAAAAAACAAAAAAGGTGGAAGGTGGAGGAACAGCAGTTTCTTTCATTGTTGACTGTTTGGTTTCTTTCCTTGCCCCAGATGACACAGGAAGATGAAGTGAGTGGAGATAAAAGTACAGGAGCTTCAGATTTTTCAAAGAGGACACTATACTTTCTGACAACAAGACAGTAAAATTACATGTGCAGTTGTTAGTATTTTCTTTTCTTTTGTCAAAACTAATTTGAAGAGAAGGCATAGGCTGGTGCCAGGTCACTGCCATACCTTTAGAAATTTGTGCACTGTGTACAGAACAAGTCGAAGAACTGAAATATTTCCCTGCCTGAGGTGAAAAAGAAGTCTTTATAATGCTGTCCAAGGGCATCCTTTTAAACAACTGAGAGACTTGCAGATAAATTAGGGCCATCCATGGAGAAAGTGTAGAGCTGTGATTTACCACACCCCCTTGGGAGCTCAATACCCAGCTGTTCCAGCAAGATTGCATTAGAATGTTTGATATCCATTCCTGTAAACCTGTGTGACAGTGCAGATGAGCTCTGACTGAGAGCCCTGTGTCCAGACACAAATGGGCAAAGATCTAACCTCTCTGAGTCTGAACAACTGGAGATTCAAAACTGAATGCTGGTTTAGCTGTGTAATCTCGTATCCATCCTAGGGCATGGGGAATAGTGACAAAGGTCTTTTAACTTTCCTGCCTACAAAAATTTCACAAGCTGTAAGGTTTTCTCCCTAGAGTGCCACTGCTGCCTCCATTTGGGAAGGTTTCTTGTGCTGATTCACTGGGGATTTTTTGTTGGTTTTTTTTTTTTTTTTTCCTAGTACCTGTACAATATAATTGAAGGAACAGACACATCTTCATACTACTGGAAATGAGGGGAGCGCCAATCGATTTGTGAGTTAGAGCAGTTATCTTCCCCACTCAAGGAATTATATTTTGTCCATAGATCTGGTGTGGTTCTGCTGTTGGCTCAGGCTTGGCCAGCTGTGGTGATATCCCTTCAACTGGCGGGCAGGTTGCTTCACCCTGACCTTTTCCAGCCAAAAGGGAGGAGCTATCGGCTCTCTGCTATCACCTCTAAAGCCAGGCACAGTCAATGGATACATGAATCTCTCTGTATGTCTGAGGAATATTCAGCAATATAGTCACAGGACAGCTTCAGTGTGCCTGGGACAAAGGCATGAGGAGACACAAAGAGTACCTCACTCGTTAAAAGGTCTGGGTCTCAAGCTGAACATCTGGAAAGGAAATGGAAGTTTTGCTTCAGCTTTCTGAAAAAATTGAGTTGGTGTAACTTGTTTGTCGTAGGGTTTTCCCTGTATTATTGGTCAGGACACTAAAAGCAGCACTGTACAACCCTTCTCCACAGACACAGAAAGTCTTTAGGAAGCTGGGTGAGAAGCTAAATTTCAGAGAACAGAAAATAAGGCTCACTAACACTGAGCCCAGATTTTCTAGAGCTGGAGGGGACTTTTCACTGAAATTCCTTTGAAAATCAAGTGTAATGAGCACCTATTTCTTCAATAGCCCTTGAGAATTACCCCTTGACAATTTGTGCTGCAAGATTCTTGGAAGAAGTTAGTCAGTAAAAGACTAACCAGTCTCAGGACTCCAGTTATACAGGGTTTATAAGTATTTCACTGTGTTCACAAGTTTCCAACTTTTCTTATGTAGAAGTCAAGCAGTAGGTGCATTTTTTTTTTCCGTCTCACCCCTTGCTCTGTGATAAATATCTTATTTGTCTACTGGATTTCTCTCTTTCTGCCTCTACAGAAGGAACTGAGGGGTTTAAGCACATGAGGGGAGAAAGAAATGGCTTTAGTTCATTACATCACTTTTATTCTCTAATATTCAATCATCTTAGCACTTTACTAGGGAGAATACCCCGTACGTGAGGCATCATAGGGTGGAGGACTACGTGGAGGGGCTGCTGTCACCAGCAGCACTGGGAGAGTGCTACTTTCCAGCATTCAAACGCCCTTTAGAGTCATGTTTCACCATGGCATTAAAGGGGTAATGTAGTCCTGGTTCATGCTGGCAGATATCAAAACAGTAATCCCAAATCCTGTCACAATAATCACAATGAGTTATGTAGGTTGCTGGATACAGTACCAAGACAAGCAGGAAGGCTTCAGCATCTGGCTCTGCATTACAGTTACCAAAGACCTGCCTGGGTGTATCCTGTAGAACTGCCAGCTCAAACAGAGGCTTTTATGGGAGAGCCACCCTTTGGAAGCCCTGCATTGTTTCACTCTGTGTCTGGCTCGTCGGTGGAGGAAATAAAGCAACTGGCTGGAGGCAGGATTGATGGGGGAGAAACAGCAGGGAGATGTGTGTGCCTGTGAGAGGGCCAAGGAGGTAGAAAACCAGAGGAAAATAGAGGAGGCAGTGGGCTTTGGAGCTTGTCTGTGCTCTGGGGAGCAGCCGACAGACGGCCAAGAGAGTGGGAATTGGGAGAGCCTGCTTGTAGGGTCCTGCAAGTAGGAACCTTGCAAGATGCCAGTCAGGACTAATGACAAATGCTGGGGCATTTCAGGGATCCTGCTCTGATGGGGATGCAAAGGAATTCAGGCTGGCACTGGAGCAGAGGTTCTCCATGAATAACTCAACACCTGGTGCTGCTCACTGGGAGCAGGATGATGCAGTGGGATGGGCATGTACTGCACTGTGTTCTTGCCTCATACCAAGGACTTTAATAGTCCTAGGGCCAGTCAAAAGAGCAGCCTGTCTGTTCCTAATCAGATCTAATATTTAATTTCAGTTCTCTAAGATAGACATGAAAGGAATACCGAAATTGTCATTATAGTTTATATGTAAAATCATACCAGCTGCTTATCTGTAGCTATGCTACTTGTTTTCAGGTGCTTTGAGAAAGAATAAGCGGCTCTGCAGATGATGAATAGTCTAATGAAGTCAGGGAAAGCTGCATAATTAAGCAAGGTTGAGGTAAAACCACAGCTGTTTTGGAAGAATTGTAAGTTTAACAAGGCCAAGATATTACCTCAGGTCTTCATAGAATAGTTTACCACCTAAGAATTTTTTTTTCCTTAGCCCTGAAGGATGAAGGCTTATAGCCTTAATTTTATTTATCCCCTCTTACGTAACCATGAATGCTCTCATTAGCCATATAAATGTCTAATACTCTTTCAAATGCTGGTAAACCCAGCCACTCATTAGTAGCCCAAGGGCAAAATAATTCTTTTCACCAGTGCTGAAGATTTATAAAGTTTGAGTCTTATAACATTTTTCTCTTAGGTGGGCCAGGAATATGCTTAATTCATTTTCTTACAGTTAGAAAATTATTATTAAATAGTTTTAAAAGTTTAGCTATTGGAAAACATCTGCATTGTGCTCTCTGGAGCTTTTCCACATGAAAAATAGTTGCAAATATTCATTGGGATCAACTTATGTGGGGGTTTCTGGCACACCTTTCAAATTTCCTGCATTTTGAAGAATATCACATACATTTCTGTGGGGCTGATTTACTTCCTGTCCACACAGATCCAATCTCCCTCACTTTGATTGCCGAAAACTATTTCCACTGTGAATTTAAAAATATGGTAGCAGGATTTTCACACTAAAAGAAATGGCTTTCCATTTCTCCATGGTTCTTATTTTTCAGTGTTTCATTTGGAGTTTTCATTGCGTGTGTTTTCTCACATTCAGCCTCTGGCAGGTTTTGTGTGTGATTTATGACGTAGTCAACATGTTTTGAGTACACTCGAACGGATCAAGAAGAAGCTATTTTAAAGAAAAAACGTGACTGAATAATATTCTCAAAAAAATTAAAATAAATTTGATGGTAAGGGTAGCAGCTTTGTTCAAACACTGCTGTGTGAGGGCTCTTGGTAAACAGCTCTGTCGTTGAATGGCTGTGTCATAACAGGCAAATGACTTCCCTACAAATATTGTTTTTCCTAATCCCTCTCATGTCTTCCTTGTCAGCACTGATATCTTCAGAGGCAAGATGGGCTATTTGCTCTTGTAGCGCCTGCAGCGAGGCTCGGGATGCAGACCCAGGAGGCAGCTGAGCTGGTCACAGCTCACTGAAATGAAAGAGTGAGATCCCTCTCCCTCCTTCCTTGGCTCTGGCACTCATCTGTTTGCATGGGGGGCCAATTCTCCTCTCTAACCCAACTAAGGGCTTTGCTTTTTGCCAAGGTAATTTTCTGCTCTTTTATTAAATGGAATTGACGCACCATGGGATCAGACCTGTGCCACAGCTGTCTCAAGGTAGAGCATTGGCAGTGCATGGCATGGAAATAAAGGAAAAGCAAGAGAGGGCTGGATGATGAGTTGCTGATTTGGTCTGAAATCTGCCGTAATCTGTGTAATGATGGGAGCTTGTTGCATTTCTCTACCCCAGTACAAATTTCCATTGTGAGCTTGGATGAGCAATGCTGCGTTCTTCCACCCAAGATCTGTGTTACTACAACAGGGTGAGAGCAGACAAGCTTCAAAATCAGTGATGTGGCTGCAAGCTGTTTGTTGAGAGTTGGAAGAATTCGGAGTACTGTTTGTTACTATATCAACATACACCAACACTTTCAAAAACTCTTGCTTTTAAGTAGATATCCAAGTTTCCAAGTATTCAATCATCATCACTTCACCTCCCTATTTCTCACTAACTTTGTTATGTTTTATCAATGGTGGATAACTCTTAATTTAGGTTGTTACCATATGTGGGTCAGATTGTATAGATTTTGGAGTGTTGCATCAGGCTGGCAGGTTTGACAAACCAGGCCACTGTTTTGACAGAGCTGTCTTTCTATCTTCCTTTCTGGGCTGAAACTCAATGCTTGTCACAGAGATGTTCCTTTAGCAGTCTTAGAAAGGAGCTGAAAGCTGTCAAATAAGAAACTACAAGCACCACGGTTTCATGTTGCTAATGTGACTGAGGAAGGCGACAAGGCATCCTGGCAGCAAGTGTTTCTGTCCCTGCTAGCATGGATGAGCTCTTGGCTGTGTCCCCGCTCCTCTCTGTAACTTACAGATGGCCACGGGTGAGATTCTGTGTTTTGGCAGAGGACAGTGACATAGAGTGGTGTACAGACATGCAGTTTGTTGCTAACCAGTATGCAGACTTCCTAGTTGCTGTCATCCTTTGCAGATGTTCACCCTCTGAATTTTCCAGTGGGCAGTATCAGATTTCCTCTTCCCAGTATGCAAAACAGCAGCTCACCTGTGACCAAAATTTGTGTGGTGTTTCAGAGCAGCCAATTGTGCAGAGGCTTGCTGGTTAAAGGCACTTTTGAAAACAAGCAGCTGCTGTCAAATGTGGCTGATGCAGGTTTCAGAGACATTGCATGCTGTGGGAACACATCCCTTACTGATTTTGGCTGGAACGCCGCTGTCTCTGCTTCTTGCCCGTGGCTGGCCCTGGCTGGCTCACCAGTCCCACCACGCTGCTGGTGGAGGGAGCTGGGCAAAGTGCTCCTTGCCTCTCTTCAGGAGAATCATCTGCACTAGCACAAGCCTTTGGGCCTTTCAGAAACACAGCTGAGTGTGTCCAAAGCGAATTCAGGGATTGCCACGCTGCCCCACTGGCTGGCAGAGCTTGGGGATGCAGCCCCAGCAGAAAGCACTCACAGACAGAGGGAAGATCTCTCCCCACACCCAGTGCCGTGCTCATCGAGGCACACGGCCATCATTTGCCTCAGGACTCGCACTTCTGGGCAGTGTAGTCCATCCAAAATGTGTTTTAACTCCAGAACATGCAGCCTGAGAGCTGGGACATGTCTCTTTAGCCCATCCCATGGGCAACCTGTCTCTTGCATGTTCATTGAGCTGTGTCTGGTTTAGTGTTTTAAGCTTGGAGAGAAAAGGCTCATGAATTTGGACACAAATGTCTCAGCCCAGTGCTGACATTTCACTGAGGGTTCTCTGGCACCTTTTTTCCTCTATTAAGGAACGCTGTGCCCTAGAGACAATTTCCCTGTTAAACAGAAGAGTGTTACTATAATTTTTCCCTGCAGTATATATTCCAGTTCACAAAGACATACCACAGCTATATTGACCATTATGGTTCCTCTGAGTTTTCCTCTATTAGCCATAACAAAATTTAATTAACTATTTAGGAAGTGCAACCTCTAAACACACTTCTAGTTTCACCGTTTTTTGTAACATCCTGTAGTGAACAAGATGGAGAGAAAGGATTATTTAAAAATAGCTTTGAGGTAACACATTACTGAAGTAATTTCAAACAATATGAAGGAGTCATTAGGAATGACAGCTTTTATTGCTTCCTCTGTTAGTAAATTAGGGGATAAAATGCAAGTGATTGAAATGAAGCAAAAAATATTTTTTCCAGGTGTTTGCAGATGATACACTAAATAATTTAGTAGCTGGGAACAGTGTGTCATGCAGTCATTCAGCAGAAAGAAGAAAATTGAGGGTATAAAATTCCCCCAGCTACTGTTCTGGTCTTACAGACGTTTACATCAGCAAAGAGATGGAATAACAGTGACAAATCTGGCCAGAGAAGTTGCTGTTTCATTACAGCATGCATTTTCTATTTGAAAATATAAAACTGAGAGGCCCCAAGGTCTTTCTCTAATATCCTCCTGTTCCTCTAATTTTTTCTTCTTTCATAATTACAAGTTCTTCCAAATTATTAGCTACATGTGCACTCTGATTTTATGTCCTTCCCTTCCTAGAGGCCTTGTCTTTTCCTGAGGATGGGGTATGTATTTTGTACTCATTAACATCTAGTTTTGCCTCTGATCTTAGCTAATGTCTCTACTATGAATTGCTTCTGGCTCCAAGACTGGGCTATAACATCTCTTTTAAGACATACAACTATGAGCATGTAAGAGTGAGGTATCAGCTAGCAGAGATTTTCATTTGCATCACTTTCATCAGGAAACAACATAATAATGCCACTGCAGTTTCAGTGCAGATCCCAGTCTGGCACAGATAAAATAGCTCATGGCTGAAGAGATTCATATTGATTCAAAACAGTTTGGTTAATGAAGATAATAAACACCATTGTTCATTTTAAAAAGGAGTGGTGATGATGATACAGACTACAAGTGGGTAAATAACTTTCATATATTTGTGCAAATTACTAACCCACTTGTAGCTTGAATGACTATGTAGTTCATCTAATTTGATCATCTTTCTCAAAAACATATCTACAAATGGAATAGACCCTTCTCGAACACGAACATCAGTTGATATTGTTGGTCAGAAGGGTCATCTGGGTCTGAATCTGCGGATGGTTTGTGAGCACTCTGTTATCTTTTATTCACTGGACTTGGATTTGGGCAAACAAAAGGGTTTTTTTTGGTTAAGGATGTCAAAATTAGATTTTCGGCTCAGCTTCAGAGAATCTAAACTACTGACAAATTGGGGCATTGGACTCTGAGAAGAAACTTCTGTGAGATGATGAGAAACTGAACATTTCTGGTTTCGTATCCTTGTGATTGCCTGCTGTAATTGGACAGTTTATTGAGAGAAGTTCTGCTATATCCATTCGTGGGGGTTTTCAAGACAGTCTCATTTGAAGTGGAAGGCTGGACTCAGAGGTTACTTTCTTGCAGTATTTCTGTAGCTTTGTTATTTAAGGCATTTTGGATTACCTAAAAATCAACCATCAGCTCTTCAGAATTTGGAACTCACTGTTTTCCTCTCTGAATGTTACCTACTGTGATGTAATGTTGGGAACCCCACAAAGAAGAGAATCTCAATTTCAGTAGTTTTCATTGTTTTTCCCTTTAAAGCTTGTCTGACTGCATAAATGTCATGTTCTTACATGATGCATCTACAGACAAAGGAACATTTACACAAGAGGTTACAAAGGTCAGGAGTGAAGCAGGTTTTAGGAGAGAACTAGATAATTTTAGGGATTTTGAACCTTTGATAGTTTACACAGAACAGAAAAAAATACTGGATTAATCTAGGTTTCTCTGTATCACTATAAATGTTTGAAAATTGTGATCCACAGCTCAGTAATTCTCAAGGAAGGAGTTAAAATAATGGTTTGATTTTCCTTTCCTTTTTTGCCTGTATTAATTCTGAGTTTCTAAAGTTCCTGTTCCCTCCCACTCCCTGCCCCTTCAACTTTTTGGTACTTTTAGAAATGTTATTCTACTACATAAATTAGGTAGCTTTACCTTTTTAAAAAAATTTTTTATTTTATTCTCTTTTTTTCATCCTCTACTATGGATCATTTGCTGTGAAGCAAATAGTTTTGGTAGTCATGCTATATTTTATAAATTCACCTTAGTACAGGTTTACTGATTTAGATATTTTGTATATGGCTGTGTACAGAAGTATGACTGAGTGAATGGAGAAATTACACTCCATTCATCTGGTCTAGTCCATCAATGTTTAATGCTTTTTATTTTTATATTAGCCCAGTGCTTGGGATAAGCAGCAGCCCCAGCCTTCCCTCTCCCAGTACTGTCAGCTGCGACAAGACCGTAGGTTGCACAAAGAATTGTTTTCTCGTCTCTAGAGCATTTGGCTTCTGACCTCACCATTGACAAAAATTCGTGAAGCCCTGCTGCTGCTGGGCTTTTTGGGGCTCCAAGTCCTGTCCTGGCACAGAATTTGCATTAAGTACTTTGAAGCTCTTGGAAGAAAATTTTTCATTCATAAAGCAGCTGAAATAACATCAGCCTTGGCATTTCTACCTTCATAGGAAACATGTTGTTTTCCTTAAATGTAAGGAATTGGCCTGACATTTTCACAGGCATCACTGTGATTACAAGGCAGAAGTTTCCAAATATCAGACTTGAATTATATTCAGTTCCAAGCAGCTATTGCATTCTCTCCTCTGAACTGTGTTTTGTCAAACACACATTCAGGTCTCAGAGCAGTTTGGAGAAAAACAGGTTCCTATTCTAGAGATGGTATTCTAAGAAGAGGATTTAGATAACCTTCACCCAAAAGACCTTTCTCAACCAGCTGCATAAAGAAAATATGATAATATGTGAAAAAGGAATCCTGAGACTCATCTTGCTCTGGTTGCATGCAGACCAGCTTTGCATTTGTCCTTGTATCTCCATGTATATTTAAATTACTTGTCTCTTCTTAGACAAAATCTGGTTGTGGATCTCACTGGAAATCTGAGGTCCCAGTTTGCATTTCTACTTTGTTGATAAGTCAGAGGCTCATAATTTTAGGCAAGGATGTTGTTCTCCCATGTTGTAGGGCAATATTTTGAAAAAAAAGCACACTTCTGAGTTTATTAAGGGAGCAGGAAAGCTTCTGTTTCCTTTAAAATTATACAAGTCTCTTTGCAGACAAGCTGTGTCTGTGTGCCTGAAGTTTGCCGTTTTCATTTCCTTTCATGCCCGCTACAAGAACTTTTAAAGTCAAGTTTTGACATATATTGGTAGCAGTGGCAACTCGAAAACCACTTGAAACACACGAAGTGGTCTGAGGTCTTTGCTTTGCGGAGGAGTCAGGCTCTGAAGTAACTTCTGAGTGGTGAAAGATTTCTCAGTACATGAAAACCTCAAGCTGCCAAACTACCTGTGAGCTGAGGGAGTCTGCTTCTGATCCACACTTCAGCTTGCCCTCTTGATCTGCCCCTGCCTCTGATTCCATCTGTGTTACTTTCGATGCTTATTTTTCCTATAGTTCAATAGTTTTGGAGTGTGGGTGTCTGGCAGACTGCTTCAGGCAGATCCTTACTACTGCTTGGTAAAAAAAAGAGAGGCCAAGCTGAAATGTGACAGGAGATGAGGACAGCAGTGAGAATAAGGCTGAGATAGAGCGAATGAGAAAAAGAGGGCTAACACAGACTAGGTGTTGCTGGTGTCTGTGTTAGAGAAGATCTGATAAGGCCACTGTAATGCCCATCCTTACTAAAGTTGTAATAAATTCCTGTCTAAAAGTTGATGCTTAATTAAAAAACTTGGAACTTGCCATTTTCTTCTTAGTCTATGCATATTATCCTCCTTCTCCTTCTGGGAGGGATAATTTAAATAGAAATGTTGTTAAAGTAGATTCAAAGGGATGATAGAGGGCTTTTACAACCCTAATCAAACAGGAGCCATTTCCTATGGAATTTTATATTTTTCTCAAATAAATAGATGCTGGTTTGCAAGTCCAATTTTGAAGCAGTGTGATTCTTTAGAACTTCTCTGCTCATTAAAAAGCCAAACTTGCATTGGTGAAAAACAGCTCTCTATCTAGCTTCTTTCTGGTAAGAAAAGGTAATGATTGAGGAAAGAGAGGGAAAAGTATAAATCCAATATTCCTTCTGTAATTCTCCCACTTTTGAATAATTAGTATTTTAAATTAGGGTGATAATTGCTGTGCCTATGTTCTCCATGCATAAAGCACAGTAAAGATCTTTTCACCATTACAGAAATGTAACCACCTCTGAGGTGAGAGACTCGATCCCAGACAATGGATGAGAAAACTTGTTACCATCGCAGTGAATGCTGGCACACCATCCTTGTCATTCCAAACACCTCTTGTAGTATTCCTCCCAGCTCATCTTGTGCTTCCTCACAACACAAAGGAAAATAGCTTTTCCTTTATTCCCTGGATAAGAGGCTATGTGTGTATTCTGTTATCAAAGGTCATGCACACAGCAACCTCTTCTCTCTCCTTAGTCTCTTGCAATGGACAGACTCAATATTTCTCTGCATAAAAAAGGCACTGCAAACACGACATTTTATATCAAAGGCACCATTGCCTGGTTCTGCATCAGAAATAACATGGTATTTTAGGAGCTTAGATCCTTATTGACTGAAGCTCATCCAGGACTACAAGCAAACACTCAAAGAACATTTGTTACTTTCTATGGAACTGAAAAAATGTTCCCATAAATATTTGCCCTTCATAGTTAGAATGAATGTCTATATTACCACAGGTCATATTATTCCGGGATGTATTTGCTTAGTGTTTCTAAAAGAAATGTGTGACAAACACAGATGCTCTTGTGCCCATATAAGCTGACTTTGAATTGGACTTTTTTCAAAGGTCAAAACCTCATTGCTGACCTAAACTTGCTAACAGCTGCAGGGGTAACAGCAATTATGACTTACCTTGTGCAAGCACATGTGATATTGACCCAAAATTTGCATGTTTGGAGATCTGTTAAAAGCTTAAAAAAAAGCTATTGTAATTGCTAAGAAGAAAGATATTAAAATGGGAATGGTAACAAAACCTGCAAGCTACTGCAGAATATTCTAGGATATGGTACAATTATATTAGTATAAAATATATTCAAAAGAATCAATTATATCTAAGGAATGAAAACATGAAGTGAATGGACACGATTTAGTCTTTTCTATTTGAAACATTTTCAGTTCCCTGGAGAGAGAGGGCTGGAAGTGTTGGTTATCCTGAAATCTACATTTTTCTCAATATTGCTTTCTCACAACTTTTCGCACACTTTCAATATTATTATGTCCTGATATATCATAGGTGAGAAACTGTTATCTACCATGATAAATGCTGTCCTTTGAATGTCAACTCTTATACTCCTGAACTGTTACCTCTAGTAACACTCAGTGCTTGTGAGCTTGTGAGTGGTTTTCCCAGTAGTGAGCAGTGTATTGCACTGGCACTTCAGAAGCTGGATTTCTGTTTCCAGTTCTGGCACTGAAGTACAAGACCTCATCTTTTCCTTTCCCTGTGCCCTCTATCTGTTTAGATTTGTGAGGTTTTTTGTCTCAAGTATTATGGCTTATTTCATACTTTTAAATGTCTATTCAATGGGCCTTGATTTCAGGCAATTACTTTAGAAGATCTCACAGTAGAAATGCATGATAATGACTATAAAAACAAATGTGACACCCAACAATATCCATTTTAATGCCCTTTAACAGAACATGTTTTTTTCTGGCTTTGCTATTTGGGGCACAGCTTCATTCTTTCATTCCTGTTGTGTTGAAAGGAATATCAAAGTTGCACCTGAAATGTAAGAGCAAGAGGTAAAAGAGGGTGTAAGAGAGGTGGCAAAGAAAGGGCAAATTCATTAATATTTTAGGAACTACATCTGACTCCCTAGGTGTCTGTGTGATAAGTTTATGCTTTGTGATTTTTCATACCGGTCTTTTCCTTGTCTTCAATTTACAAACTTTGATGTGCTGCTTTAGAAGGAAAAATGTGCAAATGATTTCATTATGGGGTATTTAATTTCCCTGGCAGCTGTGGTCCAGTCATACTGAGACATGCAGATGAATTCCTGTCTCTTCCCTGCACTGGGTCTCTTTGGGATAATAGCCATAGGAACATACCTTGCACAGTAGTTGCAGCCAAAGCATTTTCCTCCTTTTCCTGCTTCTTGATGGATCCTCAGCCTCATCCAGATTTTTTCTTTTCCCAGATAATTTTCGGACAGATTGGTTTCCTAATCAGGTTCCCATCTCACCAGACTAAGAGTGAGACCAGGGTGACAAGGGGCAATATTGCCAGTACCTTTGACCAGCAAGCCTTGTTCCCAGTGGCAATCTGACAGAAGTGTGTCTTTCCTTCCTGCCTCATCACAAATCTCTACGTTTTCCTTCTTAAGTATGCAGTGCAACACTGATCTGCCACATTACTGCAACTCTTACAATCACTCTTGTCATAATCGGGCATACTATAAAATCATTAGATTAATTAGAGTAACCTTGCTGTAATAAGACTTGCTGCGCAATTACCACTGGAATTACATAAAACAGTTGTGTGCCAGGTTTGCCTTCTGTTTCTTGTAGAAACACAGAGCACTTAGGAACCCTCTCCTGTCAGAGCTGGTCCTCCTTGTACAAGACAACAATGCAGATAGATGGAGATGGCAAATTCTTTCCACGACTCAGCTCTTTTACGTTTAAACTGTCAGTATCATATTGTTACTTGTTAAAATCTGTATTTCTTGGGTTTAAACTGAGGCTTGTTGAAAGGCTTCTGCAAAATAGCTTGAAACCGGCCTGTCTTCTGCCTTAGCCATTCTTGTGACAAGAACATTTCCAGAAGTTTTTTGTGTGATCCTCTTTAAAATGCAACATTATTAATAATCTTTGGTCCTAAACTTGAACACTTGTTTAGATGAATGAACCATTTCTACGATGAGTGATCTAGAAACATGAGATGATAAAGAATTTCTTAGTTTGCAAGCTGACTGTGCAATAGATTTATCTTTCTTAGAGTCACAGAATGTTTTCATGACTGTGAATTACTCTTGGGAGTCAGCATTCCGGTTATGCAGCTGTGCTGGGTGGTAGGGAAAGCAAGGGGGGTTTTTTTCAGAGATGTTGTGAAGCTGGAGAACAATTATTTTGTGGAAGAGTTCAGTAATAAAGCAATGAGCTTTCTGTAATAGTCGCATGGTTCATATCGAGGAAGGATTGTCATAATTTTGAAAATTTTCAGTATGACTTTCAGCTCGTATCTCGTTAGTTAACAGTGCAACATTGTGTTGGCTGCATGAGATCCTGAACAAATAGTTCTTTTTCACCTCTCTTTTGCAGAGTAATTTGTATTTAGCTCTCACCTAAGACGTTAGTCTCCTGTACTGTTTTGGTATTATTAAGAAATTATTATTCCAAGCACAGAACTAACTTTCACTGGCAGAAAGAGCATCTTCAGGGGTTGCTATAGCAAATATAATGTTGAAATCCCCTCGGCAGCAGTGAGATGGAGCCCTGTTAACATGCACAGAATATACTCCCTAGTTCAGAAAATGATGGATTTTTTTACTTGATTCTATTAGTGCTCCAACACATTTATTTCAGCTCCATGAGTACAATTGGTCAGATATGAAAGAAAACCTTTTTCCCTTAATGAATTTTGCGTAAATTCATTGGGAAAGTAAGTAGTGGCATTTTAGGCGGGTAGCATTGTATGGATTCATAGGAAGCAAGAGAAGCTAATCTATGTAGTTGCGTCCATCACAGATTCTTGCTTCCATTTCCTGAAGTGAATGGCAATACCTCAGTTTTTACTGCTCTGCATCTCTGACAGTGTTGGTTACCTGAAAGTTTGGGGAAATCTTGACCTGTGCCAGCTTAGACCCAGTACTGAGTTAGGTTTTTCCCCAGTCTTTATGCATCCGTGTCTATGGTTCTGTGGAGGGTAAAATGTTTCTCTGCTTTTCCAAGTGCTGTTTCCCAGCAAAAGTCCTGAAGAAGTAACATAGCAAGCCAGAGATGATGCAGCTGTGTTTGCAAGTAAGGGATGAGCCACTGTTCCAGTAAATTCAAGTGCATTTCCTTGTCTCTGTATTGCATGAAGACGGGTTGTAGGGTCTGTATTGGGATTTTTGACTTGTAAATGAGTGCATTCTGGACCTCACTGAACTGGCAAGGCACTAAATAATTAAAAGAAAAGAAATGAAAGTGCTCTCTGCCAAACAATTGCAAAATAGGGACTTGACTATACTACTGTAGATATGGAAATGGGTCCTTCATTCTAAAAGCAAAAGCAAAAAAGGAGGCTGTGCTTGCACGAAAGCTTAACAGAACAGTTTTTAGAGATTAAAGCCAGTGAATAAAGGCAGTAAAGACTTATCAAAAAATAAGTCAATTTTTTTCTCTAGTAAAGGTTAGGTAGCCAAAGTTTCTTAGGTCTAATTCCCTGTAATTCAGTAAAGTGTGTGAAGCAGTGACACAAGAATAGCTATTAAAACTGGAAAAGAGAGAAATCAGTCACGGCTGAAAGAGGAATATCAGTGGGTTCGTCTGGAAAAGAAACTGCTGGACTGAAAGGTGATTATCATTGAATTCTTCAAGCATCAGCCTTGCTTAACACTTCCATTAATAAACTTGTCACAAAGTATTGAAGCACTTGAAATAAATTTGTTGATCTCACAAAGCTGAAGAAGCTGTCAATATACAGAAAGATTGAAATACCACACCAGATCAACTAGATGGCAGAAATAATGAAAATTAGATGAAATTTAATGGAGCAAAGCACAGGGTCAAGCACAGAGGGATTAATGAGCAGAACTTTGGCTACTTGTTCAGGTGGCTCCAAGTGGAGATGACAGCTGGAGAGAAAATCTGGGTGCTTTCCTTGAACACCATTTGATCGGGAGCCACCAGAGTGTCAGAACAGATGCGAAAAAGACTGAGAGGATGAATCAGGCAAAGGGAGATTGTATTATGCCCTGACAAAATGAAGTCTTAGAAGGGATATGAGTATTTTCTGCTGGGGATAAACCCAAGACAAGTAATTTCAGGCACAGAGAGGCTGGAACAATTGATCATAAATGGATCAGGAATAAAACGACAGAATTGCAGCCACGTAGAAGTGGTAGGGATCAGTCTCTCATTAGAAACTGTGGCTCTACAAGTGTATCTACGTGATCATTAGACACACAGTTCATAAAATATATGAATGTAGCTAAGCAATCAGGCTTCATGTCCTTTATCTCATATTAAGCAAATGGAGGTAAAGATCTTACCTTCAGGGCTGTAAGATGGAACACTGTTTATGTCATGATTTATTAGTATATTTTTTCCCCTTCCTCATTATATTATTTTGAATTGTTGGCAAACCTTTTCTGCAAGCAACTTTGATACTAAACTTTACAGCAGATCCTTCTGTCACATCTGCCAGTGTAATTTAGTTAATTTCAGTGCAGTTTTGTGAACCAAGGTCCTGGCTTTCAGGCCCTGAGAATTATCTGTCAGAAGTAATTTTTTCCACTCTACATTTTTGTAAAAGACCAATATGAAAGGCATAAAAAAGTCAGAAACATGTCAGGTGCACATTTCCTGCTCTATTCCTAAGGAAGACTTTTAGGACTCCAAGTTTAATAATGCCCCCCTGTAAAGCTTCAGTTTTGCTGCTGATGTTGTAGGGAGAAGTATGAGACCACAAGGGACCACTACGAATATTTGTTACCATGGGTCAAGTCCCCAGCCAGTGTTAATCAGCCTTATTTTCTAGATGTCAGGGAACCTATACTGATTTATACCCCTGATCCCCAGTATGAGACTGCCTGCGAATACCATCTAACATGGCCTTGATTTTCGTGTTGCCAGGGTCACATCATCACCGCCAACTTTTCTGGGAGAATATTTACAATTTATAAATACAGTCCGCACTAACTCCGCTTCTTTATTGAGTTGGGTATTTATCAGAAGTCATACAAGATATTTACATGCCATATTCTATGTCTGAACACATTTATATAATGTCACCACTTCTGTGATTTACTTGTCATTTTAAACCATGTTTGCAGTGAGTGGCTGATGAAAAACTCATTGAAGTCAATGAACGCAAATGAGTGCTACTTCAGTATTTTACATGCTTGATATACAAAGAAGTATATTACCTTGGCCTTGCTCTTCACTGCTGATGCTTCTCGTGCCTTCTATTTATTTTTCTTGGTTTCTTCTTTAACTTTATTCTCTAAACTTGGTAGGATCTGCTCAGGAGTAACTGTCCTGAGACAGGTCAGCAATTTTCAAATACTGTTTAACAGGGATATGTGGGATGCTTTCCCCTGCCCTTGTTTTGCACCTAGCAAGGGGTAACTTTCATAAGTTGTTTTGCATTTCACGTGGCAATAAATGAACACCAACTGCCCTCTCCCTGGAGCCTGCAATGTAAGCACCATTTCTCATTGTTACAAAACAACTCCAACATTGCACTCTTATGGTTGTAGTGAAATTATTCAACTTTTAAGATTTATTTCTGGATGAGCGATTTGGCACTGACAAACTGCCGCTTGAACTGATTTGCACTCCCTGGGGAAAAAAAAAAGAAGTAAATTACCACTTATTTACTCTTAAAAATATCCCTTGTTTTCTCAAAACACACAGGGCTGGTATTTCCATAGGGCCTCAAACCTACTGATTCACTCCTTGCAATGGCCACAGATCACTTGTGAACCAATCTCTGGCCAATTTGCATCTGTGAGGGCCTGGATCTGTTGATGACCAAGATTTTGTGCTGGGCTCTGGCAGAGCTCCTGCAGTGCTCTCATACAGTCATACTGGCTGAGGTATTGTATTGGTCTCTCTGAGGTGATGAAACTCAAAATTTTGTTTAGTGCTCATGTCTAAAATGAAAATTTCAAAGTACTTTCATAGAAATATGTGTCCCTAATCTGCAGGCACTCTTTGTCCAGATAAGTGCAGTCATCCTCCTGGAGAATGGTTGGTGCCCAGACCTCCAGCTGGGCCCTGCCCTGCTCATTTCTTTACTCACTTCCAAAGCTTTCAAGTGCCTCTTTTCCTGTGCTGCAGTGACTAATTTCAAAATGAGCTCCTTTATTCACAGCGCAGCAAGAGATAAGCACTTTATGGAGAGTAGTAAAACCTGCTCGATTCCTTTTCCTTGTTTTTTAACTTCAATGTGATGAGGCAGTGTCAGCTCTGGCAGGCAGGAGGAGGCATCTATGATCAGCTGACAAGTGAAAATCGGTCTGACATCAACAGCAGGCAAAGAAGAATGCTCAGATGGACCAGAGGTGACAATTTAAGTAGGTAAGAGTATGAGAGAATCTCTGACAAAATATGGTTGTGTATCACAAGGAATTTTTTGACCTTCTATCTTCTATTCTCTTTCTGGGGGTGGGAGAATGGTAGGTCCAGAGTCAAACCAAAACAACACAGGACAAAATGTAGTACAGCTCAGCTTCATTTGATGCAAATCCATAAAACGTGCTCCTGTTAAATCAGAAGGCAAATTGTGGTGTTCAGTTAAGCTACAAAACTATCAGGCCAGGAATAATAGAGAAAGTTCCTTTTTGTTCTGCATTGACCCTTCTTGGTTGGCTTCGGGGCACTCTTTGTTTTCTATTAGTCTTGTCTAAGTCAGCTCCTCGCTGCCTGCTGTCTACAAGGTGCCAAAACACAGAACAGAGTGGTTCATTTCCCTCTGAATGCGGTGTAAATGAAGGCCTGTCCATGGAGGAAAAGGGTTTGTTACATCCAAGCTGATTCAGCACAGCTACAGTGGATTAAATATTATAGGGAATAACTTGTATTCTCCTCTTGATGACTGTTGAGCAAATAGCAGAACCAGTCAGGAAATCTGCATAAAGGGATTCCCTAGTTATTTATTAACAAAATTGCCTTGTCGTTTGCACTGCCTGCTGTCACTTGGTTTTAAAGCACCACAATCAGGACAAAAAGGCTGTAAGTACTGCCTTGTACGGATCTCAAGTGAAAGACACCTGGGAAAAGAATAGGGTCCCAGTGATGATCAAAATGAAAAGACTTCAGGAACCAGTTATGTTGCCAAGGGGTGATTCAGAGCTTTGCTGTTCTCAAGTGCCTGGTAATGCTATTTCTTCATAAAATCCTTTCAAACATTTCACTTTATATCATGTTTAAGGCACACTTCAGTATTCCTTTCTACAGTAAGCACTAGATCTTTAGAGGCTTAGTGAATGTTTCCCAGTTAATATATTTTCTTGAGGGACTCTTTAATCCTCACCTGTCAAGTTTTTATGCTCTCTCCCAAATGTCCCCAAGTACATAAATCCTATGAAAAGTCCACTGATAAATGGTTGTATGAATCTTCATCTTTTCCTGTATTCCTTTCCAGTAAGTGCTCTGTACATTTGGTCATTAGAACTATTTACTGTTCTTGGGTTCAGGGGTATTTCTTGTATTTTATCCGTGCACTCCTTTGTATTCCTTTGGCTGCCAGAAGAACAATTCTTTGGGAGTGCAATCTTTCCTCTATCAGCTCCCAGTTAGGGATTGGTCGACTTTTCTTTAAGTAAACAACTTTATAGGCTCAGCTTCTTTCAATTCTGCTTTTTAATTGTGGGGTCTTAGATACCTGGACATAACTTTCCATGAAGGCTACAACTATTTTCTGTCCCTATACCACCGTTTCTTTTTCCCCATCTAAGCATTCTTTCCTGGGAGAACTACTAGTATGGCACTGCTCCACTGCTGAGCTCTCCTCTGTGCTCCTACCATGGGAACTACTTGGGAGCTACTCCCGCTGCCAAATATCCAAGTATACTAGCTTGCAGACGTTTTCTGACCTTCACAGCAGCTTCTCTTCTACGAATAATAATCATAAATATATAAATAGGAGTGAAACATAATTTGTGATTGTTTCTGCCATTTCTCCTTTTTTTTCCCCAGCCACCTATATAACCTTCTGGAACTCATCACAGCATCATTGAAGGTTATTTAAGAAAAGATGTTTTAATTTGGAGCAAATGCATGCTCTTTTATCTGCCTACAGTGCAATAGATGCTCTTTTTCCTGTATTTGGCATTTATGAGGAGTGGCATTGTGAAGGAAAACTCTTTAAAAAGTTTAGTGAGTTTAGACAGCTTCAGCAATAACAGTGATTTTAGGTACGAAAAAGGCACCTTATAAATGAGACATTAAAAAGCTCAATGTCTCTGGGTTATTTGGAAGGAAACTAACCTAACCAAGAGGAAATTACCTTGCTTTAGAGTTTAACAATCTCTAAAACAAATGGAGAGAAGATGTGTGATAGAAAGAGGTAAAGGGGTAATAATTTAGTAGCTGGAATTTGAAGACACACTTAATCTAGAAATAAAGTGCAAATGGTTGCTAGGACAACTTATAAGTTGGTAGGGTTTTCATCCCATTAGGGCCTTAAAGAAGGACAAGAGGTCCTTTTGGAAAGTCAGATCAGTCAGAAATAATGGGCTTCCCTTGGACACATGTTTAAATCAATTTATGGTGGTAATCCTTTCTATCACTGTTCTTTTTGCTCTGTTCCTTGTGCCCTTTCCCCTGCTCTTTTTTCTTTCTTGAAAATAGGAATATTTGGCTCAGACTTTGTAAATTAGACTTAACATTGGAAAGTGAATTTTGAACTGCTGTACTCATCTCCATGTGTAGTAAGACAAAACCACTAAATGGCTTTGTGATGTGTCCTCATTTTTGTGCTACCTCATAAGGACCAACTTCTCCTCCTGGTACAATATACGGTGATGACAGCACTATATTTTATCCTAACTATCCACTGGAGTTGTTGAATATGCTTAAGTAAGCAGTTATGATCCTTAAAACACTCATAAGAATTGGAATATTTTTTCTATGAACTGATGAGTCTGAAGTAACTGTAATGATAAATTCTTCAGTTCAGTAAATATTGTTTTTCTATTTTTCTAGAAACAATAAGAATCTCCCAATTGTCCTTCAGTTCCAATCCAACAAAATTCATTTGTCTTCCCATAATAAGTCTTCAAAGACACCAGAATTCTCCCAGGACTAAAAATCTCACATGGAAACATATTGCATATTGAAAATACCAATAATGACCAACATTTACAAAAAAAAAAAAAAACCTCTCCAAGAAACTCTGCAAGTAATTAAGCATTAATGCCTTCCTCAAGAAGAAGAAAATCTGTCACAGTGTTTTCTACTTTAGGTGAGAATGGGTCTTCTCAGTAATCATGAGTGACATTGTGTATCACATAATAATGAGTATTAGCTGAGTGCAGCCACGCTCAGAAATAGAGCCATGTCCTGAGGCAAGCTGGGAATTGTAGCAAACTTCAAGGGAAGCAAGTGCAGAGAACTGGGAACCTAAAGGGCCTGAAAACCATTCTCAAGATACTCGCCATTTGCAACACAGTACATTTAGCACATAGAAATGTAAAGGTTGTCACAATATCATATAACAAACTTAAATGAAAAATGTTTCAAAGTAGATTTTTGAATTACTTTCTAGGGTCTTCATCAGTACACTTGCGAAGATTTTTGCTTATGGCTGCGCTTGATGTGATAACAATTGAAAGAACAGTTAAATGATCCAAGTAATTTCCTCTTGGTCAGGTACTAGTCTTTAAAGAATACCTTCGAAAAATAGAACAAAACAAGCAATCTTAATCATGTCCTGAGCTAGACTGAAATTGGTTCCGCTTTTGTCTTCAGCTTCTTTTTGTTAGAAAGAGGACACTGTATTTGGGCCAAGTAACCATCCATTTATTCATGAGCAGTGGACAACAGCCAGCTGGTAACTGTTACAACTTCCTCAGCAGCCAAATAGAGAGTTTATACATTTTATTAAGCGTTGTTTCACATCAGGTAATGGAAATTGTAACACATAAAATTTGTTTTAATAAATCTCAATTGAGAATTATAATTCATGATACCCTTCGACTTTTGCTCTGGCAGCTGGAGAGTGTAACGTCTTTAGCTCTAGGGCTGAAGGCAGCCAGTGTGGTTCCATATAGCAGTGTCATTTAAACCACTAAATCCATCTGTGGCTTAATTTCAGAACAGATCGTGAGTCACAGTCACAAGACTTGTAAGTTCATTAATTTGCATGGCTGTGGTAATTGCTGTCCTGTAATGGTGTTTCAAGTTTTATAACATAGAAATCATAATGATTTGATCCTCTCTTTCCTTATTTTTTTTAAAGCTTTGCCTGAGTCAAGATCTTACTTTGAATTATTACAGCTGTTAATATAAAGATCTCCTCTCCTCAGCTGGGCCTAAAGTTATGCAAATTACATTATAATTGATAACAGTCTTTGTTATGTTTTATCATAGCTTTTGAATTATAGTTAAAAGGCTACAGATTTTGGTGAAGAAGGCAAAAATCAATAGTTTAAGAGGAAAACTCTTCACTGAGGTAAATATAGTCATTGGCTGTAGTGGATTTTGACTTTGCACATTTGATTTTTTCCACATTTTCTCTTAAGTCAAATTAGCCTTTCAGCACTTGAATCTCAATCAGCAAATCCCTCTGATTTAATTCAAATAGACTCAGATGTTCAGAGTATCCAAACAAGGTTGTTTGTTACTTTTTCGTACTGAACAGCCAGTGACTTGGAAGGCATTTGTTACCTTCCTGTATAAATTGCTCCTGTAAGGCTTCCAGGGAAGGGCAAACACACGTTGAGCAGTGCTGTTTCACTGCACATGGCAAAGGTAATGCTTAAAGCAATATCCTCCAGAGGTGTCTGGGCTTTCCCACCACTACATGGGAGATGTGGAAGAGCCTCCAGACACATCAGTTGTGTCAGGCAGCTGCTTCTTAAAATTTTTTGTTCCAGTGGAATTGAGTAACTGATACTAGGAAAGGTAAAGCCATGACATCGTTTCTGTGCTCTCCTTTTCCTCCCCTCTTTAAGCAGAAAACAAATTCTGTTTTTTCTGTTTCTGCAGAGTCAGACTCTGCAGGTTTCTCACTGTGGTGATGCTTTTAGCAAATTCCACCTGCAAGACATCTGTAGGAATAAACCACAAGCACTAGCTGTACTCTGTACTCAGCCTCAAAGGTTCCTTGTTTTTCCACAAGATTTGATGATGGCTTTGTTACTTCAACAAAAAGACTGGGACCCAGGGGACCCAGGACCCCCCACTCAGAAAGACTTGGAATGAAAACAGGTCTAAAACCCTGAATATTTACCTGAATTTTTGCCAGGTGCTTTAGTTTGGGGATCTTCGGTGATGCTTTTAGCAACATGTTGGTTTCTTCCCAACCCATTGCAGGTGAAAAGAATGTCTTCTTACTGAGACCCCTCCCCGTTTTATTTCAGTAATTATGCCGTTCCCTAGAGTAGGCTACAACTTTAAGGACTTCAGAATTTTGCTAACACCTCTCAGAAATGGACCTTGCCAGAAAACTCTGCTGTAAGTGAAAAATCCAATTCTGTGAAGGATTATGAATGTTGCTTTTCTCCTGTTCAGAATTAATCCTGAATCTGGCTGGATATACATAAAGTTTTGAAAGATAAATATTTCATTTTAGATGCCTTAGCACTGAATAATATGTTTTATTCTTCTTAATATATTGTTTATAATCACAGACAAAAAGAGAAAAATAGAGCAACAAATCTGTGATTAATTTGAGGCTGTTTAGATTCATTCCCTTTTCTCTTCATCTAAACAAACATTTTGGCTAGATGAGTTCTTTTACTCAAAGTGTTGCTTTTAATTTTTAATTGAGCTATCTTTTTATCTAGAAAATAGTTAAAATGTTCCAAATCAGTTCTTTTTTATTATGCTGTGGACTTTGATTTCAATCACTTAGTTTAGATCTTCACTTCTCATAACCTCAAACCTAAATCATGTACCTGAGATGGTGAAATTCAGCCTTTAACCTGATACAAACTCTCAAGTGATGAGATCATATTTTCTTGATGCATTCATTGTTCAGAGTAACACAGAGAACATGAACATGATGTACCTTGAATTACTACCCATGTTATAACTTTGCCATTACTGTCATCCAGCTACTATTTCTGTATAAGTGGCTTCTGTTCTCAAATCCTCCATTCATCTGTGTTAGGAAAAAAGGCTGTGGGCAGGAAATTTAGCACGATCATTCACAACAACATGTACACTAATAGCCAGGTATACTAGGTCAGGTTGTTGACAGTCAAATTAGGATATATCACGAATGAAAATGAGAGGTGATTTCATCTTTTGGCTGATTAATCCCTTTTCATCAATTTTAAAAAAGGAATTTTTAGAATTTTTGCGAAGTATTTCCTTAACCCATCTTTCTTTCTCTTTGTTGTATTATGCAAACTAATTTCTTTTGGAAGATATTTTTTTCTTGGCACCCTTTTTTTTCCTATATCTGAGTAAGATTACTCGCTAAAACTTCAGCCTCTGTCTTTCTCCCCCCTTCTCATAATACAGACAAAATGGTATCACACAATGAATTTCTAAAGAGAACACATTCACGACATAAGCCATTATGATGATTTCACAGGAATGAATAAGGGGAATAGATTTAAATATAACTTCATTTGATAGTTTGTGAAGACAAAAAATGCAGATATACCTGTCTTGGTGCAGCACTATCACCCTGAAGCATTCAGCTGAATGCTAAGCAGCAAAGGAGAACTATTCTTAATGTCTGTCTGAGGCATTTGATTGGGTTGTCATTGTCTACCTGCATGGTTTTCCAGGGAGGAACAGGGCACTGCTGGCTATAGTGGAAACATTTCTTTCTGAGATGGCATCTGCTTATGTTAAAATCTTGTCTTTCACTGCTGTATGCAGCAATCAATGAGAGTGAATATTGCCGACTGATTACAAGTCTACTGATGCACTGCCCTGCTTAAGCAGCAATTATTGTATTAAAATATACATCTGAACAATTCCTTTCATACTCTAATCTTTGCCCTTCTTAAGCTCAGCTGTCAATAATAGACTGCACTGTGAATTACCAAACCTGAGAATGAAGTGCTTTGTCCTCTGGAGCAGGAATGTACTGTGCCTGTGACATTTGCTTCCCCATAGCTTTAAATTGTGTGGAGTGGAAAGTTAAATGTGTGGGTCTGGAACTGCTTTTCATTCCCATCTCCTTGATGATACAAACAGACACAGAAGTAGCAGTTTTTCTGAATCTAACGATTTCTTGCTTCATTCACCTGAAAATAAAACCCAAAACAACAGAAAAAGATCATGTCTGAATCCAAACCTATCTGATTCTTGCTATTTTGTTTTTGGTGTATCAGGTTTTGATAAGAAGCTAATTAATTCTTTTCCTGATCCCTGAACTTGTTCTAGGCATTGACTTGGAAGCTGGTTTTAATTAATGAAGGGTTCAATGCCAGCTGACCCCAGCTGTTCATGCCAGAAGCCACCCATGCCCTCTAGTTCTTTAGAGGCTTTAGTTACTCATTTAATCTGGTGGTATGGGGTGACTGAAAAACCACAGGTCTGCTTATCTGGGGAGCAATCACAGAACTGTTCTCGCTGGGAGTTTGGGGATGATGGGGGAAGAGTGAGAACAGCCCATGCCTTAGAGTGGCTAGGGTATTCTAAATCTGAGTATTTAATCACTGCATAAATTATGGAATAAATAATGCATAAGACTGTGAAGATAAGGACAGACTTAGAAGATACTGTGGAGATCAATAGAAGTTGCCTGGATTTGTGAGAAACAAGGCATATCAGGCCAGTCTCGCTGGGTTTTTGGGCATGTGTTTTACCAGGACAAAGCCAGCACCCTGGAAGGGATCCAATTCATTGGGCACCAGCTCTGCTGGGAGAGGGGGTAAGATAGAGGTGAGATTTGTGGAGTGCAGGCATGTCTGAGACGTGGGAGGGTGGAAGGCTGATATGTGTGGATAGAAAAAAACTGGGAAATGCTATGGGGAGACCTTCAGCTGGAGTGAGGAGGCTGTGACATGGGAAGCCTGGAGCTTTGGCTTGTAGTGGGGATCTTCAGTGGCAATAGAAGGAGGTCCAGAAGTGTAAGATATGCTGGGATCTAAAAGACCGTGCTCTCTAGTCCTTTAGCTGGACTCTTGTTTGGGACTGCTGCTTCCTTTGCTGTACTTTCTTTCTGCTTTGCTGAGCCTTAGCAGGGTGACAGAGCTATAGCCTCGAGTAAGAGAGTCTCAAGCACTCTTATTGTGTAAGCTTTCTAGGGTAGCCAAGGGAGACAGTGCCCTTTCTTAACTTTTCATGATATAGCTCTTACCCATTTTAAAGATAATGAAAAATCCTTGAATTATGTTTCCCCTGGAATATGTTTTCCTCAAACAGAAGCAAATAACCATTTGTTTTTGAAATAACTTCCTACCTCATGTAATGCTGATTTTTTAATGCTAGAAGTTATAGAAAACATTAAGAAAAATTCATAAGGACTGTTGGTTAGAAATTACCATTTCACAGTAGTCCCTCAGAGCTGCTGTTGAAGAGAGAAACCCAGAGTTGATGTCTACACAGAAGTCAGCATGAAAGCACAGGACTTCACAAGGGGCTGCCCCTTGCAAGAGACAAGTCACTGGAAGTGGTCATGAATGCTCCAGCAACCGGGTCGAAGAAATTCGTCTTTGATCTTTTCCTTAACAGTCTTCTAAGCCCTCTGGGAGTGTTCGTCCCAGCAAAGCTAAGGTCAGAGTGTTCAAAACTGAGCTGAGAGAATTACATTGGACAGGCTCTGTCTGCAGTGTCTGACACAGTTTCAAGTGCTGCAGACTTTCTGAAGAACCTTAGACAGTCAGTCCTTATTAACTGCCCCCAGTCTGGCTTTTTCTAAACATCGTGCCCGATATACCTCCCATAAGAATATAATCTTATTTTTAATGATTCCTATGATCAGCCATTCCAAGAAGATGGGATTTACATCAATTTCTGATTTCTTCTACTCCATGCAACCACTTTTACTTGTTCCGTTCCTTTTTATCTATTAGAGAACAGCTAGAAGGTAATACTGCTCCATTTCCAAAACAGGTTATTTTTTGTTTGTAACAGAAAAGCAAACCAATAAATTTCTGTGAGAAAATTATTTCCCAAAGAATGCAGAGCTAATGTCATAAAACATAATTATACTGAAAAAAATCTGTAGTGAATTAGAGTTCAGTTGGGTTCTCAGTTTGTCTGCATGTGTTTTATTATTATGTTAGATGATATTCCATGGGACATAAAATAAATGTCATATTTCTTAAAGGTTTATGAGACATGGCAGGAATTTCTGAAATTACAGACACATTTTGGAGAAATATACTCATTCACTTTTTATCGCATTTGTGATTTTTCCTGTAGTCCTATGATGGACATACAAGTCCTCTGCCTTCTTGGAGGAATGCTGCCACATGCAGAGGCTTTAGACAACAGCTGAAAGTCTCCTTTCTGAGGACCCTCTTACAAGCCTCGAGGCAGTGAATCTGATGGGCATAATGCAAATAGTCATCCATCTGTTGTCAAATATAGGTTAAGAGAAGTTTGCTATCCCAACAAATTGTTTTAATCTAAATAGTCCAGCTAATCCATCTAGAGTAGAACTGCAATCCCTGTAATGCACAATGGTTCCTTATGTCATTGTCTCAAATCTATGCCAGAACCCCCCCCAAAACCCATAAATATGAAACAGAAAATTAGTGATGAAGAAGAACCCAATGAGATAGAGAAATCTGACCTAACTTCCATACTGGGTGCTAGTGCTTCTTTGTGACTGGCCAGTATGTTCCATGTGTCAATACAATTTTTTTAAGCTAAATATCCTTAGAGCAAGAATCCCCCTTCCTTTTCCCTTGTCTGTATCTTGCTCTTTTTGCTTGTTTCTTTTAATAAGTATTTTCATTTCAGATACTGAGCCTGATGTCATAACATTATTTTCTCCTGGAATTCTTTCACTACTTTTTCACCTTTTTGTATCAGTACAGCCTGTCCTTCAGTCATAAGGACAAAGTCCAGAACGCAAGGCACCAGGATTTAGGGTTTAGTCTTTAATAAAAGTTAAAATAAACAGCCTTTCATTATACTGTAAGGTACTTATTGACACAAGGAACACAGTTTATTTGCTACCGGAACTGAGAAAACTCTATCAAATTAGAAAAAGGGATTCTGAGCTTTTACCTTGGTTGTCTAAAATCTGGTTTCCTCTGAATCCCCCTCTTACAAAAGATTGTGAAGAAGTTGGTTACTCTGTCGATATTAAAGGGGAAGGAAGTTAAATAAAGCTCCCAGGTATTAACTGTGTTCAAGTGCCTCGTCAATGCAGACAAACTGCTATGGTTTCTCTATAGCAATTTACCTAATCTCAGCATGAAAATGTTGTCATAAAAGACCTTTCAGTCAAGACCAAGAGGGAGAGGAAACTTCTCTCTCCAGAGATGGGAACTGGAGGTTTATTCGTGTTGTTTTTGAAAACAGACTTGTACACAGACTGTGGCAGTTTTCCTCTGCCTCATCTGCAACATAATTCACCTTGTCAGAGAAGTCAAGAGACTTGACTGTTCCATAAAATATCAAGGGTTAGGACAACAGGTAAATAATGAATAACAGAGATCTGCTTGGTCTACTCCCACTTCTCTTTAAGATGCAATGGATCAGAAGATGAGTGCCCTGTGTAATGCTCAGGAATTCTCTGAGGTAGTTGTTAAATCTTACGCTACTTATCAGACGTCTTGTGCTGCTGCTCGAGAGCCTTGCTGACCGTGACTAATTTGTCCTCAAGTTCCATTGAAATGTCTCGGGCTCCTTGAAAGGGCTCTGCCTAATAATGCATTACAAACACAATCCCATCTGTTTAAGCTCGGTGTATCTTTGGCCTTGTTACAGCTGTGAAATGATATGTTCCTGCAGTGATACTGCACAAGCAGTTTATTTGAAGATTATGTGGTTCTGATGCAGACAGCAAATTATTACCTCTTTATAATTCTAGTTCTATCCTTGACAAACTCAGGAAAGTCTTAAAAAATATTATTTTGAACACTCACAAATAAGAATTTTAATATTCTCATTTTAGCTTTTTTTTTTATTACTGGCCTTTTACCAATAGTTCGAATAATTAAAAAAAATACAATTGACAGGTTAAGACATGGCTCTATATATTCATGGATAGAGAGACAGCTAAGAATCATAAATACTAGATTTTAATAATTTCAGCACCTTTTAATTGTCAACAGCTACCTGAAAATATCTTAATATAGTGCAACTCCAAGTTGTTATTATCTTGGCACAATCTTATCACAATTTTAAATACAAAAAACCCCCAAACAAACAAACAAAAAGCTCCAAACCTCAAACTCTCCACACCAATGAGCTCAACAGAAACAATGACACAAGAATATTCTCTTCTCCCAACCTCTTTTCCTTATGAGACCTCGTTGATGAAGCTCAGCTGGATCACTATGATTGTTATACAGCATCATCAGAAATATAAATATGATCAATTCTCGGCACACTGCAGGCCTGCAATAGTCATACCAGAGACTGGCTGAGCATATGGCTGTAAACTTCACTTTCCTACCAGCAAGATGTTCCATATGTTCATCAAAATCTTGCAAACCAGATGGGATGGATTTCTTATCTTGTTTTCTTCAAACATTTCAGTAATGTCAGTAAGCTAAAAGTGTTCTGTACTCCCCAGGCCCTGGTACGAAGCTGCCCTTGGCTGGCCATCATCAGCCTCATCCATTTTCTTTCCTGTCCTCTTGGTATGTCTTAACACCTAACACAAACAAATGTTATGATTTTGGTGCCAATTTACCTTAAGCAAGCCTGGCCTATGCTTTACCCTTATGCCCCTTGCCTTAACATGGGAAAAGCTTTCATGTCACTGCATACGTGCGTATTCAGACCCAAATTCGATGCAGTAAAATATGTCACTGTATTTTTTTTTTTCCCCTTTAGTATTCAATCACTGTAAATAAAAGCCAGGGTAGGGAAGAGGAGAACATACTTCCTTTAACTGGTATCCAGTGCTGTCTGAGAGGCGAGGCTGTGACACTCATCTTTGAGTTACCCCTGTTGCGGGTGTTGTGGCAAACCTTTCAGAGAGACATTCTTTTGTGCAGATCCTGAGTAAACATTTTTGCCTTTGACCTTGTGAATTTGCAGCAAGATTGAACTAGGAAGTCCTTCAGGATGCTGTGGTATTGATAGCGTATGTTTGAAGTAGTACACAGAAAAAGGCGAAGGTTTTTAACAACTTCCCTGGTGTGGTTGTACTGGATGTTAAAACAGAAAAGAAACTGTTGCATACAATTCACTGAAACAGACACTTCACTTTTCCTTACTCTTTGCCTTCCACCTCAGCAGAACACGGCTGCTTACTTGGTCTGGTGACAGTCTAATAATCCCAAAGAAAGCAGCTTTTATAAGATTTTAGCTGCCCAATGAGTCGTTACATCTGTACACGATTTTCAGTGCAGTCAATTATCACACATTTGTACATATCCAGGAACAACTGCTGGCTTCACCATTTAAACAGAAATAATATAACTTTATTGATATTTCTGGACTAGTCTTTTAGCATAACAAAGTTTCCTGAGCTGCACTGCTAGCATGGTTTGACCGTGCTGTAATGAGAAGTTGATGGGAGGTTAATTTTTAAACAGCCTAAACCAGGCTTTATTAATGAAGACTGTGACAGAGTGGAGCTCAGCATGTGAGCACGTATTTTTCTTGGGTCAGTGTTTGCACCAACCCCCAAATGACAACCAAGCTGTTGCAGCAACTTAATAATTGAACACATAATCTGCTCCAGAAGTGTCTCTGGTGATAGAAAGTGCCAAGAGAGATCTTTCCATCCAAATAGGCTTGGTGAGGTCTATGCCCACCTGACCCAGGAGGTGGGTGGGGGTAGCTGGACCCTCAACACACATGGATTGCTGCTATTTAATATCTGCTTTTGGAATTTGGAGGCCCACCAGCCTGAATCCTCTCTGACAGTGCATGGTGAGCATGGGAGAGCCACAGCTGTGCTCTCCAACTCCACACCACCGTCCCTGTGTTAGGAGGCTGAGGAGGATCAGGCTGGGCTGATCTTTACCCAAGGGAAGTGTCTGACTAAACCAAACTGACATAGCAGCCACGTGTGCAGCTGAGCTTTTGGTCTTTGACTGTGCGTACCTTTATTTGCACTTCCACAGAAATAGAATTGCTTGTACATTGACATGCATTGAAATTATTTTGACTTCAGTTTGATATATGAAAGCATTCTGTATATGCACTTTTAGTACTCAGAGTCTACTGTAACTTTAATTAAAATTCTGTGAGCATTTTTGAAAAAAACTCAGTAATAAATAATTAATTAAAATAATAAATAAGTAATTGTAGGAATTATACATATGTGCTTCCCTTGGGTTTCTGCAGCGTTATTTTAATTAAGGCTAAGGTCCCTATTTGAATAAATGAATGACAATAGGGATATTTTTTAAAAAGTCATATTGATTCCTTCAATATCAATGTTTCACAGAGAGCTTATTAAAAAGAATGAAGTGATTCAGATAGATTTTTGGTTCTTGGCAAATGCAATCTCTGTTCTTTCAGAAATCTAATTTTCTAGATTAGTGGCTCGCATCTGATATAGTAAATAAGCAAATACTTATTGCTTCTATAGCATAGCATGGAAAACAACGTAACCAACACGGATATTTTCCTTGGGTCAGTGTTTCAGCGGTATTCATGCTTAAGGTGCTGCAACTACACAATGCTTCAGAGTGATGTGTATTTATTCAGTCAGAGCTCTGATTTTTTGGCAGAATAAAAGGGCTTTTTTACAAGATATAGCAACATAAGCCAATAAGCCTTCTAGCATTTCCACTTGTTTCTTTACAAAGTTGGTTACAAGAAGTAGTGGCTTGATTCATAAAAGAAGTAATTAAATAGAATTAAAACTGGAAGGAGATCTTCATTTTTCTAGACAACATTGGAATGTTTTGCTTTTAATAAATGTATCTAGCTTCCATTTTGTAGTACACACTACGATTTTTCTACTTTTCTGCAAGTAGACTCCTTGACAACAATTCAAATATTCTGGACTGCAGCACAACTATTAAGAAAACTGCATTATATTGCATCTTTATTATTGACCAAAATCCTTTATTTTAAAATTTGACACCTATCAAGGTGTCACACAACACAATAATGATAAAATATCTTCATAGAATAATCTACACATACAGTGGGAAGTGATTCAAATGAATTAATGGTTAGAAATGAGCAAAGAATTTAGCTCTTTTGACTCACAGCATGCATGCTGAACAAATCTCATTGACTCAGTAGGAAAAAGATCAGATGGAAGGAAAATAGGACTGGACAGTATTTTAAGTGATCGGTTTCTCCATTTCTTTGCCCCAGATCCAGATCAGCTTTAATCAATCCTGACAAATGTCTGCCAAACCTGTTCTTAAAAACCTTCAGTGCTTCAATGTTCTAGATCAGATTTTCCTATTAATTCACCTCAGTCTTTCTGGCTGCACCAAGACCCACTGGATCTTGTAAAGAGAATAGTCCTCCTCTTTATAAGTGTCTTTTCTGTAGGTCAGGATTTGCCATGTCCTTATTCATGCTCAGCATTGGGGGGTTTTTAATCTTTTTTTCAGAGCTTGTGCTTTCTAGGCCTGAAGTAACTCCGCTGTTTTCCTGGCATCTTTCTAGTCCATCTGTGTCTTTAGGAAGCTATCCCCTAAACTGAGCAGCCTTCTTGGGCTGCAGCTCTTTAGTAGTGGAGTAGAAGAATGATATCACACATCCTATTTAGATGTCCTGGAAAAAACTCAGAAGAATATACTTTGCCTAAAATATCCTTTGGCTCATAGTACTGAAGCCAGTAAAGAGCATAGAGGAAAATGTTTACGTGAATTGTGGGAGTGTCTGTGGCCCAAAATTGATGAAATGTATTTTTCATGCAGATGCCAGCAGATTTTTTTCTGTGATTGATAGCTCAAACTACGTGCCTAACTTGCGATGACATTCGAATTTCATTGCTGGTGATGGTTCTGTGTTTTCTTTCCAAAAAGGAAAGGGGCTTATTTTTCTGTTACTGCCAGGTTTTTAAGTTAAATTTCCTCTTTTGTTGGCTGTGTTTCATAATGAAAGAAGACAAAGGAAAAAGTTTCTGTCTATTATGAGATAACCTGTAACATCTAGCTGCTTAAGAAGAAAATATGAAACCGGGACTATGAACTGTTCAGTGAACAGGTTTTTATCTGTTTTCTAAAGGATAAAATTTATCTGCCCCCTGAGTTTCTGATGCTGTGAGTGCACAGGGCTGCTGAGGCCAGCAAATGTCCCACGCAGTGGCCCTGTCCTTCTCCTGTGCTTTGGGGTCCAGTCCTGTGTCACACAATGGGTCAATATGAGCAGTAATTTAAAGCTTTTCATATTCATGAGGCTCCTTAACCTTTTCACCTTTGCTATACAACCTGCCTGCTCTGACAGCTGTTGCTGACAATGGACTAAAGTTTAATATCATCTTTAATATCCTCTTTTTAATTTTTTTTTAAAAAATGCACTAGCTTAAATATATTTTGTCCTTTATTTTCTATATTTATGTGGGGTCAGTTCTGGTCACTTTGAAATATTGACTTAATAATTGGTATTTGAATGTACTATGTGGAGATCTGTATTAACTTTTAGCCCCTAAGTGGAGTATGTGGTTTAAAATGCTGAACACATTACAGAGATGTGTAGTTTTAACCAACTTCTGCTCATTATCATCACATTAGCTTTATTGAACAAGATGAAACATTGCTTTGGTCATGGACTGTGTCCCAGTTTTGTAGTTTCCAGAAACTTAACATCTCTTCATTCAGTTTGAACTTTTATTGTGAATAAGAAATCTTTCAGGCATTGAATCGCACATTATAATAGCAAGAAACCCCCTTTTTCTCCAGCTGTGGGTTAGATTCTGCTCTTTGCACTTTGTTTTCTTGGTTGCAACATACTTAGCTTTTAGCCAAATTACTTTGTAAACATAGCTCAACAACCAGTAGGCAATATTTATTAATATTTAAAAAAAAATCCAAAACAAACTGACATAATGTTCATAACTTTTGCACCAATGCTTCAGTTTAACGATTAGGGATCAATCATCCAGGATTCCAACCAATTAATCTTCTTTACTGCTACTCTTCACTCTGTCCAACTCATCTGTGCAGTTCCTGTAAAAGATCAGGATCCGGTCTGGGAACTGAAGCTGTGTTGATTTAATCATTGCCAGAGACGCCTGATCACCTGAGGCTCAGCCCATTTCTGAACTTTAATCTTGGATATTCTGGTGCCATGACAAAGTAGTTTAGAGCATGAGAAGGGTTATCCTGAGCAGCACCAACGGTCTGTGTCACATCCAGGCTCTGAGGGGGGATGTAGGTGGGTACCTAGGCTGGGGGAACTAGAAGACAAGCCCCTATAATACTTCCCCTTAACAATCCCCTCAGCAGTTTTCACACCAAGGACTTTGGGATGATTTCTGGGAATGTAATAATCCTCAATGCATTGCTTTTGCATTAGTTAATAAAATATCTCCTTTAGCTCAGTTGAAATTTGAACACCTACAGAATCCTTTAGTAGGGATGGCCACACATCTGCTGGCCCAAAGTAGGTGCAGGGCTGGAGAAAGTGTAGAGAAAATCATGGTAGCTTTCCTAGATTGTGGTGTGGATTATGTGATGTTATGTTGTGTAAACATCCTATCCACAAAACACTAAAAGGAGATTAGAGGAGTAAAAAGGATGCAGATCACGAACAAAGCCTTTAATTCATAAATATGTGCCTAAAGAGAGCGTGCAACAAGGTTGTAAATGGTGCATTTTTCTGTTTTTTCTTGTAACTCCCAAATGAGACACTTAATAAAATTACTGTATTACTAGACAGTGGAATTTGATGGAATTTACAGTGAGGATTACAAATATGCCTGGAGTTACTAAGTGATAACAACTTTGGCAGAGAATATTAAGGCTTTTGATTTCAGGACCTGAACTAATCTCTTGCCCACTCTGGCTCATTCCTTCCTCTGGTGTGGTGGAGATGTTGTGACACACAGCTTCTCACAGCTCCTTCAGAAGCACCAGTTGCTGTGGTGACCACTCTGAGCCAATGAGAAATTCTCTGCTCATTCTTTATTTGGGCTCTAAACTTTTTTCCTTAGATGTAGACTCTTTCAATAATACTGCCTTTTAAAGATAATGCCAAAAGAGTTTTTGGATATGCGCATTCAAAAATTTAACAAGTAAGGGGGTGAACTTAAAATGCCAAAACTTTCCCAGCTACTTTGCAATTTTTCAGTATTTGAGCAGAACACACTTCTCAGTTAACTCTACAGTGAGAAACTGGTTCGCTGGCTATGAAAAACCAGTGTAAAGAATCCATTTTTTTCAGGTCATGATGCATAATGTGTACTGCTGTGTAACAATTTGAAAAACCTGTTTAAAGAGTACAGGCTTACTATTGCTATTAGTAACTTCCTGCAGTTTTCAAAATTTAATTTGTGGCTCTATGACCAAAAATATTTTCCAAACAGTAGAGGAAAATCCTCTTAAACACTGGATCTCGTATTTACTAATTTCATTACCGCACGACATGTTAAATGCAGAGGACAAAATATGTGGTGCCTCTCTAATGATAACAAGCAGCATTATATGAGGGGTTTTTTTACTTTAATCACAGTTGTTTGTGTGGTTTCTAGCTGAGAGGGAGAAAATACCTGCTGGATGGCACACTGAACATGTTCCTGGTAAATAAGAATGTGTTTCCTTAAGATAAGATAAAGGAGAGCTAGCAATAGATGAAGAGGAACTGGGATTTTTGAGAGAGAAACCAGACATTCCCACTCAGAGAACCATTTACGCAAATGTTTAAGATCCAAATGCATAAAACTCCTAGGCAGAATTAAGGGATGTGTCAAGGCAACTGAAAAAGTCCAGATGAGTAGTAGCCCTCTTGTAGCCACTACAAGAACACACGTCAAATGTGGGGGTGATGCCACTCGTGCTGTCCTTCATGCCTCACTGTCAGCATGTCCCAGGGGTGAGAGTCATAATGCCAGCATAGTCTTTCTGGTTCCTGTTAAAAACCAGCCAGAAATCACATTTGTTCCTCCTTCCCAGCCCAGGCACATTCTCTGCCATCTCATAGCAGCTGCCTTTCTCTGAAACCCTGCTACTTTTTGAGCTTTCTAAAGTATAGTCATCCTTCATAATGTCAGGTTGAAAAACAGGGTGATTTTGGTGTAAAAGCTTCTTTCAAGCCTTCCCAGCTGGACTAGCCTAGGGAGGCTGCAGCCAGCAGACCAAGGTCTGAAGAGGGGAGCCTGCTTTTCCAAAAAGGAATTTTAAATGAAATTTCCCTCCCCTGAACTGTTGTTAGTCCTGGTCAGAGACATACAACAGGTGCAGTGCTTGAGAGCAAGGCTTTTCTCCTTCTATAACTTGAACCTGTTTTCTAGCAAGCTCAACTAGCCACCTACATACTGACAGTAAAAAGCCAGAATACAAACAAACCTCACAATCACCTTCTCCAAATAATAACTTTGGTGTGTCAGTGGCCAGAACAGCAACATTGCCAAGTCCATTTGCCAAGGTATTCCCTTTGTGCATACAAAATTTCTCCTGCTTAATTAGCCTATGCTACATAAATCCACTGATAACCTTATGCTGCTGCGTGAAGAGTGGACAGAGGAAAATTACAGGCAAAATGTTTTTAGCAGAAAATTAGTGTTCAGCTTCACTATGGAAATAAATAGAGGCTTTTACTGTGAAGCACGAAAGTGTTAATCTCTTCGCATTGGTGGAGCTGCACCTTTTTTTACATAGTTCTAAATGAACAGAGTGGTGGCACTGGTGTCTCTTGTAAGTAAAATAAAACCATATTCTGATATGATGTAAATCAGCCTAAATATGAAGTTAGGGAAATTGATAATCTAAAAAACAGAACTGAAGATGGAGTGTTTTCATACAGCGTAAGTAAATACTTGGGCTAAAGCTTAAAGACAGAAAAGGTGCATTCATCTTAGTTCTGAACTTTATCTAGTAACCTATTCCTTTTAAATCATGTTACAGAAAGACATACAAAATTTAACTATACCATTAATACTAATTGGGTGTGCAATGTGTTAGTACAGAAGCATTATTGCTTTGTCTCCACTGGCAATTAATGCAAGTAATTTTGACATCTGAAAGATACTGTAATCTGAGCAATTAAAACCTTTCTGCCAGTGCAATCCTGTGATAAGTAAAGTGAAATACCATTACAAGCCTAATTTTATGCAATTTTTTCATATTTAAGAGAATATCTTATCATTTTCACAGGAAAGGCATTTAATGAATGCTTTACTGATACCCCAGGCAGCAGATCCCACAAAACTCATCATAACATCAAAGCTATCATTAGACACAAAAATGTCTGCATGCACAGAGCATCTGCTCGACTGACAGAAATCTGCTCATTGTCTCTCCATTTCAGAACAAGCAGAAGGGAGAATGAGATTTCCTGAATCACTGATTCAATTAAAAGCTTCAGGAGCCTTAAAAGGTGCTTTCTCCCTTCCCTGGTTCTATCTTTTATTTCCTTTGACAGAGTGCAGAAGAGAGTTTATATCTCAACAAAGAAAAATAGCCTTCAATTTCAGGGGCCAGGAAGCTGCCAGGTGGTAGATCCTCAGCATTTTGTTGGTTCCATATTTCATTCTTTAGACACAGGAACATAGGCAGTAAACACAAATCTGTATGTGTGGATTAGAAGGATGATTGCTTAGTGATGCATTTAAATTGTCAAGACAGAAGAGAAGTGCTTTTAGCTCACCTAGAAAATGGATTGTATCTACTGACAAGGATTAGGCTAGACTTCTATGTAAATTCAGCCCTCCATCTCCTAGGGTGTTCAAAATTAGATAGTTTCAGATTAACATTGAGATAATCTGAAAAGCAAAGCAGTAAAGCATTTTAGAGAGCATATTTAAAAGTATATTTAGCATTTGAAAACATATTTAGACAATAAAGCTAAAATTTGCAAAAAAAAAAAAAAAAAAACTCCTGAAAATTTATGACCAATGCTTGCTCTTCTAGTGAGCAATTTCTCTGTCATTTTGTAACATTAATCCCAGAATGTGAGGGTCTAGCCATTAGCCATTCATAGATTAGCTACTGAAGAGAGTTCTTGGACTTTTCAATGTGAGCTAGCAAAGTAGAAATAATAAAAAATCAAAGTGTATTGCTGCTGCCAAAACGAATCCATTATCTTGTCGTGTTTACCCTTTTAATGGGGTACACTGAGCAGGTCACACTGTGAAGTAAGAAACTACATGTCGAAGGCACCAATTTGTAGTCCAGTGGTTTTCATGGAATGCTTCAATATCTAAAATGTGATAACCAGAGAACATAAGGAGAGCCATACACGAGGCAATTTTCTGTGACGTCGTGTGCTTTGAGACTATTCTGCTGCACCTCCATTATGAACAGGGTCCCTGAGCCCATTATTCTCTGGATTTCCATAGGATAATTGTCACACTCCAGTTGTCTAAATCAGCTATTTGAGCATCTTTGACTGACTGTAAGTAGCAGTGGATAACATACTTTTCCTGGTGCAGGGATTTGTGCTATCCAGTAGCCAAACCCCCAGTCTAGGGGGAAAAGCAGACATATGGCTAAGTGCTTTGTTGGATGGGGGCCATAAGTGAGAGAACAAAAAAATGGTGTTCTGTTTCTCCCTTCGGTGAGAATCCTACATAGCACAGGCAATGCTTTTCAAAAATGAATCTCTTAGTCCCATCATGGATGAGAAAATGTTATCCATCTGCAAAAATACATAAATGCTTAAATGTTGCAAGAACAGAAGTGGAGGAAGTAATACACAACATAAAAAAAGAAATCTGATAAGTCAATGAGGTCTAAAGGTGTAATTGCTGCGAAAATCCAACATTGTGTTTGTGTTCCATGTTACACAAAAAATTTGCTAAATGGATTCAGTGTTTGATTAGTGGGTGTGGGAAAATGTCATGGTCTGAAGTTACTAATGTAGCCTAAATTCTGATTGCACTGAAAATAGATTTGACAGTGAGGGCTGTGGAAACAAAGGGATTAATTTATATCTGGTTTCACACTCATGCAGATCAGCTGGCTCCATTGATGTAACTTGCTTATGCTGCCGTAATCAGGCTCCAAGGCTTGAAAATACAATGAATTCATATTTCAGTAGGTAGATCTAGATGTATTTTTCAAAGACCCAAAACTGGGAGTTACTTTTCTCGGAACAGAGATGTGTTTATGCTGCAGAATGCCAGACAGCACACAGCAGTGGTTTTCAACCTGTGGGCAAAGGAATCCACGCAGCACAGCTGAGAAAAGCCTACTGTTAGTAGAGTAAATTTGCTCTCAGGGGGCTGGGAGTGCATCTCTGTTGGAAAATTTTAGGACTTTACATGTCAGGAAAGACTGAAGACTGCTTGTTCAGAGTCAATCAGTTAGCTTCGAAACCAGAGGCAATCTACCTCTGAGTGACTACAAAGAGCTTTGTTTTGTACCAGGTCTTTCAGGAAAATAAAGAATGTTGGCAGGAACTAGATTACTTCAAAATAGCCCATAAGGAGAGACAATTCCTCTTAAGATACTTAAAAAAAAAAACTAATGCAGAACTAAAGAGGAATTTGTGCTCCTTAGTGTTAGAGAAATCACGTCTTGAATGTCTAAAAATTGTCACGGTTTCTTTGAGTTTTTAATGGAGCAATGATAATTATCATGTGTGGAGAACTTTCCTACTTTTATTTTTCAGAACAATGCTCAGATTTCCCAGGGCTCTGAAATTTCAATCTTTTCTCTCCCTAAATAATTCTGTAATTTTTTTTTTTTGTACTGTGGGTTAGTTATTATTTATCGGATCCTTTCAGGAGCCGAGGCTGGCAGAGCAAGCACACAGTGAGCTTGAAAACAAAGCAGAAAAAGGAGCTAATGGAGGAGTGCAGTGACTTTCCCCAACATCTCAAAAAAGGTTTCTGTTAGAAGTGGGGTTAGCAGCAAATCCTTGTGCTCCAGGTGAGTCAGAACCCAAGGAGACATGCAAGGAAACAGGAAAGGCTGGCTTTCCTCAGACCACAAGAGTTATGCAGTAGCAGATATCTGCTGTACTTCACAGGGGGAAAATGGATATTTCATCCTAAGAAGAACTTCCCTGAGTTGTGCGAATCTTGGAGATATGGCAATTACCTTCTTTGTTTGGAACTTTACCAGCCTTTATCCTGGTGTTTATGAAAAACAAGCTTTATTGTGAAGGGTAGGAAACATCCCAAAGTAATTCCCTCCAAAAAGCTTACACCTCAGTGAAAAAAAACAAACCACCCTTGGTCTATAGGCTTTAGCAAATCTCTTAACTACCGAAAATCAACTCACTGATCTTTTTTCTTATATCTAACCTTCTGTCAGGTCCTCCCATGCGTTTTTTTTTTTCAGTACTTCCCTTCTGCATCTGCTACCCCACCCTGAGTCTGCCCCAGAAACATCTCAGAACGTGTTTGCAGTGGTCCCAACCAAGAGGTACCTGCGTGGTTCCTGCCGTGGCTCTGTCAGGGGTTGCAGTGACACAGTCAGATCTCTGGCCACTTGATGGAGCTGCTATGAAGAATGTGAAAGAGCAAATCTGCAGCCAAAGCAGAAGTCTGAACAAAATGCTAGGCTGAGACCACGTTACACACTTCTCAAAAGAATTCATGCCAAGCACTCAGGTGATCAGGGAGTTAGGTGTGAAACAAGCATGAGAGAAAGATCTTGCTGTTTCAGACAGCTTGTGTTGGGAATGTAAATGGACAAATGTCGCTCTCATTTTGTTCAGTTTCAGTAATAGGTGATTGAAGGTGGAAGTACATGAGCTTGGAGCACTTAAATGAACACTGAAATGCTTGCAGAGTGTGATGAAACTGAATTTAGCTCTCCATGCCAGCAGCAATCTCTCAAAACATCCTTGGTTTTGCCTAATTAAATTGAAATTTTACACTGTGGGGAAGAGCAAGGAAATTTTGTAATTTAGTGCCAAAAATTGTGGAAAAGAAAAAGTCTAATTTGAAGTTTTTATAAAATATCAGAAATGGTGATTTTCAGAACTCAAAAAGAAAGGAAGATTACAGAGGGAACATAAGCTCTGTTATATGTTCTTTCTGGGATTCTCTCTTAAAATTTATGAAATTATATTGCCCCTGAAAGGAATTTTATTTTTTAGCAAATAAAATATAGAAAAACTGAGTCTTTTCAAACACACACTTTCTAGACCTGTCTATTCACCGTGATTTTTAGAATTAACAGCTTGTGGGAGACAGCCACTGGGAAACATAGTAGGAGGTGGGGGATTTTCATTATTGCTGGTTTTTTGTGATTGGAGAGGATTTATTTTTCTTTATACAGCTCGCCTGGATGGATTGAATGCTCTGGGACACCCTATATCCTGTCTTCCAGGAGGGCACAAGGATCCATGAGAGACTGTGAACATGGACTAAGGTCGTGTAGCAGCTGGGGTAGCTGAATTGGATTAAGATTTGTGGGATGTTGGGTTTGTTTTTCTGGGGGCAGCTGTGCAAAAAAGAAATAAAAATATTTCATGTGGTTAGAAAATATGGTAAAATAATAGCCACAATTTTAAAAAAAAGTCAAACAGTAGTTCTTTATTTCTGTAAACGTTTCCATTGGAATATTTATCAAGGTCCTCAACTCACATTTGAATTCATATGAAAATTAAGAGAAAATAATGCTGTGATTGGACATAATTAGGTCATCTGCTGGTCATCTTCCTGAGGAAGAGGCCTATGCTGGCTGACCATCAGGACTGAGCCCACTGAGGACACAGTTGCCATGGGAAAACACGTTTCTTATCCATGCTGCCCACATTCTGTGCATTAATGAGAGATTTCATGCTCAGCAGTTGTTAAGACACGTTTTATAGGTATGAAAGTCACTGTGTAAAACTTCTTAGAGTTTTGCACTGCTTCGCTGCAGGACATGCTTAATTAATACACCAGAGGGTCGTTTATTCTTTGCAAAATATGAGCCCGTCAGTGTCACTGAAAGCTCTGACATTGTGGAGATGTGAGTCACATCAGTGAAAGCTGCCTGAGGCTGCATTTAACCTTGTGCACTGAAGCTGAAAAGTAATTAATAAATACTCTCAAGTGTTATGTTTTTCCCTCCCGCCAACTCAACACCTTAATTACCAGGCAGTAGGTACAGAGAAAGCCGCTCTGTTTGTAGTTGTCCTGCCCTTCTTTGCAGCCTTTCTTAACAAAAAATGCTTGTAGTCTCAGACTAAAATACCTTTAGTGATGTCACCAAAGTTATCTCAGACCTTATTTATGTAGGAATGCTGTTCTTCTTTAAATTGCAAGCTTTGGACGGATTATTTCTGGTTCTTTATCCAATGCCAAGGATCCTGGTCCCAGGTGGAGCCTTAGGCACTACAGTAAGAAAGACAATAATGGTAATAATAAAAATAAACCTACTATCTCCATATGATCTCTATTCAGACATCCTAAACTCTACATGTGTTTCTATGCCTATTCAAAGGAAAAAGCCCCGAGTGCTTTCAGGGATCATAGTGACATTGATAACAGGAAAACACTAGACATAAGAATAGGCATGGAATTGCAATTTCAGTTTAGTCATTCCTATTGCAAGACAAATAAAACAATATCCAAAGTTTAAATAAAAATTGACAAATTATAATCACGGGGGAAAAGTAGATTTTCATGTGTCACGTACTCCCCTAACTCTAGAGAAATGTTGATACTTGTAGAAATGTAGAAAGTTATGAGTGGTCACAAACTCTAGAAGGGATCAGCAAAGGATCCCTTCAGTTTTGCAGCTGAGACCATGGGGTGTTGACCTGGTTCTGTAAGGTTCTTACTCTCTTAGTGAGGAGGGAATTCAGCCCAATAACTCAAGGGTTGTTATTCAATCCAATTAATTTAGTGTTCCACTGTTTGCACATCATGACTTATTTTAGAGAGATTTGGACAGCAGAGGCTGTCTGAGAGTGCTGCAGCTGGACAAAGGGTTTGGAGAGGTCAGAGCCTGTGGTTGTAGATTAGCTCTAGGTTTGCTATCAGAGTAAGAAATGGAATAGGGGGAGAAGTCAATGAAAACACCAGTAGCAAAGGCGAAGTAAGAGAAGGGGACAGTGTGCTCCTGCTAGGATTGGCTTCATGAATTCCTCTATAGATTTGATTCCATTATTAAGTCACAACCATTGAAAATATCTAATTGTGAAACAGAGCCTGGTGGAAAAGAAGGCTTTCTTAAGCCTGGTCCGGAACTAAAACTTGCAGATACATAATCTTCAGTCTATGCCATTAAACTGACAATGATTTTGCAAATTATTCCAGATAAATGTGGTGGAAAACATTTGTGTTGCCAACATGAGGGGCAGGATTCTCTTGACTATAAAAGGAGTGGAGAGAATTGGCTGAAGTGTAGGTGCTTACTATGTTGGTACGTAAATTTTGTCAAATAAATCCTGACCTCGATTTTTGAAAGATCAGAGATGATGTGTGAGGTCTCCAGGTTCCTAAACTTGGACTTTTTATATGCTTGTTGTGTTTTTCATGCACTTAGGGGCTACTAACTTTTTCTCTGCCCCAGGCTAAGCTACTGATCTCATGCAAAATAAAATCAGAGTTGTTTTTGTAATCACCTGAGGCCAAGAGCTGGATAAAGTAAAAAGCACTTCACTCAGCCAAATATTGATAGGTTTTGCACTACAGCCACAGGATCTGACAGTGCTGATATGTTGGCTTCACTTCAGTTCTCCTCTGCTGCATCTTCATCACTTGCTTTCCTCACGAGCTTAATTCAGATGTAATCTTGGAAACAGACACATTTTACACTAGTGAATAAAGATGACACGCTGCCTTGTTTTTTCTCTTCCTGATTCCACCTTCCATTGATTTATTAAACCCTTGAGTTTTGATGACAAAGTAAGTTTCATCATTCTTCTCTGAAGGGGCCTTATCATAAGTAGATCATTGTTGATGTTGATTCATGGCTTCTCTGGAGAGCAGCGATTGCGGATCCTCTTATATTTATATTTCCTCTCAGACTATTCTGAAATAAACAGTACTCATGCCTAATTTTATTGACATGCTTTTGATGTGGTTTTGGGCTTGCTGTTGTTACCCCCCTTCCTTTCTGAACTGCTTTGTCATTTTCTGGATGGGTGTTTGTTGAGGTATGAGTCACAGAAATGGAGCAGTATTAAGGTATTCTTTAGTGCTTTCAAACAGATCACGCTTAATAGAACAATGATGCATTATGTTGGGTATTGTTCTATAGGCTAATTACCTAATCAGATAATGTTGGGGAAGCAAACTTGTAGCAGACATTAATTATCGATGCATGGACTGGTAGCAGATGGCAGTATTTGCAGTGGAATATAAGTTGATGGTTCAGTGGATTAATTAAAGCTTACACATCTTCATGCCCTCCACTCAAAACATGGTGTAATAGCAACTGTGTGCTTTTTTAAAAAGGAAAACAATATTGGGATGTGGTTCTTTAGCTGAATAGATTTTCCTGTGAGCAGAAAGAGAGAGTGAAAGGAATAGTCAATTTCCCAAAAATTACTTTAGTGGCCTCTATTTGCCTTAGGAGTGCTCAGAGTGGATTTAAAATAATGAGTAATTATTGTAGAGTATATTATCAATTGTGGAAACAGGGACTAGCTATAGTCACGTGCTTTTCTTCACAACTGTTTTTCTGTAGAATCCTATTCCGTTTTGCTTTGTTTGTTGGTCAAATTAATCTACATCACTTCCCCTTTGTGTCTTCCCCCTGAACTATGTGAGAACACTGGTACATCTTCTCTGCAGATTGGACATGGTTTGAATAATCTCAGCACAAAAAAACCCCTTTTGCCTGGCCAAAACCTAAGACTATTCCATCTCAGATGTGATGGAAGATCACATGTGGCCAACTTCCACCAGGAGAGCTTTCTCTGCTGAGGAGACACTAACCCACTATCCTGAATAATCTTCAGGATTAAGTTGTTGAGTGAAAATACTGCTCAGCAGTGCTTAGTCTGCACTGAAATCCGCAGCTTTCCCCAGGGGTGAGCTGCAGTGCTTGGGAACTTTGGGACCTTCTAGGGAGGTCAGCTAGAGCCCTCCCATGCCGTGCTGGTGAGGGGGCACATGCACCAGTGCTGCAGGGACAGCTCCTAAGGAAACTTCTCTGCATCAGGGAGGAGCTCCAAGGGCTGTGAAGCACGTCTAGACTTGTTTGGGTAGTACGGCTCATCTGAAGCAAGCACTGAAGTGAAAAGGACTCTGACAAGAAATCCCTTATTTCTGTTTGCTGTGACAAATGGGTGAGGAGTGTGAGAGAGAGGCATGGCATCACATGATCTATTCATAAAGGAAGGAAAAGCAATAACTGCTGCGACACTAATGAGGTATAAAATATCTTACCTGACAGCCACCAACACATACAGGCCTTGATTTTTTTTTTCTCTCAGCAATATGAGCTCAGCCTAGATTTTATTATCTCCTGCTGGCTGTAAACTTTATGGAAGAGACAAACCCAAGACATTATACTCCCTCTGTAAGTTATAAATAAGTTTAAAGATGCAACAGTTAAGTTTATTGTCAATTTTTGAACTTTTGACAGTGAATATCTGATTTGGTAAGCAATAAACTCACAGTACCTGGCACTTTTATGCACACATCTCAGCTTTTGTCACTGTTGCTTTTGCATAGATCACATCTGGAGTCTCATACCTTGACTTTCTGCAAGCCTTGATCCTCCTCCTACAGATACCAGGGTAAATTAAGAATAACTTTACTGAGGGTTACAATACACTGCTACAAAATGCTTGAAAGGACTGGATAAATTAAAAAAAATTTATCTTATTTTTATTTATATAATCTAAGTCAATAAAGGCTGGTATCTGATCAGTAGGAAAGAAATTATTATTCCCCCCAGAGGCCAGAAGAATCTCTCACAGGGATAATTCTCTTCTTATTTAACAAACCAATTTCATTTTAATTCCTTTTTTCATTTTATTTTTTTATTTGCTGTGAAGTCTCTCTAGAAGTGAGGGCTGGATCTTCCTGAGTAACAGAGAGTATTTGGATTTCCTGTCTGTCTTGCCACCTCAAATTATTTCGATGCATTTGGATTTCTTAACTACGTAGTGGGATTTCCATTTTTTAAACCACCCTCAATACAAAAAACAAAAAGCCATCATTTAGAGGAGGTAGTAACCAGATTTCTTCCTTTCTTCCAGTTCAGCCAGGAAGGTTGAAAGCTGTCTCATGACAAAGTGCATTCTTCTTTTCCTTGATCTGGGTATGTGAAGACACTCCATCCTGCATCTGTAGATCTGTTTGTTTCTAGCAAACATTTGAGAAGTTCAGTAGTTTTTTGTGACTGAGGGCCAATGGAAAGCTTAAAACTTGAAAAAGGTACTTAAAGGACTGAAGTCATGATGATTTCACGTCATAGGGTTGGATTGCTTGGAAAATATTCACAGCCCAAGAGAGCAGGAGTAATTACCATTGTGTTCTGACTCATTGTTGCACCCATTTCTGGGCAAACCTCTCCAGCTGTGAGAGCACCAGCTTGATGAGTTGACTCTACTTTTATTTTTCTATTCTATGACACAGAGCTAGTCCAACCAAATCAATCCCATCAAGACTTAGTGGAACTTTCCTGCTGACTCCCTGGCATTTCATTACTTCCTTGAGGCTAAGGCTTCCTGGTGTTGCTAGATACAGTGCTTGGTTTTAATTTTAAAGTATTGTTTTTCAGAACTTCATTCAATATATTTCTAGCAGATTTCACCAGTCACAAAATGTGTTTCCACAGTAACAAATAGAGCAACGTGATTGCCCGTGCACCCTGCCATAAATCCTTCAGGTGGTGATTTAAAAATGTGGATAGTATAAGGACTTGGACAACTTTGCTGTTTCAAAGTAAACTTGCAGATTTCAGAGTGTCAGCCAAAAGATTTCCCACTGAGTTTCACGCAGCTGGAGATGTGAAAGTCTCTGAGATAGCCCACATACCAAGATTTTTTGGTGCTGTTTTGTTTCTGTGTGTGTCGTTCCTCTTCCCTACCAGTGGACAAGTACCATCAGACACTGGGCAGCACTTGCCCAGTTTCTGGCTGTTTGCTGCCATGAGCCTCAGCAAGGGCACAGGGCAGGAGAGGAGCAGCTCTTTGCCAGCTGGGAAGCCAAGGTGGTTGTTCTAGCTCAGGGAGGGGAGGTGTAGCAGGTGTAATCTCCTCCAGTGCTGTCTGTTCCCATTAAAGAGCTGTGTGATGGAGCCACGTTTATTTGTAACATGCAGCCAGCAAAATGTTTATGAGTTTTTAACCAGATTTCATTAAATATTAGAAAAGAAGGCTGGACAGACCCCTGAGAACTCCTCTAGGCTTGAGTCCATGCTGCTCAGCAGAGCTTCCTTGTGAACCCCCTCTGCCATCACTCCTGTTTCAGACAGCTTTCTCTGTCCTGCTGCTACGGAGCTTTAACTGTGGGGAGTCCTCAGCCTCTCCAGGTGATTTATTACAGACCTTACCCATAAGTAAAAGCAAGTTAGAATTGTTTTTTATTTCCCTGCCAACATCTAACATAAATCTTCTCTCTGCAACTGAATTAAGAACATTGGATTGACAGACTGTTGCGTGGATTTGTGCCAAGGACAGTGTGTGATGCTTCCAGGAGGCTGCACAGAAGTTGAGCAGCTCTGCACTGGCCTCCACAAGTCCCATGTCAACCTTTGCTGCTGAGCTCCTGTAGAAACCCAGCTAAAACACGTAGTGTTGGACGGGGAATCCACGGCATCTCTGCAAAGCAGTTGTGTGTTGTTGATGCAGCCCAGAGGCACCAGGCAGTGATTCGCCCAGGTTCGAAGGCAGGAGCACTGCTGGAGGGGAGTTAACTGCAGGGGGGCACAATATCCCAATATCCCAGGCTCTGCTGTCATTTGGTGCCTGTTACACCAAGCTGCTACCTCAGCCCAGCCCTCAAGCCTCATTTCTGTGTGGATGGAGTTGAATGTGCTGGGAAATGATGCTCCATATAAGGATTTGATATCAGTGTGATAGCATATATTGGAATAACATTATATCTAATTTTAAGTATATTAACCTGTCTCCTGCCCTGATTACTAAAATCCTGTCTGCTTCAGTAGAAGTCTCCATATCAAACAGCAGCATGAAAAGCACAGAGAGTAACAAGAACAAGAAATATATGCTGATAATCCATTTAAATGCAAATACCTGGCTATTTGACCTGGGATGAAAATGTTGAAATATATTCAATATTAAACTCATAGATCAAACTATCAACAACAGTAGTTTAAATATATGTGCATATACTTCTCTGAGCAAATTATTTCAAAGTTAAATTCAATAAATTTCAGCTGCTGCAAAGAGAAAAAGGGCTGTTTCTTATTAAACTACAGCACAACACTCAGGTCCATGCAAGTGTCTTCTCTGAAACCCTCAATTTTATTTTGCTTTCAAAAATCTCAAAACAGGGCTGATTGGTTCATTTAATTGATTAGTGGAGTTTTTTAAGTGCTGTACTAAACATTACTCAATCATCATGAGCTGAACTTGAAAATTGCAAGGTTATTCGGTTTCATTGTTGCTGTTTTATAAAATACATAGATATTTGGTTTTATTTATATTTTGGGTTATATTCTGCATATATTTAATTTAAAAAATAATATTTATCCTTCACAACCCTGGAAACTTTAAGGCAAAAAAAGTAAAAAAAACATATTCTGGCTGATTCAAAATAAAAATTCCATAAAGATATTTTCACTGGGCTTTTCAGACAGTCTCAGAATCTGTAGATTCAAGATCTCATTTCAGAGATATTTACAACTAGTTTGTCCAATTTTGTGTAACAACAATATATTTCTTTTTAAAAAAACTTGGTTCATAGTCTGCATCACTGCATAATGAAGAACTCTGAAATTTGAGTTAGTTTCTGTTTAGGGTAACTCAGCTCTAAGGAAAAAATATAACTTAACCTGGACACTTTGTAAACTGCTTCTAAATTTGGTGGTTTTGCTCTTTTGAATTCTTGTAAAGAATTTTGATAATTCTTCACCTCCTTCGGCACAGGCTTAGTGAAGCTGGGTTTGGGAGAGGTATTGGCTACGGAATCGGTCAGCAGCAGTCTCAGATGTCTCTCTGACAGAAATGTTTCTAAACTCCTTCAGATGTTCAGTCTGTGGCTCTGCTGCCTGTTCCCTGCAAATGGTCCTCAGGTTCCACTTCTGGTGCCCTTTTTCACTGGAATTTGGAGTCATCTTTCACCTTGGGATGAGGGATTTGCCACATTTAGACTGTCTGTATGCTCTATTTGAGTACAGTCTCGACAGGGTTTTTATTGTGTGGCCAAGATTAGGGGCACCCTTCTCCACCCCAGGCCCAGTTACACCCACTCACCATCATTTTAAAGTCTGCTACTTTTGCTGCTGAGGAGAGGAAATAATGAGCCTTACTCTGGAGCTGTCCAAAATCCATTTCAACGAGTCTTCCTTTGCCATAAAAAATAAATTCGCACAAGAAGTACACTTGAGTATGTGAATACACCTGGCCAAGGTAATTAGAATATAATTCTTTTGCCTTAGCTCTGTTTGTCTGTTAGAAAGTGGGTGGTTGGATGCCAGGGGAAAGGATTCAATGCAAGTAGTTCCTATTATTGCAGATGCAACTTGTTATCAAGTACTGTTCCTGAGGCTCTGCTGGCTGTTTATATACTTGTCTTTGCTTACAGTATAGATAGGCAGACACCTTCCAGTTTATAGAAAACCACAACAATAGATTATTTTTCTCACTAATGTAACTTTTGTACTCCAGGGGATCACATGAATATCAATTTGTATTTTTCTTGTTATTTTAAGATCACCTGAAGTCTTCATGACAGATTGTGAAATGTTTTTTCTTAAGACAGATCTCTTTCAGAATATGTTTTATGTTCATCTCTTTGCATCAGCTGAGCATCCTGACCACAGTGACGGCTGGGGTGAAATTGGCTCTGTAGAAGTGACAGCTGTCAAACCAAACAGCAGGAAGGGCACACAGCCAAACTGGAAAACTGGACACATCTGTGGCTCAGGAAAGTCCACTGAGAAAAATGCTATCTTTATGTTTAAACTTACAATAAGTTAGGCTGGCACTTAAGCATTGTCTTGTCTCGTCTTGTCTTGTAGTGAAAGTCTTGCAAAAGGAGAAACTGAGCAATTTGTATGACAGAAAGTTTTGCTTCTGTCTAAAACTTTTCATATGATCAGCTGCCAAGCAGCAAATCACCATTCCCATCTTCTTGCCCAGAGCTGTCTCTTCTCAGGAAAGAATCTTCCCTCCCTCTCTCCTCTAGAGAAAACATCTGATACAGCTTTCCTACCAGCTTCCTACCAAAATAACTCTGGGATCCATTAACATCTGGAGTTTGAATGGGTACACAGGATGCTTCAGCAGTGAGTTTTTTAAGGTGAAAGAGCAGAACTGCTGTGCTGTATCTTTTGGGAACACACTGCTAGCTCAGTCAGAGCAGATGCCACATTAAAATGAAACTGGATTTCAGAAAAGATTTCTTTACATCATTGTGATTCAGATTAGCACATTGCTCTCCAAGCACACAAAAGTCGACAGGACATGAAGAGCTTTCATAACTAATGACTTAATCATTGGGGTTTGACTAGCTTTTTTCTTAATGCAGGCATCATGACTCTGGGCAGATTAGCAGGTGGGCCTTTGATTTGCAGGAGTAACCCTTGTTAACCCTGACACCTTTTGAACTTTCAATTCAAATGTTAATTTTGGGAAGGAGGGAGTTGTGAGCAAGAGGGACAGGGGAAAATGGAGGAGACTATTTCTTCGTGCACACAGCATTGCAGCAGGGCTCTCCCAGCCCCTCAGGCTGGCACAGAAATGCACCAGCCCCACACCTACCGTGCCACATGCAGAAGAAACACTTGGACAGCTCAGTATGCTAATGCTTGAGGCTTGCTTCATCCTCCTCTCCTTCCACTTTTCCTGTTCTCATGGGTAAAATTGCCTAGAGAAATAATGACCACAGACACCAAAAAAAATGCCACTAATTCGGGGTAACCAGACTGAGCAGTTTCCATCGTGATTACTCAGAGCAGCACAGCATTACAGGACCTGTTCCTCACACAGTGGTACCTGTCTCCCTCTTTCCAGGCTGTGCTGATACACATTTAAGTGCTGGAGCAGGCTCTGCCAAGGCAAGGACAGGGAGCACTTTAGCCTTCCTTGTGTCATCCATGCTGTCTCCTCATTCAGCAGCAGACCCAGCTTTTCCTAGAAGTTCTCTTGATTCTGTCATACCTGTTGAATCCCTTATTGCTCTGGACATCCTTTGCTAGTTTTTCCTCCGTGTGGGATTTACTCTTGCCAAAGCAGTGCTTTCAAATTCATGCTGCTTATCTCTTTTTCTCTCCACTTATTGAGTGTTCTCTCTTTGCATTTCCTTTCAGTTGTTAAGAAGGCCCTTACTTGGGCAACAGGCCTTCTGAAGGAATTCCCAGTCTTTCCCTGGAATTAAATGGTTTCTTCTTAAGCTTCTAGTAGGTTTTCTGCAGATGTCAGCAAGCAAACCTTTTACACCCATGGCTGTTTTACAGCTGATTTCTTTCAGAAGATGAACAAAGATGTGGAAATCTTGAACACCTTTTAGGAGCTTGGGGGGATATCTTCTCCATTATATGCACGCACTTAATTTTGTTCACTTCAAATTGGTCCCTGATCTTTTTTCTTTTCTCCATGTCTTTGCTGTTTTCCTGAAATAATGCATGAACACATCTGGTGAGCATGCATAGCTGTTGAAGAAATTCAATTCAATTTGATCAGGGTGATTCGTTTAAGATCTGTTTCCAAAGCAAAAGATATCACACAGCTATTACGCCTGCAAGTCTCATAGCCTGGCCTGAGCACACTTATCAGATAAGCCAAGTGAACAGATGTATGCAGAAACTGCAATTGTGGAATTTTGCCAGTCTCAAAGGAGAAGACAAATGAAGTCGGAATCTTTAATGTATTAGAACAGGTCTATTAATGCTGCTGGTTCCCCTTTTTTTTGTGTTCATCTTGACATTTCCCAATAAAAGACCTTAATTTTGCTTCACACAGGTACCAGTCCCATGACCATGGGTCCCAGAACCTCTTACCATTCCTCATGAACTCTTCCTGCAGTGCATGTTTCATGCGCTATTGCAATGGCCTGCTTCATACTACTATTACCCATTATTTTTCTTCTCATTTTTTTCTGATTTCCAAAACTGCAAAATACAAAGAATCATCAGGAATACCTACATTTTATAAACACGTCCCCTTACTAAATTAATACTTGCCAATTTTTAATTCATACAAAACCTATGGCGTTAAAATAAATGTGCACTGTCTTTCATAACTTATTTTTTAAAGCAAACTCCACAGAATTATTAGTATATTCGATTTCAGGATGCCCATATGTGGAGAACAGAGCTCTGAGACTCAGACCAGTCTCATTATTCTCTAGATTAAATCTTTGAAGGTTAAAATTACAGGATATGAAGTTCCTAGAGAACACATGGTGTGTAAATTGCATTTTTCTCATAGCTTGATCAAATTTGGACAGTTTTTTCAGGTGGCAAAACACGGTGACAAGAGTTTATTCTGTTCCCAGATGTAAATGACCTCTACAGAGACTGGGGGGAAAATAATTATTCAAACAAATGAAGGGCAGGACTCTTTGCAATCAAACCAGTTTAATGTATTTTCCCTTCACCACTATTTCAAAAGAATAATTTTGGTTGAAATTACCCAGTCTGTCAGTTGTGGGTGGGCAGGCAAAAAGATGTAATATATAAAGTTTGTGTCCAAATGGTAGCCAAAATTCTGAATAATTGATCGTGGAGAATGGGTTACACAGCAAATTCAGTCTCAGAGCTGTCAGCTGCATTTGTAGAATGTCACTGTGTGCCAAGCCATTAGAGGACAATCCCCGTGTCCTCAGTCAAGATATTAAAGAAGTCAGGGTAGCACACCACTGCTAAGAGTGCCAACCTGACTAAAAAGTTAAATTATAGGCTGGATACTCGAACAGAAAATCAGAGTTAAATTTTCATGGTAACATCTGCTGCAGTCATTTGTATTTCACTGCTGAACAGACTGCAATAAAATTATTTTGCCTTCCCATTAGTTGATGTTTGAATTAATAAGGTACTGTCCTCATTTAGATCCCTTTCTTGTTCCCAGGCTCACATTCTCATGTAATAAGAAAGATGAATCAACCGAGGCTGAGTTGATCAAGGTGGGGAACAATGCCTGGCTAAAGCAAATGAATATGTCTTCAAAGGACAGTAATACTGGAAGGTTTAAATGAGTTGAGCAGGGATTTGAGGATATTTGTCTGTTGAAAAATACTGATTTTATTGAAATTTAACCTGCACCAGTAAAGAGCTGAGGTCAACACATGTTCCATTTGAAAATTAATTTGATAAATTTTGCTGTGTAACTTTGGAATTTGACCTACTTATGCCACTGAGTCCTTTTCCAGCACAGGCAACCAGTTGGTAGAAGCCTGGTGCAGAGGAGATTAGAGAGCATCTTTGCACTGCAGCACACTTGTGGTCCTGGAGAGCAGTCTGGTAGGTTTGCATCAGCTTTTCTAGCAGTGGGATCACGTCAGCACTCAAAGTCATTCTCTGACTGACCTGTCAAGATACATTCACTTCACTGCAGCTTTCAGGTGAAAAGTCCCGTTTTGTGACAAAATTACAGCTGTTTTTGAGGCACCTGGCCTTCAGTTTCACTTACCAGCTCTTTCAATAAGCTGATGTGGAAATAATCCAAAGCTTGATTTTGACACACTAAACAACCAAAGATTTTCTTATAATCTGAAGTGCCTTTTGTTTTGCTTTGCTTTTTTGTTTTAAAATTTCACTTTGTCTCTGGTGAAAGGGAAAACAAAGTATAAAATTAGGCAAAACTTGATCTAGTTCTTGGGAGATTTGCATTTTGTGAAAATTTTCATGTCTTTTCTTTTGTGTCCTTTTATGGAAGGTAAAAACGTTTCAAAATCTGCTAAGTTTTCTTTGGGTAAGGAAATGCTTTCTCTCCAAGGTTTTGTTCTGGTCACGTATTGTGAGGTAACCAAAGCAAACAGAATAAATAATAAGGAAGGAAAGACTACAGTTTCCAGGCTGTTTTGACATATAATGTGAAAACTATGTCCCTTTTCTTTTGGTTTCAGTGGGACTTGGTGACTGCTTTGCAATTGCTAAATGCACAATAGAAATATCAGCTTTGTCGTGGATTCTGAATGTTCAGGGGCAGTACAGACTGCTGGCAATTTGTTTGTGGAAACAATTATTTTCTTTTCTGTCTTGCTTTGCTTTCATGTATATGGCAAGACTATTCTTGGTCTTGCTAAGAACCACTCTCTTTTCCAATGGTGTGAGTCACTTGGACTTTACAAGGTCAGTGTGATCTCCCAATGTTCCCCAGTTCCATTGCAGCAATCAACTCTCTTGCCTGGTCAGAACATGATGCCTCCATCAGCCCAATTTGTTGTCCTCCTCAAGGGCTGACCCTGACCCTGAATAAAATAAAAGGAAGAGACTAAGTCCCAGCTTCCGAAGTGAACTAAGGAAATCTGGCTGGAAGTTTCTGATTCAGTCCTTTTTAGCAGAATCTGTCATTATTTTGAATTCTATCCAATCTTCCAGCTGTTTCAAAAAGTGTCACATACATGCAGTGCAAAGCTACTGCCATGGAACTCAGTGTACAATATAACATGTCTCAGAGAAATATCGATTTTTCACAGAACACAAAAACCAGAAAAATAGAAAAACATTTTTTGCATGACCTTGGCCTTCTGCACAAATAGCCCAATGTTCATATCTTGTCTTACTTTCCTCATACTTGTCTGGAGGCCTTTGTGGAGCTTTTCCAAAGACCGTAATTTCAGCTGCAGTATGGAAGTGATTTAGCAGTTCTCTGTAGGTTTAGGTTGCTATTTCATTTTTATGTAAGTTTTTTTCCCCTGTGTGAATTGAGACACATTCTGGGGCATTGTGGGATAGTTTAGCCATCTGAAACTAACTTTAACATCACAAAATCAAATGTTTATCTCCCACTTGAGTACTATTTGTTTTGACGTCCTACTTAAGGGCTTCTGTGCAAAGGGCAAGAAGAGAGACAAGACTAAAGAAAACAAATCTAACGAGACTGAATACATAGTAAAGTACTTGAGCCATCACTAGGTTCCTCAGGCTGCAGGTTTGTGATGGATTTAAGACAATCTAAGTGCGCAGCTGTAGTCCCACCCTGTCCACACTTTTAAACCTCCTGGAAGTTGTGGCAGCAAAATCTGGGTTTGGACTCCAGGGAAGCCTTCCATACTACTTCATAAACATGACATGAGAAACAGAAGGTCTCTGGTCAGTTCAGAGATCTGAACTATTACTGCAGAGAACTGGCTGCTTAATTTAAATTAACTTTTTTCCTTGGTTAGTATCTGGAATAAGTCCGTGTCACGTTCTTTATATTTAATGTAACATCAACAGTAGTAAAAAAACTTCAGTTGCATTATTTCCAAACATGGTTTTCATAAATTGGCCTTCTAAACTCATAATTGCAAATGTAACCAAGAGACTATTGTGCTTTTTGGTGCAACAAGGCAGCCATGAATGCCATTAGAGTTCATGATGTTCATGAGTCCTGAAGACCATTCCAGCATTAATGAGGGTCATTTGTGTTCATGTCCCCACTGACCCATCCAGTTGTTGTTATGATGGGTGAAATGTGCATTTCAAACCTTTGTGCTGTGGTGCTCCCAGTACCTGTGATGAGATACTCCAGCCATAGGCCAGCACCCCACAGACATCCCCTAACAAGTCAGAAAGGGTGGCAGAGGATCCTGAGAACAGAACTGCTGTGGGTGCTGAGGCTGTGTTTAATGTCTGCCTGATTCAGGTACCTTTCAGCCTCTGCTCTCCTCGTGTCACTGGAAACTGCAACATAAAATACTATTGTGGCATGTAAAGGAAGGAAACCTTTTGTGAAATTGAGTAAGATGAACCTCAACACCAAGTTCTGGGACACTTCATTGATCTTTCAAGATGGAATTAACAGGGAATATATTTCCTCACACAGGCTTCTCTCTTGAGACTATGGTTGTGGAAGACAGTTAAATTAATGGAGGATGGGACATAAATCCAGTGATGAAATCTTTTTAGATGCTAAATCAATAACTCTTCTTGTTGTGCAGATTAAATTCTTTGCATCACTTAAGGCTTTATTTTATAACATAAAGGGAACGTAAATTTAAAAAAAAGAAAATTAAAAAGTGAAGCTTCTTGTAAAAGTTTCAAAAGGAAACATGTGTGTTTTCAGAGTTGAATATGAAGTACAGACAATTTATATTGGCCAAGATAAAAAAAGAACAACTGCCAATTACTTATAAATTTAGCTTAAAATTAAAGATGGACAGATAGCTATAATGAAGATTTAAATCAGTTTGTACCATTTTACCACCTGGTTTAAGTTCTGTTATTCAACCAATGTCAATCCCTGAACTAAATAGAAACATCAGAAAGAAATGTGAGCAGACTGAAGGATGGAAAAAACACCTCTTCTGAGATTTTTTAATTTAATGCTGAAACCAGCATTACTAATGGGTGGAAATAACAACCTTCTCTGCCCTTTCTGCCTTTCTTGCAAGCCTTTGAGACCACAGCCTCCACTAAAGTTATCAGTCAGTCTTTGGTCAAGGTTTTACTGAAGGTTGGAGAAATAAAATGCGCCATAAAAAACATTAATGTTTTCCACCTGGAGGATTGCTTATCTTCCCACTGCTGCCCACCTCTGAATATGTGCTCTTTCTATTCTTGACTCTGTTTCCTTTCTTCCTTCTTTGCATCTTACTAAACAAAAGAATCTACTTGGAGGAAAAGAAGAGTGTCTCTGGCTGTGCTGCTCTCAGCCTGTGACCAGGAAGGCAGCTCTGTCTGAAATAACCTGTTAGTGATGTGTGTTTACCCAGCCCTAGGCAGCTGATAGGGATGTTTACCGACCCTTGTTTCTCTTACAGAGACACTTCATGCCATGGTCTGCAGAATCAGAAGCAGCACATTTATCTTTGTTCTTTCTTCCTCACTCTCTGGGTATTTGTCTTATTTTGTCTCCAAGAAAACATATTCCTACTCATAAGAGAACTCAGCAGAAGCAGCTTCTGTTAGCTCATTTTAGGTAACAATGACTTGCAAGAGGGCAATTAATGCCACCTCCGTTACCAACAGAAAGGCATTCAAAGAGGCAGCATTACAAAAAATTTCTCTGTACCCAAAGAGAAAGGAAAAAAGAGCTAGTGTTAAAATGAAAACTTTCCTTATTCTTTTAAATTTTAAATGTTTTAACTGTCTGGGGTTTCGTTAGTTTGCCAGGGATGCTTTTTCTGTTGCTTTAAATAGAAGGCTATTAAAAGAATCATTTGCCACAGACCTAAGCTGACCAAGGTTTCAACTCAGTGTTCAACCTTGCTTAAAGGAAGAAGTATTTTATTTACTCTTGATCTTCTGCATTTTTTTGTTCTATGAATCTAGTGCATTAATTGACTCTGCTGGATTACAGTGGGAATTTAAGGGTTTAACCTCAATTAAGCTGTTTTATAGCTTCAGCTGGATGCCTGTGGTTTGGAACATTCCCCAACTGTAAAGCAGAATGTTACCTTCAGAAGAGTAAATTTGCTCTTGTAACTGCTGGCACTATGTCAAAGTAGTACCAACGTGGCCTCTCAAACAGATCAAAAGAAGGAATCTGGATTCCTCAGGAGCTTGAAGGTTGTGGTTTAACCCAGCTGATAACTAATCACCACACAATGGCTCACTCACTTCACCTCCTCCAGCCTCCGTGGGACAGGGAGGGAATCAGAAAGGTAAAAGTGAGAAAGATCCATGGTTGAGATAAGAACCGTATAATAACAATAATAATAATAATAATAGAAAATACCAGGAAGAGGGAGAAATGAAACTCAAGAAAAACAAGTGATGCAAATGCAAAACGATTGCTCATTACCAACCAGCTGATGCCCCGTCAGCTCCTGAGCATCAGCCCCCAGGCAGCTTTCCCCCTGGCTTACAGGCTGAGCTGCTGGGCACGGAGCCATACGGTCTGGAATACCCCTTAGGCCAGCTGGGGGCAGCTGTCCCGTGTCAGCTCCTTGTGCCCCCCCAGCCTCCTCGCCGGCAGGGCACGAGAAGCTGACAAGTCCTGTAAGCGCTGCTCAGCAACAACTAAAACATCCCTGCGTTATCAACATCATTCTCAAGCCAATCCAAAGCGCAGCGCTGGACCAGCTACCAGAAAGAAAATTAACTCTATCCTAGCTGAATCCGGAACACTGGGTTATTGCCTTTTTGCCTTAAATTATCCTCAAGTCAAGAAAATTTAGAGAGCAAAGCAATCCTACTGCAGAGCTCTATGGTACTATTAGCCAAAAGCCCTCTCTGTCGCCAGTCTGACAAAACTCCAGCAGAGTCTAAAAGATGTTCTGCAAAAGGGCATCATCTGGTCCCTGAAATTTGAATAAAGCATTAACAGGCCTAGATTTTTTAAATCTTCCCAATAATTCCCACGACTAAAAATCTATTCCAGACATTGTTGCCATCCATGGGAAATTGTCAATGAGCTTTGCCTTGAGGTGCTATAAGTAGAGATTATTAACCTTTCACTAACACAAATCACAGGTTTAAGAATTATCATAACTGCTGAGAGTTGAAGATGAAAGACATGAAATTAAAAAAGCTTTGTGCTGATTTTTTACCATTAACACTGCAACTTTGACATGCTCTTGACAGTCCCTGAATGCTTTCCTTTCCTGTCTCCTTCCTTTGTATTTTGACTTGTTTTCTCATTAAAAATAACCACTCCATAATGATTTCAACTCTATTTCTTTTTTCATTGAACATGTCAGGTTGTGACAGATGTGTGTGTTTCTAACCTGAGCCTTGAGGATGTGGAAATTTCATGCAAATGCCCTTAATTACATGCAGCACATTTGAATAGCAAACTCCTTGGCAAAGCAATGCTCTCCCAGCCCGTTTTCACCACAGAGGCATTCAGACTGGGAGAAATCAAACCTTTTATCTGTACTCAGCAGTGTTGCAGACACTAAATGGCCACTGAATTCAGAGGTAGCTCTCTTTGTTCTGAAGACAGTATATCATAATTCTATTCTTGCTGCATGTGTTCCCCTATTTCTACTGTGTGAAATGCACAGGTTTTATGCATGTGTCAGCTTCACAGTAGTTCTGATGGTAATGGTGTCACTCCCTCATGTCAGCAGGCAAAAACTGCTTTTTTGGTCAGGCTGTTGTATGTGGAAAGGCCATCCAGCAGACAGGGGGTTAGAGGTTTCATGGGTACCAAATTCTCACCCCTGAATGTATTTTTCGTCCACTAAGCTCAACCTTAGTGCTACCTGTCAAGTGATACCTTCTTCCATAAAAACAGAGCCCTTTTCTCTTATTGTGATTTCTGTTCTGGGTCTTTCCCAAGATTAGGAATGAAAATGAGAAAAATATCATATGAGCTAATCCTTTGGTGGTGTTGTCTGCATCTACCAGATGGATCTTGTTTTTATAGAATGCAAAGATAAAATTTGGGAATCTGATTGAGTGAATCAGACAAGCATGATGCAAAGAGCCAAGAAACGTAGAATCAAAATACCTTGGTATGCTTTGCTTGAAAAAAAGGGTTTAAATTTTCACCAATACTTTTTCATTGAAAGCTCAGAAGAATATTCTGGAATTAAGGAGATTTTGGATTTTTTTCTTTTATGGTAAAGTACAATTTTCTAATTGTCTATAAAGAATATCTATAAATCACTTTCATATTTTCATTATTCAGATACGATATATCATTGCCAAGTACCTTCAGACACATGTACATTACCATGTCTTCTTGGGTCAGAAGTGTGCTTTTGAAGCAAATTCCACTTATCATACTTTGGTTCCTATGACAGGGGAATTTTGGGAGATGCAAATGATTTGGGAGCCTGACATAAACCTGACATCAAAAAATTACATAAGTGACATAAAAACCAAAATAAGCCAAGTGATATTTGGTCCTCAGTACCAGCTGTTTCGCTTTACAGATCCATTCCCAGTGGAGTGAATATAGGCAAAGATATTATTTAGACCAATTCGATTTAACAGTTTAAGTCCAAATTGCACAAATAGTCACTTATGTGAAGTTTTGTCCAGGCTACCCTCATCTTTCAAGTTCACCAAACCTGTACAGCAGTTTCACAGCACGCTTTCTCACGAGATTTCCCATGTCTAGGTTCCCAGGCAGAAATTCTGTCAGAGTTGCAGTGCCTCATTTTTGGTTCTGATTCTGGCTGGAGCCCAGAAATTCATAAGGAATAAAAAATGGGGAGGAAAGCTCCATCAGGATGAAACCATGAATGGAAGTTAAGGCCATTCATACGCAGGATAGGATTGTATCCTTGCAGATTCCTTTACAGAAGTGCAATTATTTGAAGAAGAATTAGGCATAGATCTGGAACGTCTATCTTTGCTACATTCTTTGTTAATTAGAGCACCATGCTGCAAGTTGTACAGGCTTTGCTTGCTATTAACAGGCACTGCCCATCTCATCTTTGACTCTGCATCTCTGCAGTGTGCTCTATCCCACAGCTCAGAATAAGCATAGGACTCTTCTGAATTTGTTTAAGCTCTTTGTAAACTCCGTGTGGTTTTAATGAACAGAACAACGCAGCAGAACTAGTGCAGGATATACACATGAAGAATACCACAAAAGGACTGAGAAGTATTCACGTTTGTTACATCTTGGGTTGTTTTCTCTTGCCTTACTGTTTCCGTTTCTCCTTTCATTTGCTTGTCTTATGTCCTCATTTAGTTCAGCCCCAGAGGTAACTGCTTGCATGCCTTCACATGTTCAGTGTCCCACAGCACAGACAGGCGCTTTCAATCCCTGATTGCACCGAGCAGATCAAAAAATTTTACAGTCAGGTCTGACCGATTAAACTGCTATGGTGCAATTCCTCCGTAACACGATGAGAAACACTCACTGCCACCTCTGCAGCACCTGCTCTGGCCTGCTGTCTGGAGCAGCTCATCCTGCTGCATCAACTAAATTGGGTGTCCTGGGACACAAGTCACCCAACCCAGCGCCTAATGTGTGGCTGAGTGTACACCTCTTACACATCTGGTTAGTTGTTCTGGGCACAGAGGAAGCATTTTCTGAAGATGTATCATTAGTTCATTGCCCATTAATGGCCTGCCTTATGTGTAAGTGTCTCTGGACAGTCCCATGTGTTTAATCTGCTTCCTCTATCATTCAAAGATATTATCTCTGGCCCAGGCTCCACTTTGCTGTGGTTACACTCAAGCATAAGAGCTTTTCCCACGACCCTTGTTTTGGAATTAAGGCATTGGGAAGACCTCAGCATTTCTAAAATATTGTTACCAAATCAAGTCAAAAAAGCAGCCAGAACTACAGATGGGAGGTTGCAGAATAATAGTCCATGCAAACAGGAAACACTGAAATACACATACAGTATCATCAAAATCAGATTAGATGTGATGACTTTTCATGTAAGGGACTCAGGTTCTCTTTAGATTAATTAATTTGCATAGGTGTCATAGAAAAAATTTGTACTAAAATATTAGCACGACTACCAGTGTATTTAATTTCTCAAAAGCCAAGAAATTCCTTGTAAAAGCATCTTTGCCTACAGAGGGCTTTAGATCTCTGCTGTAGAGACATGCACAGAAAATATTTTGTCACAGCTATAAATGTGAGAACAAATGATCTCTGGAACAAAATTATGGGTGCCACCATGTCAAGACTTGAATCAGCAAGGAAGCCACTGGTTTTGTTTTGCCTTAGCTATTTTTATGCTAGAAGTATTTATGCTACTTTTATGCTTATTTTATCCAAGCACATTGATCTGTTAGTGCTGCCGTAGGTCTGACTTCCTTTATGCTGCAAATACCCTAGCAGGTATTTACAATATATTTCAAAAGGAATCTTTTAAGACAGAGGGAAGATCAAGACGATCACATTAATTCTGTAGTGATAAATTGGATGCTCTCATGTTGTTAAAGAAAAAAACAAAAATACAAGATTTCTCTTACTGACACCATCAGCTTTTTAAGGCTGACTCTTTCCAAATAAAGGATTTCAGCAATGGACTAGCCATCTGTGCAAATAAATCAGGACAACCTCCCCATAGCCAAAAAATTTAGGTGGTTAATATGGTTCAAAAATCTAGATAAGCAAATTAAATGATAACTAGAAAAAAAAATCAAGGTCAATTTGGTAGAACAAAATCAACGAGATTAATTCACCTTTTTATTCTGTATTAGCTGGATAGTGGAAGGAATACAGCCAGCTCTTGCCTTTCAATAGTGTGTTTATAATTTGCAGATGTCAGGTGCTAATTCCCTAAAACCTGTCAGCTTTATCACTTGAAGCTGTCTGGAATTTGCTGACCATCTTCCTCTGCAGCTGAGGACCTGGAGGATTTACTGCCTTCTCTTTACTTTTCTTCCTGTCACCTGCTGTACCAAATAAATCATGATATTTCATGGCAATTAAGGCTCTCACCCATAAAACTGGCTGTTGAACTGCAGGAAGAGCTTGCTTACATGGTTAGTATGGTATTCCTTCCTTTATGACAGCATTTGGCAAGTTGTCCAAATTGGAATTTGTCCCTGGACACTAAGAATGCCCCTTGGATGTCTGTGGAACTGTTGGAAGTGGTGTGCCTTCTTCCATGTCTCCAACTCCATGGTCCCTCTGCCCTGCCAGCCGGTGCCCACGGAGCTCCACAGAGGAGCCATTCCCCTGGTGCCGTGCATCTCCAACACTTCTTCTGGCTTTGTTTGCAAAACTGTCCAGTTCTTGCATGTTCAAATATCCGTCCAGACGCTTGTTTGCACAGATGCACTGTTTACCTCATCATTCTAAGACCGACTCAGTCCCTTCAGGGCTGGTAGTGAAGCAGCAGTGCCCGGCTGTGTCAGGCCATAGCAGATGTTTGCACAAGGACAGACTCACAGCTCCGTGGAGCCTTGGTGCCTCCCCATTTCCCAAGGCAAGATCTAAGGCTTCTCCCAGAGCAGGGTCACATTTGTCTTCAAGGCTACTCTGATACAAACAGGAGTCTTTTGAGGAGAGAGGAAGGTGCATCCCAGAAGAGCGAAAAAAACCCGACTTCAAAATGAAGACAAGCAACGATCTTCCTGCAAGAACATTTGAAAAAAATAAACACTTCTTCCTACCTGAACTCCTGATCTCAACAGGCAGCAATGCTTTAGAAGCATCTTTTCTTCACTGTTTAAAGGAAATAATTCAGCAGGAAAATTTTGGCAAAGTGAGACACTGTCTGAAACAGAACATTTTCGGTAGATTATATTAATGGAAAAAATCAGAACTCCAACATTTTCAAGAGTAAAGTTGCATTATGTTTGTCAGGAAAACTACAGTAGTCTCTTTTTCTGTCTCTCTCCATTTTTTGAAGGCACATGAAAATGTCTTTCTAGATCAGATTATTTTCACTCTTTTTGTTTCTTTTCAGACAAAAAATGTTCTCTCTGATGTTTTCATGTTTCTTCAGAGAAAAACACTAATTGGCTTCCATCACAAGAAAATAACTCCCTAGAAGAAAAAAAATAGTGTCTGTTGTTCCTTTACATCAATTTTATGTTTCTTAGTTGCGTCAGCACAGAGGATGACTGATTCTGTTTTGTGAGAAAGGGTATGGTTCCTGCCTAATTTCTATTTATTCATTATTACTCAAGGTAGATAAGAAATAGAGGTAGTTGAAAACACACTAGTTGGGGACTGTATTACATTTTGTTCCCTTTGCTCTGAAATAAATTGGTTTTATGATTTTTTTTTTGTCTCCTCAAGGCTTAGTTCACTTTGATAGTCACAAGCAAATGTCTGTGACATAAAAAGTGAACAGGAAGGAGACTGAATGGCTCCCACACGTGGACAATAGGAACATGGAAGTTCATGCGTGTAAAAAGATTTTTTTTTTAAACACTTGTTTTGAACATTTTAGTGCTGCTTTGCAGAGTAAATGTCACCTAAAAACAGTAGTTGAGAAGGAGGATAACCTACCATTTTGGTTGTGAAACCTCAAATTACTCTTAGAGGAGTTTATCTTCCCATCTGTGACAGGGGCTTCATCTGCCCTGCAAAGTGCAGTGCTGAAATGCTGCTGCAGACCCAGAGAGCTCCTGAGCTGTGTCAGCTCAGCCCAGACCCTGCCGAGATGGAGAAGCTTCAAATAGATACCAGAGGAAACAATCTTGGTATTGCCAAGAACCAGAACCTTTCTATAACCAGTTTACTATTTGGATAATATGATAATCATAATTTTTCTACATTTTCTATTTAAACCCCACGTGGCCAAACAATGGTTTGTGGGCTCAGATCGCCCAGGTCAGCTGAGGCTCTATTTTAGGATTACTGCACCCAAAAGGCAGAGATTCCTCCAGCTCCAGGCTATGCTGTCACGGTGGTGTGGGGACAGCAAGAATCAAACTATCAGTAACACAGTCTGAACCTTCAGACTCACATTACTTTGATTGCTTAGGACACACTAAAGTTAATGTGGGTTAACGTGTTTCTTACCTACCTTTTGGGGTTCTCTCTAATAATTCCCAAAGCTGCTTGTTTTAGAGCCAATACTTATTCTCAGATTTTTGATACCACTCTCCAAGGACTTTTGGAGAATATCTCTAAACCCAAGATACTCAAATAGCACCACTCTTTCAGAAAAATGGGCAAAGAGTACTGGACCTTGGATGATTTTCCAGATACTATGGATGCCTTTTGTGCCTCTTGATGCATTCTGCATTAGTCAGCAGACAAATGGGACTCGACATGCAAGCAAGTAAAGGACCTTTTTTATCCATCCATTTGGATCAGAGTCCCATCTTTAGGTGTCGTAAACTGGAGTGGCTCTGATCAAGTCACCTGCTTTTGTCACATTAATCTCAGTGAATGTCTTTTGGTTTGCGTTTGGCAAATATTTGGTCCTACTTTTGTAGAACTGCCAACTCCAGAGGAACTCAAAGATACCTCAATTTTTTACATTTCCAGGAACACACCTGAAAGGAGGTAAAAAAGAGATCGAGCTACTTCTAAAATGCCCACATATCAAAATCTCAAACAATTTGATGGCTTATTTGGCCATGTACTGATGAATTATGAAAATTTGGGTCCCATTCTATTTAGCAAACTGATACAGAAGTGTCCTTGCAGCTGAGAATTGTCACCAGGCTTTTCTCCAGGCAGGACCAACTTGAAATCAGCTCTTTTGTCACACAGGAATGCCAAGTCTATCAAAACAAGGGAATTTCTAAACCACGAGATAGCACTGGTTCATTTAATATCTGAGAACGGTGAAGGCATTTTCAGCAAAGGAGGATGAAAAATTGCAGCCATGTCACCAACTATTCCAATCTGTCACCATTTGTGCTCTAGGGTATACATTGTTCAGAGGAAGGACTTATTCCTGAACTAAGCTGGTGTTCACTTCATGCCCTAAAGCACAAAATTAGATAACACTTTTAATTTTATCCCAGCCATTATAACTGCACCTATCCAATCCTTTTATCTCTGCTGTGACATTTTCATATCTCATTTTTCTACCAGTAACTTCAGAATAACGCAGATGATTTTTGTGTTCCAGGTGTAGGGCCACACAGAAGCCTTGTGACCAGCTGAGTTATTGGATAGCACACCACAAAAAAGCTTGTTCATCATCTCTCTAGAGGAAGAAATTTGCTTTATGACAAAGGTTATTATTAGATTTTATCTTCAGTTCAGTAGAGTAACAGAAATACCATGAGAAGTGCATTTGTGGCTCTGCTACTATCAATGTTTTATATATAGGGTGAATAAAAGGACAAAGCTCCAAGCAAACCAGAATTTTGTAATTACATACACAGAAATTACCACATCCTTGAGCATCAGAAGCATTAATGCAGTGAGAAGTTCTCAGCATAATTTCCTTTTTAAAAAAAACCCAAAAAACAAAACCTGTATTGAACCTTTGTAATTTTGAAGACAATAGTGAAAATGAAGAGAGATGTAAATCAAATAAGGATCATATGGAACATATTTTGGTAATTATCTTAATCACTTGGACTAAATCCTCAGGCACACACTGTATGCTGGGTGATTAAGATAGGCAGGAACAATTACTGTTAAAGAAGTGGATCAGAAAATTGTTGTTTCACAGGTCAGTCTGAAAAGACCAGAAAAATAGCTGAACAAAACCCCATTACAGAACAGAAAAATAGTATCACTTGCTTTGGTACAAAGTTTTGGCAAATTCAATTCAGGTCAAATAAGCAACGGACTACATGAAAGGGAGTTAAATTAGAGGGAGTTAAAACCAAATAAACAAACAAACAAAAACCCAAATAAAAAACACAAGCCAAAAAACCCAGGCCAACTCTGTAAATGTTCCTGAGAGCACAGCATTTAACATCAAAGTCTCTTCCCCAGGCTACTGAGAATAGCAGTATCAGCTGGATATTTTATAATGAGCCTAGAAAAAGAAGAATAATTAATAGGTACTAAAAGGCTAAATGACCTGCATAACTACAAGCAAAATAACATTTTGATATTCTTTTTTCTCATCTGACTTGACAACTGGAAATGGGGAAAAACATTGCTCCTGTTTGGGAAAAAAGACATTATTTCTCCTGGTTTGCAGAAAGGTTTTGAACACAGCTTTAAAGGTTCTTTAAAAGCCCAATCAAGACACTGGAATATCTGGAGGAGAAATCCATGTGATCTCCCTTGTGGTGTTCCTCATCCATCTTCCCCTGTGCTTTTGTTTCTTTGGAGCTCTGCCAAAGTACACAAATTGGGTTTTTCTCTGTGTAAGGCTCTGAGAGATCCTTGGATAATTCCTCTCTACATACAAGGAAGATCTAAATGATTCAGGAGGCTGAGTCTCACCAGGCTCCTGAAGTCCTTTGACACCTTTGCAATACCCTCTGTTTTCTGCATGTTCAGATCCTGCCTAGAAGACTTGATTGCTAGCAAAGCTTGCAAACTTGGTCATTACTCTTTGACAGAATATGTCGCCTTTGTGCACAGGTGTTGTCAAGGAGTGGCTGAAGGCACCCAGGCTGCCTAAACTTCCTGAGGAACCTTGTGTTGCTGAGCAGACACCGTATGATATGGAATATCCCTTTGGTCAGTTTGGGTCAGCTGTCCTGGCTATGTCCCCTCCCACGCTCACCCCATCCCGCTCATGATGGAGGGAATTCTGGAGAGGCAGTGCTGATGCTGTGCTAAAACACTGGTGTGTTATTAACACCTTTCCATCTACTGATACAGAAGCACAGCACCATGAAGGCTGCCTTGGGAAAATCAGCTCAGCTCAGTCAGACCCAATACCTCTGTCATGGGGAGCTCACAGCAAACAGACAAACTAGAAGCATGGAAAAAACCCAGTGCAGAATTGGGCCAGGATGCCAAGGAAGAAAACTGTGTTAGAAGCACTATTTGCCAGAGAGAGATCCTCAGCAGCAGTGAATGAGAGAAGGGACTGTATTATCAGTGCTTAGCAATAACGTGATATATGGCATGGAACAAACTTATTCAGAACATTCATTTTTTGAGACCTTTTACAAGACATTTCTACAGCCACACCTAAGCTGTTAAAAGGAGTAGAAATACATGTTCTGTCTCACAGTGCTACATGAGCTGGATCTGTTGAGTGAACAATGCCATATTTTTTAACCTTTCTGCCTCCTTCTTTAATGTCCTCTCTGTTGATACAATTTTTTTCTCTGTATTGCAGGGACAGCAAGGTTATCAGCTGAGGTCACTACCCTAACATGCTGCACAGGAGAGGAACATTGCTAGAAATCGTGTCCTAGCTACACAAAGGTGAACAAAACACAAAAAGCTTGGCCCTGCTCACAGTCTGGCAAGGTCACCCCCAAAATCAAGCTCAACTGAACTCACTTACTTTTACAAAGAAACTTGACATAATCAAAGGTCAGCCTCTGAGGTCTCAGAGAATCTCACATCCTGAGAATGCCCATGTCAGCATGCTGTGGCTGCAGCCACACAAGCTACATGCACAAGGCTGGGATAAGGGAGTATTTTAGGTTCTCCATTGTCAGTGTCGCTCTCTGCCATTTGTAATGCATGTTGGTAATGTAGATCTTCACTTTATGCGAGAGCCAAGCTTTCCACCCATTTTGCTATTTCACCAGGCTTCCTTAGGGGGAGGACACATTACCCTTGGAGCAGGAGAAAACATGTACTGAAGTGAAAGCATGTCAAAGAAACCTGTGGGTGAGGAGGGAGTGAGGAGAGGAAGGAGATAAATTGAGCTGGACAGCAGCTGGCCTTTGGGAAGGCAGAAGGTACATAATCTCCAGTATTATTTTCATTTGCAATGCGGAATATTCTGTTGCATTAATCAGTGGCCACTTGGGCAGCAGCAGCAGCAGCAGCAGTAGCAGGAAAAAAAAAAAAGGAATAAAAAGAATGTCCAGACCAGCACTGCGAGGAATTAATCAGTCTTTGAAGCATAGTAATGAATTAATTTGTTACAAAAAATATGAAATAATAGAAACATGTTCCCTCCTCTCTTTACCCCAGAAGAGTTCTAATGTGCGAGTTCTCATTAGTATTCATTTCTGTCAGAGAGAAGGGTTATGCACCTTTACTGGATAATGTTTAAATGTCAAAAATGTTTGCATTGCTGTCTTAAATTAGGGATTCTTTTTACAGTCATCTAACCCATTTGTATGTAATGCACAGATGTATTTTGAAATTGAGGCTATAGCAACCTGAGAAGTTCCCAAATGCTCAGCCAACACAGTAATACTCTGTCCCCATGCCTCTGGATCATGCTCATTTCTCACTCGAGGAATTAGACATCGACATACGTTAATTAATATCTCTCCTCCCCATTCAAATCCTGATATGGCAGAGGCATTAAGGAGAAAATAGGAAGGCTCCACAGGGGGAAGTGTGTTTAATCATTAGCAACTTCAGATGTAGCCATGTATTCCTGACTGCTGAAAAATGCAGCCTCACGTAGCTTTGGGGTAGTTGCTTCCCCAGAGGTAATCTTGGTACCTGGCTAAATTTCTAAAGGAAATATCCTGGTTCTCCAGTACAATGTTGGACTGAATGTGGAGGTGATTGCATGATATTCTACAGCCTGTATTGAGAGAAGGTCAAACAAAATCAGAAGTGACACTCTGTCCTTAAAAAACATTCCTCTCTCCCTCAGCAGTTTAATCTGTGTCTCTTGGATGTCAAGTTGTTGTTTCATTTATGCAATTTATAATGTGGTGGCACACTAAGTTTGTAGTGGACTTGCTCAGTTTAAACCTCCAGGAAAGTAAACAACAAAAGGTCTCTGCTCCAGCGCTCTTCTATTCTACAACATCAGTTGGAGGGACAATAGAAAGCAACATCAGAGACAGAGAAGAATGGGCAAAGGGAGAAAAGTAGGAGGAAAATAATCAGATCAAGTCAAAAAGACTTCAGGTGCCAGGAATATAACCAGATCGGTCAAAGGAGCTTTCAGGAAGGGGTTAAAGTGATAGAGCTTTTTGGTGGTAGATGACAAGAAAAGAATAAGATTAATCATTCACTCATAGTCTGAGTCAACTTAATGAGGCTGAAGTGGATGACTTCCGAAACATCTGTCTTGCCTGATTTCTCTGAAGGAAATTCAGATGCCCTCTCTGGTGGGGGAGTGTGACAGCCATGAACATGCTACTGTAGTTTATGACCCTTGCAAAATTATCGTTGTTATGGAAGACCAACACACAATACAGGCAAAAGTCTCTACCAAGTGTTTTTCCATCCTTTGTGGTGCTTGAAGTGCCAAATGATGTTTCAGCAGATTTGCTTCAGTGTGTCTCACTCCTTTCCTCAAGAAAGACACCATGTTGGAAATACTCCAGGCACAGGGAAACTGATCAAAAAGGAAATCAGATTTTATCACAAGAGATCAGCTGTAGCTGAGGTTGAGTGTTCTGCTATTACAAGTGGTTTGAGATTTATGCTGGCCAACAGTGCAAACAGAGGCTCCTTGCTATTTCAAATGACTGCTACCAGTTTTATTGTTCCCAGGCAGGTAAGCAAAACGCTGTGAAAAATACCAGCATTTCAAACCTGGACTGCTCAGATAATGCACATTACTACCTCAGAGTCCTCTTATTGTCTATCTTTGCAAACAGCTGGCACCAGCTCTTGGTAAATAATATCATCTTGTTGAGTGTGAGAGCTGAAGGACTCCCAGGGGTGCAGAAGAAGGTTTGGTGCCCAGCTCCACCACCAGCTCCTCCTGGCTTTGCCATTTCCTTGGTCTCTGCTCCAGCCCTTTCTTGGTGAAAGAAGGATAAAAATTACTTCATTCCTTAACAAGCGAAACGTGCTCTGACTACAGCTGAAAATGACACCTCTTTTGCCCTTTCCAGGCCTATGTGCAGGATGGGCAGCTAAGGACATGCAATGACACTACTTTATTTATATTTCTGTTATGTTCAGTTTTGGATTTCATCTCCTGCTGCAGAGTTTTTGTGGCAGACAGCATACGGTGCTGTAGTACCTCAGAACCCACCTGCTGCCTGGCACAACCACTGCTGCTACTCCTGTCAGATGTAGTATTTTTGCCCTTTAATGTTGGATTGTTTTAAAAAATCTGACAGGCTGTCACCCAACAGCTGGTCTTTTCATAGGTGCCAGAAAATTAATCTCCAAAAGGATACTTGCTTCCATCAAGGATTTTGTAATAAAGTGTTTGAAGCAACAAGATCTGAAAGGGGAGAGGCTTCAGCAGCAGGGTGAGCTTGGCCATGGACAAGTGTTCTGTGCTACCTCTGCTCCTCAGCCCCCTCTGCTTTCCATCACTTCAAACGTCATTGGTGACCAATGCAAAGCAAACTCATTAATCCTGCTGCTAGAGAATTAAAATCCCTGTGTTGAAGTTGCATATTTACTCACATCTCAGCTTGAAATAATCGTGGTGCACGACAGAGCTACTGTTGACTACTTTGTCTGATCACATCCTTAATTAGTGTTACACAAATTTAGTGAGTGATCTTGAGACTCCGTGACAAGGAAGCAGCAAACAGAATGAGCAGAGCCAGTCTCCAGGGAGCTTTAGCTCTGTGCAGAAACTCACTGACCCAGGGCAAGTCAGCCACACTGCAGATGTGTTTAAATACAATGCGGATACCTATTTACCTTATTTACCGAGTCACAAGAGGTTAATTCCATGGTATACCCTGCTCTTAAAATTGATGAATGAGAAATCCTAGTTAGAATTATTTCAAGCTCTGATAAATATTTCTCTGTCAGAAAACAGAAATGGGAGATTTGGACCTTAATCTTCTAACTTGTAAACAACTAATGAATTTGAATGTTCACAATTTCAAGTCTCTCAGAAGATGTGATTAACAAAAAGTCCTGAGGATCTCTCTGCTGAAAAACCCAGCCTTTCCTGTAAAAGTGAAAAGTTTCTACCTTTTAACTTCCAGCTCGTTTTCTTTTCATGTTTATGACAAGTTTCCAGGCAGAGTGGATTTGCAGTTCCCTCAGCCAGTCCTGTGGATAGGGCGACCAGTCAGAGGAAGAGAGTAACTCCTCCTCCTCTGTCACACGAGGGCCACCTTCAATTTTATGTCTATATGGTGATACAGGAATTCCTGTGCTTTGGGCCAGTTTTATCACTGTCATAGAAGGTGTCATCATCACCTACAGCAGCGACTGCTTCCCTCAGCAATGTGATGGCAAAGTGTCTCAGTGATTTCCTTTGAGAATGAAGTTTGGATTTTGAAAAGCAAAATCAATTTATGCTCTCATGCGTACTCGCAGATTATGAGAGCATCGTTATGAGATCACCCATAAGAGTTAGGAAACAGATCATTAGAGTAATGCACTCGATATGGTTACGCCAAAGTTAATTTACTTTTCAGCCATGTAATAAGATCCCACAGGGTCATTACTTCTTTGCTACATCATCAAAAATAATGAGATTCATTTTTCTCAGTTTATGTGGAAATAGACACTGCCTCTTATCATCCCCAGCTGAGTGAAATTGAAAACTGCAGCAGTTCCTTTCTTGAAGTTTTCCAAGGTGAAAAATCATTCTTTAAAATGTAAGATTTAATGCATTAATACCAGAGACTTGGATTGTCTCTCCCTGGCAGTTGAACCTCTTATCACTAGCAGGATGCATAGACAGATGAATAGCTGTGAAAATAAGATTTTTTAGGTTAGTTCTGAAAAGAAAAAAGACGTATTTGTCAGGTTCATTAGTAAGAGAAAAACAGGACACAAAAAGTGTGCTAAGACAAAAATTGATTGCCATCATATGTAGTATAAATCAGTAAGTTTTGCTTATGTACTTGAAAAGAACTGTCTTAAAACATGAAGCAAGGCACAGAGACTGTAAGTGACTTGAAGGATCCATCAGTTTAGGAAGGGCATATGCTGGTCTCCTCATAATGATGCCTGTGCCGGTAAATGTTCCTTCACCCAGGGTAACACTCACTATTTCAGCAGCCATCCTATCACATAATAGGTGGATTTTTAACTTATTAGATCCTTCCCAGTAGTATGCGCTGTTCATCTCTTTGAAGATGCCTAAATTACATTTCACCAGCTACTGCCTGATGATTTTTTTTTTACCAGTATGGATCAGCTGATTCATTGGAAATGGAGGAACTAAAAACCACTGACATTTTCAGTTAAGTAAAATGTCTGTTAGAATTATTTTTTTTTTTATTACAGCATCTCTTTTTATACCATTTCACACTGTGCAGGACTGTGTTCAGGAGCCTATAACTCATCCCAAAAATGTATAGAGTCTGACACCAGTGTTTACACCCCAAACACTGTTAGGACAGAGAGAGATGATAATAGTGTAGAAAACACAGAAAATCTTTCAGTCTACATAATCAGGTATGAATGGGTCAAGGGATAAAGACAACTGGAAATACACAGAAAATACGTTTTGTTCAGCAAGGTCATAGCAAGCATGAGGACAAAGTCTTGATTTCCTGGTTTTTATTTATCCTAAGTGTCGTAAGGTCTAAATGTGGGGGTGCTGCTGACAGAAAGGTGTCCATTGAAGGAGAATATTATTTATAACAACAGAGGAAATCAGAATTTCCTGAACAAAGAAAGGTGGTTTCACAGCAAAGCAACTTGGGGGGCTCCTTACTTCTGTGCAGGGTACTCTTTGCAGGGAGCCCACACAGACCTCACTGCCTCTCTGCCCATGCAGGGAGCACAGTTCCTGGTCTGGACGGGTGCTGTGGGTCTTGCACCCACCAACCCAGTTAATGTAGTGCTAGCAGACACTCAGGAGGCTGTTAATAATGTGTCCCATCGGCTTTTCACAGTGCTGTCGTACGACCCATGGGGAGACCGAAAGTGCTCAACTCCTGAGACGCTTCTCTGAGACAGTAACAGATTTGTGGAGCCTCCTTCTCGTCCTTCAGTTCTGAAGAGCAGGTGGTAAAAGCTGACTTGCTCTGACAGAAATGTAGGAGGAAAGCAGCCGACAGGCAGACCCCTTGGGAAGAACCCATCATATTCCCAAGCACTGCCTGTCTCCGCGCAGCGCAGGCGGCGCTTCCCATACTAACAGCGTGCGTAATTCGAGCAGCCAAGGTTCCTGCGCTAGCAGCAAGGAAACCTTATGCAAATTCCACTCTTGTAGGCATCTTTGTGAGACAATCACTGTGCAGGAGATTGCAAGCCAGGAAATCTCAATTTGAATGGCAAGTGTCTCCCCTGTGGTAAATTTGCAAAGTCGAACTGAATTTTAGTAAGGCTGCATCAGTTTGTGCTGGTTAAGGAACTGATTGCTTCAGTTGACTTATTGTACTTCCTAACTTAGGCAATGGCTGAACATAAAAATCACTCCTTGTATGTCAGCTTAATTAGAAGTGACTAATTTAATGAATGCCGTGTAATTAATGTTTATTATGGCATGCAAAGATCTCATTTCAACAAGCCAGATAGATTTTTCTTTCTCCTGTAACTGTAACAGCCTGATTGCATTTGATCAATGGAATAAAAAGTACAGCTGCAGACTATAGGGTTAGACCATACACTGAAGGTATATAACTTGCAGGGTTTCGCTGGGAACCTGAATTGCCTATTCACAAGTGCTCAGTGCATCAGGCATGGACATTCTTAACCCTAAATTAGGCTTGATCCTATTCTAATTGAAACTAGAGTAAAGAAGGAGCAGCTCTTTTCAAGACAAAGAAATTTCATTGACATAAAAATAGTAAAACCAGAAAGAATCAGATCTTGTTTTCTCCCAGTATATTCCACCTCAGTTCAACGGATTCAGGCGCATTTCTGTCAGGACTGAAACATTAGATTAAAATAAGGTGTGGAACTCCTTATTTTCAGATGCAAAGACAAATAAATTTGGGCAGCTCATGCAAATCATAAACCACCTCCAAAGTCCAGAAGATCTCACAATGAAGAAATTGACTGCATTAATGAATAATGTGCCTGAGCAGAACAGAGTATAAAATGAATATGTATTAAGGTTATAAATAATAAATAATAAAGTCAACACAAGCTATATCTTTTGAACTAAGATGAAAAAGAAAATATTTAAACATGCATACAAATATGAATAATGTGGAAAAGAAGATATGTCAAGTTGTATGTTCTATGACAGCTCAGATTCAGATAGCCGAAATGACATTTCAATTGGATTAATTTTCAACAATATGGAGATGTCTCCCAGTATTTAAGGACAGCTGCCTTACTGAACTTTGATAGCATTCTTGTAGGCATCTCCATCTCTCTAATGCTTATATTAGATATGCTCAATTTAGTCTCTCTTGGTATATTACAAAGATTTTATGCTTAATATGCATAAGAAGAACTTTTCAATTTTTTTATGGCACATAATAATAATCTCCAATGTCATAGTTCTCCCTGTAGACTAAAACAAAAACCGCAGATCTTGAGAGCTTCATCAGGGTTTTCAGTATTCTTGTTCTCACCATTATTTGAGGCTTTTTGCTTCCTTATAATTTTCTCAAAGTAGAATCGGAACTAGAATGGCCTCCAAAAAACACTGCCAACAACTGCAATTCAATCATAAGCATAATCTTTTTAAAATAACCTATTTACACTTAGTTGGCAACGCTAGCAAAATAGGCAGCTCTCCACAGTGCACAAAACAAAGCTGCTCCAAATCTGATGATAAAATTTGGTGGTAAGGAAGCTTCTTATCTCTGCATGAACATGACATCCATTAAATTGACTTATCAATCTACTTTCCCCTGGAGATAACAGCAGAATATATACAGGCTACAGCATAATCAGGTTTGGCCTTTTGGGTGTGTAGGCTCTTGCTATTACAAATTATGCTGGCATGCTGGGGAAAGGGCTGGGACTGGGACATTGTTCCACTGCATGAGTCAAACCTGTTAAAGGACGTGATGAACAAAAGAGGAATCCACTAAAACATGTACAGTCTTGTTTCAGATAGACCCATAATTGTATTGCTTGAGTTTCAATAGTCATCTTATTTTATGTCTTCATTTCTCACCTAAAAGCACATACTGAATGCTACAGCTAGAGCTTGCCGTGTGGCAGGGATCCCATCAGAATCAAAATCTCAGTGCCAGTCACCTGCTTCATTTATTTCTTGCTGTGAGCCTAATGAGAAAACAGCCAGAGCTACCCTGAGAAGCTGAGAGGAGAAATATCACTTTTCCAGAGGTACCAAGAAATTCCAACTGTTCTGAACATGAGAGACAGAAAGAGTAGCTGAAATATAAAGAAATATCATTGTGAAAGAAATAATCATCTCATTCTCAGTGTGATGGACTTACATTGTACATGTCAGAACCACAGGAAGAAAAAAAGGGAATTGGGCAAAAACTTATCCAAAGCCTGGGGAATTAAAGTTTATCTAATGGCTTCAACAGAAATTCCATTGCACCAGTTTCATTCACACCTTCCCTTGTGAGCAAAGTTCTCTCAGAATGCCAAAATAAAGCACACCCCAAGGTTTTTTACTGACTCCTAAATGTGCAGCAGAATTGGTATTCCAGAGATTAAAAGAGCTACGAATGATCATTTTGGGAAGAATATGTGGTATAGAACATCATGTTTACATAGGAAGATGGACATTAAGATGATGGCAAGCTTTGGGTGAGGCAAGAGAGTGAGGCAGCAGTTCTCATGGCTCAGTGGATGCCTATTCCCTTTCTTTTGTTATTTCTTTGGTCTGCATAGTCAGTAGAAACTATTGTGGGAAGAGCTGGTTGCAAAATCATTCTATAATCATAAAATTGATTAATAATAATAATGAAAACTGGATAATGTTTACCTATAGATTTTGTAGAGTAAGTACTTGAACTTTGGTAAAAACTTTAACCATTGTTGATTAGAACTCAGCTACTTTTGGTGAAGCATAAAATACGACAAGATAAAAAAAGGCCTATATTCTTGTGGTAAAGCCATTTTCCTACTGTTACAGAAAACTAGGCATAAATTGCTGTCTGTTTATGGTTAATTATTTTTGGTACTTCAGATGCTCTAGGATTTCTCAGGAGGTTTTATTCTGAAAAAGCAATGCCACATGCTTTCTGCAGATACATCAGTAGGAGTTCTCTAACAGTTCTCCATATATGCCAAAAAACTGGGTCATAGCAGAACTCTCTGAATATTGCCAACCTTAAAAAAATGCTTTCTGATCCCAATTTGGGGAAGTGTAGAAAAAAATAAAATTAGGATATTCTGTACTTTCGACTCTGTTAAAAGTACTGAGGCATTTCAATGCTGAGTTGCAGTTATTCCGAGTTATACTTGTGTGTCCCTTCCAATTGAAATCTGTTCTATTCCTGCTGGTGGAGGTGAGCATTGGTTTAACCTGGGAGGCACTCAGACACTGCAGAGGCTGATGGCAGCGTGAGATGCCAGGACAGCTTTTGCAGCAGAACTGATTTCAGAGGCTCTGGAAGAAAGGATTTCCCATTTCCTATCAGTGCCATTTTCCCCATGTCAGCAGCACTAACCTTGAACTTGATCAAAGGCCATCATGTTGAATAATGTGAAAACTCAAAGAAGGACTTTCAGTCCTGCAGAAGAACATTAGCACTAGGAGCTGACTGACTAGACAGCATGTTGAAGTTCAGTGATGACATTATTATTTTTAATGAGCAAATAGCACAGCAAATATAAAAACTAATTTGGCTGTATTTGCCAGAAAAGTGTCTTACAACAAAAAGAGTAAGGATCGTTGCTCAGCTGAAAAGAGACAGGAGTTTATCTGAGCATGGGAATCCTCATGGAAACAGCAGTCATCCTGGCATTGCTCCCAGGCAGAGCAAGCTGAGTGGTAACTGATCAGGTGTCTAATATAAAAAATTATTATTCTCTGCTGTTACAAGCCTGGTGGGTGCTCAAATACCTCTATTGCTCCTCCCCCACCTGCAGCTTCATCTCAGCTAATATAAAATATTGCCTTTTTCCTGTTGTGCCTTAATCTTATGACTCTGTAACAACAGGCACTGGGCCAGGTTGGCTTCTAGCAATTCCAGCTTTCAAATATTGTTTGCCTGGTTGTTTTCATGCTCAATTCCACTCACTTTATGGCAGATAAAGATATCAGGTCGTTCTGCTCTTGCTGTGTCAGTGATCACATTCTGCAAACCACTAGGTTCAACACCAGGGCCCCTGCACACAACAAAGATTCCTGTTCTCTACAGGACCAGGATGCAATTAATGCATTTTTACAGACACCAGAGGCTGTGTTGTGTAGGTGTGGACTTAACCACGTAGGCCCAAAGGAAAATTTATATCCTTTGCTCTTGGTAGGTTTAAGAGGTAGGAAATCACACAAAGGCTGAGGAAGGAAAAATGGAAAACCTGGCCTCAATTATTTTGAGGCCATTTATCATTTCTGCTCTACACAGTTTTTTGTCCCACATGAGCTGCAGCTTCTAACGCAGTCTAAGATGAAGAAGTACTGAGTGGCACTTGATTGGGTTAGAATAACCAAACCACAGGGACGGATAAGGATTTCTAACTTTGTGTCACACAGGGGAAAAGGAAACAACATTTTAATTTCACTTTCACACACTGTAGGATGTCAGGCTGTGCTTCTTTTTAGGATATATGAGAGAATTGAGTGCAGAGGTAATGATATCTCAGTGGGAGATGAGCCTCAGTGAAGGAGGAATAAAAACTGGCTGCAGACACCCAGGTGCATGTGAGAGAGAGCCCAAATTGTAGGTGTGGATGTGCAAAAATGAGGAAGAGGAGGGAGGTTTTCTCTCTTCCCAGATGCATTTTGTGCAGATTGCCCAAGGATTCAGGCCCAGCTGTCATCAACGAAATCCCACCTGCAGGAGAATCAAGAAAGGATGGAGTACCCAGAAGGGATGCAAAGCAGTGCCTCCACTTGCATGATTGTCAAAGCCTTAAAATGTTTTCTGACAATGAGCTTACTTCCCCCTGTACCTGGGACCATTGGAGGTTTTCCGAGTACTCTCCCCAGCTTGCTTCTTTAAGACACAACTTTTAGCAGCTCTGAACAGTACCATGGTGATTTGTTTCAGGAAAAAAGGGAAAAGTTGAAGAAGAAAATACATGTATATACCAAATAAAAAAGTTTCTTCTTGTTTCACCAGGGGTCCCCACTAGCATTGCTTGGTGTTGATGCAGCTGCCATGTGCCTGTCCCTTCACCATGTGAAAAAAAAAAAAGATTTGTAAGAACTCAGGCCAAAGGCCATGGATGGAAAATAAGTTTTCTTCTCCACCCTGAAAAGGGAAGAAGGCAGATAATTTCCATGTGGGGTTTGCCATGCTTTTCATTAAATATCTGCTGTCATTGGTATATACTTTGCCCAGTTTCCAGAATACTAAACATGAAAGGATGATCAGAACAACACACCTGGCTACTTTCTTGCCAGGCGTCTCAATGCTTTTGGGATTTTCCCTGCAATCATTTTGATAGGAGCCAGATTGTACAGGTATTAATGTAGTTTAGCAGGCAGGGGCATGACAGCCAGGCTTGCAGAACAGTATCTGCTCACAGAGTGTAGAGTCTGGATACTCCTTTCAGCACATTTCAGTTCTGCTTTGTTTTGCAGCCAATAATTCTTCGCTGTTTCCTACCATGGTGACATGAGAGTCAAATCCCTAGAGAGATGGCTCAGAATAATTCTTTAAAAAGAGACAGTCCCCACGCAGTCGTGATGAATTTTTTTTTTTCCTGGCAATTTCCACCCAAGAATATGAATAAATTTGTTAAGTTTTTCCTCAGGTATTACAGTGCCTAAGGCACTGATGGTCCTTCCCTCCTTGGACACGGCGGTAACTGGCTTCCAGCCCAGATTTAGTGCTGAGTGTTCCTGGGCTCCTGCAATCCCACTTGGAGCAGGTCCCAGGAGGAGCTCACTCCTCTCCACTGCCTGCTGACAGCTTTGCTTCTTCAGCCACTCACGGGGAGCCCTTTCCCTGCACACTTAGCAGGGGGGAGCATAGAAAACCGAGGTCCAGAAATTTGAGTCCAGTCCCAGGTTTCCCCAAAGGCCGTCCCAGCTGCCTCTTTGCAAGACCAATTCACTGTATTTTTGCAGTTCTGTCCCTGATGTCTCCAGAAAACATAGTGATTAACATATACAAAAAGGACTTGTTATTTCACAGCTTTAGAGCCATTACAAAGGATGTCAGGTTTTCAACCTTTCCATCATCTTGCTGTAGATATATTGTCAGGAAAAAATCTTCTTTTTCTATAGAGGAAAAAGCAGGAAAGAAAACACTACAATGATTAAAAAACCCTTTAAACTCTCACCACAGAAAGCATTCATACCAGAAAACATTTTTTACAGCAAAATAGCTCATTTATCTTGCACAAGATAGAGACATATATAAAACAATAGCATTCTGCCTTTTGAGGCATCTTGTATTTTTTTGACAGCCTTAGCCCACAGCCTTTGATTAGATAAAGGCCTTAATATTGCATTACAGCAGAATTACCTACATTATGGCTGCTGCTTGTTGCCATCGTGTTGACATGACTGGCTTCTTGTGTGAATGTATTCTGGTCTTTCTAATCTCTTTAGCATCAGCAGCAGGACATTTTATTTGCAATTGATTTTTAAATTTAGGAGTAATTGAAGTTTAAGTGCAGTTACCTTCTTGCAACAGGGACAGGTTGATACTGTTTAAATCCTAATTATGCACTGATTAAAAGTGATTGCATTGCCAAAGTGAGCAAGGGCTACAATTTGTTTCATTCTTAAAGGCTCAGCATAGAGAATTAATTGTATTTCCAGGAAAACAGATCAACATAAAGAGGAAGCAATTAAGAGTTCATTGTTGAATCATAAATTTCCTAGTAATTTTTGGAAGGTAGACAAGGTAGACCTAACTTTGAAAGCAGATCTTGTTGACAACAAGGATTAGTCATTTAATGATTTTGCTACTTGATGATAGAAGCTTTACCCACCATCACTCATACTAAGTTTTGCTAAAACAGGTAAGGCAGAAATGGGCTTATTTTTGTGTAATCCAGTCTTGTAGTGATCTGGTGTTTGCTTTGTTTTCAAATTTAATAATGAAATGTCAGCCTGCAAATTGTTCTCATATAACAAGTAGGATAAACAAAACCAGTCACACTTTTCCTATGAGCAGAAGTCCTTTCATAAGCACCATAAAAAAATAAGAAAGCACAAGGGAAACCAGAGCAGCAACATACACTTCTACAGCAGTGACAGGGCAAAATCTGGAGTCGGAACACATTATTGCTGGGAGTTCTGGATCTGAGCTTTGTCACTGTCACAGGCAATGTCTGAGACAGGTTTGAATGACCCCATATTTTGAGAACTGAGTCCAGACCTCTGCCTGTGTACACTATTGCTTTTATTGTTTATTTAGACACAGGTTATGTCTGTGTAGTCGGCTCTGCTGTTGCATCTAATTAATCCTGGATGGAATATCAGCATTCCCAATGAAGTGTAAAAGTAGTACATGCCAGCATCATGGTGGCAGTTTAAAGGGGTTTTTTAACCTTGTTTCAGGGTTTTCTTTCCTCTTTCTTTCTCTCTAGAAAAGAGTGGATTTACTAATTCCTACCAGCCTGTTACTTGCAGGAAAAATTTCTGTCATGGCCAACAGAAATGGCAAAGAGAAATTGCACTGTGCCCTGGCTCAACTCACCACTGTTTCAGACAAGTGCCTCTCATCACTGCTGGTTCCCCAGGAGACAGGGAACTCCACTCCTTTTGTCAGGCTCTGAGAAATCTCCCAGTATTTCACTGCCAGTGCAGAGAACAGTGCCGCTGCTGTGTTAGGCTTCACTAAGGTGACAGTTAGTGGTCAGCATTACCCAGAACTCCAGAAAGGCACACACACTGTTCATCCGCAGGTTCCTCCTCCTTGGATATTAAACTGTATGGGGTGGTTCCAGTGGGTAGAACAAGTTGTCACTGAGAGACCAGTGTGGTACAGGAACTGGGAATTCTGCAGTCTTCTTCACATCACTTTACCAAATGTAGGATACAGCCAGTTCCCATTTTGGTGATCACAGAGAAAGGTTCCAGTTCAAGTTCGTTTTTAGCCTGGCTCCTTATGAAAGCAAGGATCACACGTTTCTCTGTGTGTCACGGAATTACTTTTGAACCTTTTTAGCCTATGTGTCCCCAGTGTAGCAGAGGAGATGAGCTGCCAAAACAACTTAGTTCCCATACAATTTGCAAGTTCAGTCAAAAACAGCAACCCAAATTTCATCAGCACCATTTTTTCTGCTATAAGGAAAAAAACCCAGAAAAACAGCAGAGGAAAACTTTATGATTACATAAGGAGAATTTTAAAAATCTGGGTTTTATTCATTTGTAATCCATTCACTGGTAGATACACACCCCCAACAAAGCAGACATACAGAAACTTGTATTCTTTTTATCTTACACTTGTCAATAAGTAGTGAAATCAAACACCAGGGTTCAAGTCAAAAGAAAAATTCTGTATTATGGACTAAGGAAAGGCTTGACTCATAGTAATAATTGGAAAAGCAGTCATTAAAAAGTGTGTAGCTTCAACTGAAAGGTTAGATTTACCAGGGTGAATGTACAGCAATTCCACTGCAATAAAAAGCTGATCCAAAAAGTGAATAGTTAAAAAGCATTTAACAATAGTCCTTCAAGAAGCCACTATCATTTTGGATGACTATCTGGAAATCAGTGGATTGTCTTCAGGCACATACTGGGTGTATTGAAGAGAAACTATCAGTAATTCTGAATTCTGGTTATGAGTTTAGGTAGCAATTTCTGTCTCCTTAGTGACATTCTATTGTGGCTGAAACACAAACAACTGCAATGGCTCTACTCAATACTTGCCTACTCTCTGTAGTATGATTTTTCCCAAACCTTTCTTGAACCATAATGATCACCTAGGGAGCTCTGAGCACAGTCCATCCCGGGCATTGGCCCAGGATATTACGAAATAAAAATGACTTTGCTATAATTCCTTTTATGTGCATTGGTTTCTCAATTACATGATTTATAGAATCTTTCAAGCTCAATTGCTGCATTTGAGAAGATGCAGGAGAAGAGCAGGTCTAACACAGGGTGGCGTGTAAGCCTGAATTTCTTTTGGGAATGCTGTTCTGAAGCCCAGTGAAATAAGTAGGCTCTTTTTATTTTGCACCATCTTCAGTGGGATTTGTGCAGGTTCAGAGGACATTTACAGGTTGCTGAGTATTGAATTAGAATCATGGAAGTGTTAATGTGTAACATATACTTAATAATAGAATGGTAGCTAGAAATCGATGTTGGCATTTGTCTTATGCAAAAGCCATAGAAATATGCTACTCCTTGGATTTAATGCAGAGTTATTATTAAAAAAACAAAGCCCAGGGCTAATGTTTTTCTGTGTTCCAAGAATTAAGGGGTTTCTAAGACTAATCAAAACCTTACACACACTCTTTTTTCCCATGTTGTAAGTGGATCAAAAGTCTGAAAATGTAACTAAAGTTGTTATGTTTGCATGAATATTTTACAATCTATAAACAAGACCTTTCCTTTGTAAGCAACATCTGTATGGAAAAAATCCATTTCCCATAAAGGATTCACAGGAAGGGCTGTATGATCAAAATGTACTTTCTATTTATTTCACCTCATTTGGTTGCCTGACCAACTTCCTTTTCAGGAAGGAGGATAACTGAAAACATCTGTTTAGTTATTCAATATTTTCTTTAACTTCTTGAATTTCAGTAATAAGGAGATAAACTTGACTCAACCTAACCTAAGGATGGATAAAGAGTTTTGATACAGCTGTGAAACTTTCCACCCCTTCAGAGCCAAGAGAATGTAACAACAAAGCTGTTTCCCACATCCCTTTCTGCATCAGCTTTTTTCTCCCAACTTGTACCTAGAATATTTTGAAGACTCCAGCAAACATGGCTAAATCTATTAAAGAGAATTATCTGAGCTCATGGTACAGCCCAATATAATTTTGTGATGAAGCAGTTCCTCTTTACAGGCAGTTGTGGGCACTGACCTGGTATCCAGTGGAGGGGTCAGCCTGGCAACCTTTTGCAATCTTCCTTCTTATTCAACAGCCTTTTTTTGTTGTTTGGAGAATCTGTTTCCTTTTAAAATGTTTGAGTAACCAAGTATAGTCTCCTTCAGTATTGCCATTCACCCACCAAATGTTTGCAGAACATTTGTGGATTTCCCAAGACATTCCTGAATTGATGATGGCCTCCCATGATTTCCAGGAAAATGCATACAACTGTGACAAGTCAGATACCTTGGACTTACAAGAACAGAGATCACCAACAGTTTTGAAATATGAATAGACATTGCCAAGCTGCTTGGAAAATAAAGCCAAACCAGCATTTTCTTTTGATGGTAGGAGAGAACACTTTACCGAGCCTGTTCAGATCTTTTTTTTGTTATCTGAGTCCATATGGGATTAAATGAAAAAGACAAGGTCCTGTTCTACATTCTTAGCATTACAGAATAGTTTGTCTTTTATAAAGACGAATACAAAGGCTTTTCCAAGATGTTTTATTGTAAGATCTACATCTCCTCCTGCAGATTTTTCCTATCACTGTATGACCTAGCCAAGCAGACTGTATTAACCATTTATTTTTCACTTTTAAATGGCTTGTGAATGTGTCAACTATTTGTCTTCTTCCAATTTTATCTTTTTGTTTCTTCTGATCCAAAAAAAAATTTGTGACACTCTCAAAATGCTGCTTAGGAATTGTTAAATCTTACAAATAATGTTTTCCTGCTACAGGTGAATTTCATCTCAAACCCTGCAGTTTAATCCCGAATCAAATCCCTGCCCCCTGCAACCAGCTGCACAGAGTTGAACCAGTATAAAAGTCTTGTAATAGCCTTAATTTTGTAGGGGTTGAGCTATTGCATTTAGGTGCTGTGGTTGGTGGAGAGTACTTGGAGATTGATTTCTTGAGGTGGAGCAGTCTGAGCAACAATCATCTCTGGTTCAGCAAGCAAAGGTGAGTGCTATGAAGAGGTTCTATAATGCACTATGAAATCAGTTGTTTAATGGAATTTTTTTTTCTCAAGACTTCTAGTGGTTTAGTGGATGTTCTGGAAAAGGTTTAATCCTGTGTCTTTTGAATGGCCATGATACCAATCTACAACCTAAAGAAGCCTATGGGTACTTCTTTGTAGGCAGAGTGTACTTTTAAGCAGGCTTGCGACTGGTTACTTGAAATTAAAAATATGTGTTCAAAGGCTGTGATAGATAATGAATCCTGCTTAGTGCAAACAAGAGACTCAATCAGTGTCTTGGAGACAATCTTCTTTTCAGCATTTTCTAAAAAAAACCCTCTAGATTTGGAAGTCTTGCTATTCTTTGATTTTGGGATCGGTGTACAGTTATCCATTTACATACTTTCTTTCTGAACTCAGGACAAAACCTTCCATGGCTCTTGGTTTCCATACATTCCTGACTGTTGGCATAAAGTCAGAAAGAAGGAATCACGGGACAGTTTGTTACATAGCAGAACAGAGCTTGGGAAAGGAAGCTTAGATAGCCACTTACTTGCTAAATCTAGCAGCAAATAAAGTGAAGAATTCCAGCCCTATAATCCTGTAATTAAAACTTGGCAAACTGTTGAGGGGGTTTTATTATTATTATTGTATCATTTTAGCAATGCAAGAAGCAGAACATCTTAATTATAAAAATGGCTTAATACAAAAATCTCATCAGACCTATTATTTTTAGACCAGTTTTTATTACTACATCTATAAAAAAGGTAATGCAAATATTTTGATACACCAACCTTTAAATTAATACAGGAATAAAACCACATAATTTTATTTCAAACCATTTATGAAGAATGGGTAAGCTTAGGAAAAACAGTGGTTCTGGACTTCAACCTCATCTGACACCACTCCTTGGAATGAAACTTCAATTGAAATAGAGGCCAAATTCCTTTCTTCCTTATATCCATATATGATACTTCTATAGAAAAAAGTCAAAGCAGTAAGTGTATGAGCAAAAATGTATTTTTCTAGGAAACATCTATTAGAGAAAAAAACTGGGCTCTTTATTACTTTTTATAGTCACCTGTAGACTCGGAGGCATACAGTTTGAAAGGGTTTTTTGGCAGATACATCTGGCTGTAATGAAGCATTCTGGGCACTGGAGATGGGTGAGATGGTATTTTTTGTTTCTCAAAAAAAGAGCAGCAGAGAGCAAGTTTGGTTCTGCAGATCCCTTTGGGGAAAGATTTAGTGTTGAACAGTGCAGGCTGGGAGGGGGAAAAGGGTTAGCAACACTGACAGATTGGTAACAAACAAAAAAAAACCCAATAATTGTTTTCACAGAATTTTTTAAACAGCTTGATTGTGGAGACCTTTCTTCCCTCTGCACTGCACCCTCTAAAGTAATAGTATTGCCACTGACAACTTTACAGGCAAATTTACCTTGTTGTTGTTATTAATACACTCCATTAAAAATATACATTAACATGTGAACTTTCAGAACTCTGAGTGCATTCTATCCTCCATCATAAAAAGAGACAGCTCACCTGTAAAAGTGGCAGTTGTGTTGTAAATTTATTCTGCTGTATCCTGCAAAGGTTATTATTCTGCTTATCCAAACTGTCTTCATTCATAAATCTGTGACTTGTAATATATGAAAAGTTATAACATTGACTGTGAATTCCTGTCTGTTTTGTGGAACAAAAGGTCAAGTTCCCTGCTCTAGTGTTGAGTTGAGCATCAAGTGCTATTATTTGTTACTATTTGTGAAATGAGTTAACTCTGGAGATAAAAGGACAAGTATCTTTCCCACCAAAAGTCACTATTAAAACTGGTGCTTTTGGTGGGGAATATGTGCGAAAGGATCAGTGATTAATTTTGCAGGAATGCCTCTGTGCTATTCTGAGTTTCCTCTCCATATGGGGCATTCTGAGCTGGTTGACCTAGCTGAATCCTAAAGACCTTTCACACAGCTAAAGTCACAATGGAGCCAGTCAATTGACACAAAAGGTCAAGAGATGCCATTAAAGCTGGAATTGGTTAGGAATGTCTTAGTGTTCTGAAGGTTTTGTAAGAAAATATTTTGTGCTGGTTTCGGGTTTTTTCCCAACTTGACCTTGGATGGAGTTTCTCATTCAAACACAAGAGATCATAGAATGATTTGGATTAGAAGGGACATTAAAGATCATCTTGTTCCAACTCCCCTGCCATGGGCAGGGACATTTCCCACTAGACCAGGATGCTCAGAGCCTCATTCAACCTGTCCTTGAACACTTGCAGGGATGGGGCATCCACAGCTTCTCTGGGCAACCTGTGCCAGTCCCTCATCACCATCACAGTGAAGAATTTCTTCCTAATATCTAATCTAAACCTGCTCTCTTTCAGTTTTAAAGCCATTGCCCCTTGTCCGATCAATCCATGTCCTTTTAAAAAGCCCCTCTCCATCTCATGTAGCCCCCTTAGGTACTGAACGGTGTTTAATTTCTCCTCAAGCTGTCTCTTCAGGCAGAACAACCCCAACTCTCTTGAAAAGCAAGTAACTTCAAGATTAGAGTATTTGCTTAAGAAAAGGAATTCTAACTCTATGATTCAAACCAAGAGTATGAAGTTGCTTTTTCTACATTTTGCATAGCAAATAAACATCTGCAATTTATTACCTGGAAGGATTCCAGTGTCATAATCCCTAGTACTGCATAACATTAAAAAAAATGTATCAAGTTCTGAAAGGAAATGCTGCTGGAGTCAGACAATATATTGCTTTTATAATTTTTCATTTATTATAGGAAACATTATTATGGTTCCAGGCACCTCAGTGGCAAAAATTTAATGAGGAGAAGTTACCTGTAAGATGAGTCAGGGAGAGTACAGAGCTTAGGACCCAGTTCAGTTTAAATATTGCACTTAGAAATCAGGTTGTAGCTGTTTTTCTTGCCTCTCCCTGAAGTGAAGATGGAACTAGGTAGGCACATTCAAATGATCATTTAAATTTCTACTGGCTTGACGTAAAAAGCGACGCTATCTAGAAATCTCCATTTCTCTCCATTGGCTGCAGCAGCACAGAGCTCTCACCAAAGTGTCTTCTATTATCGTTAAATCTGGCTGTGGTGTTTAATGGTGTGGCTTTACAACTCTGAGAATTCAGAGGTGCACCAGGTTGAAACTAAGTCTGTTTGCCTGGGAATAACTGTGACCTCTACTAGAATTTATGGTAAGAAAAATTAGATCGTCCAGTTAGGTTAAGTCTGGATACAACTAATCAGAATATTTACCCTTTACCCCTCTATCTTCATCTTAACTTTCATCCTGATCAGCTCATCTGGAAGATTTGTAGTGGAGAATGGATCTAAGGACATGATAAATCCCTCCAGTGAGTGTAGCTGGGGGTTCTTGATGCCAACAATCCTTTTTGGAACATATCAGTAACTTCCACAGAATCTGTTTATCTGTATTCTTGCATCCTGGTAAATTTGGGATAACCTTCTTTCCTTTGCTTTGGGGTAAATGAATTTAATCCCACTGTTTGTTTTTCATAGCAGTCACAGTAAGTCCATCCTATCATGTGCTCAAGGTCTCAGGGGACTTCATTCTATTTGAATGCTTTCCATTGAACACCAGAAGGCAGAGGGAAAACATTCCTCTTTGGTAGAGGTCTGCAGACACAGAAACGAGAATGTTTCAACTGCAGAGTCTCTTGGTTCAAAGCACTGTTTTTGTGCTTGAAGCTTAGCTCTGTGCAGGATGTTTTCACAGTGGAGTGATGGCGAGATGAGAAGAGGAAGAAGCAGAGGTTCAGGAGTGCCCCTTTGAAAATCTGAAGTTTAGGGTTTTCTAATAACTTTAAAATAGCATCTGCAAGCTTTAAAGTGGATAAAATTCCCATATTTGTAAACACAGCAAAATTGTTGTGGGTTTATTATTGGCAATGTAATAGTGGCTGCCTCTTTTGAGAGCTGACCCTAGAAGCTCTATGACTATATGACCTGTCTTTCATAAAAAATCCCATCAAGTTCTCAGCCTTTTTGTCTGCAGTGAAGAGCTGAAAGATGCCTCAAAGTTCAGAAAAAAAACATGTTCTGAATTGTTCATAGTTTGAGTTAAGTGCAGTGAAGGAAAGAATGCTTGGCTTGGACTTGTAATCAGAATCGGCAAAATAAATAAAAGTGAAATTACTGACCCGCTTCTCCAGATGAGGAAAAATAAGATAAGGAGACTTGCTGGAAATATCAAAGAAATCCTGTGCCAGTGCAGTGAACAAACCCTCTCCTTGAAGCCAGGCAAGTTTCTTGACTGCAGGGCTCCTTTGTCTCGCATGCTGAGAGCAGGTGTTTAGCAGAGACAGAGAGCAGTGTCGTGTTGGGGCTCTCGGCCGCTTTTCCTGGCCCTGCAGGTGCTGGCTGGAGACTCTTTACCTGCTTTTGCAGCTCCTGTGGAAGAGCTGGATGGCTTGTCCTGGAGGGAAGATGTGATTAGGGCTTCTGAAAAGTATCTCTTCAGCAGGAGAATTATAATGGGAGGTGTTTGGGGATGTTTGAGGAATAACAGGCTGTCCAAGCATTCTTCAATCAATAAGTCTAAGAAGTAATTGAAAATTTTGGGTTCATTGGATACAGGTTTCACCTTCTAGATATGGTTTGATTAGCAGAGCAGGACTTCTCTGCTGCTTTGTCTGCATCCCTCTCTTGCTCTACCTCCTGCCCATTTCTCTTTCGAGCCATTTATCATTGTCTTATCTCCCTGGGTTTGTTTTTCTTTGTTTCTCTTTACCACAAAGTAAATTAATCCTCATTAGCATCCTATCTTCTGTTTCTTTGTGTCCAGATTCAGACTGTCCCACAAAATATCACCTGAAGTGTTGTTGTCTGGAAAAAACCAACTATTTTCTTATTTATATTTTCTGCGATAACACATAGAAATAATCTCTTGCTTGCTATATTCACTGGCAACTGTGTGAAAAGAACATTGAGCTAGATTTAAGATATGAGAATATGTTGGTTACAATAAAATGGAGGAATCTGCATTTTTTCCTCTCAGGTATTTTCTGATTTATTTCTTCCCACACTCCCACACCGAGCAAAGGGCAAAAGTCTACAATTTGACACAAAGGGAATTTCACTGAAACTGTTCACCTGCTCCAAGCACTTTTTTGCTATGTTATTACTTTTTAATACTTACCCTTTACAATGCCTTCTTCTGTACTTTGACATTTAGCTTTAATCTGTGTGTAGCCACAAACATCACTTCTATGCTTAGATTGGGGTCTGCCCTAGTGCCCTTGAATGAGTTCCCAGAGGTGAAGTACACCAGAGGAACATGGCAATGATGGTAAAAATCAAACACCATCACAAGTATTTCTCTTTTTTTTTTTTTTTAAGATATTAAGATCTAACACAAAATCCCCTGAATACAAATCCAAGAGAGATTTAAACTAGAAAGAAATTCAATTCGTACAAATATCTTTTCATTGCAATTAGGCAGGGAGAAACCTACATAAATGTCAAGAGTCTGTTTGGCTTTTCATTTCTAGGGGGGTTGTGATGAACACCAGAGAATTACTTGAATTTCATACTGATGAGCTATCTTATGTCCTGATCTTTTCTACCAGACAAAAACTGGGAAAGTAGAACTAGAAGAGATCTCAAAAGCTCAACTATTGCAAGTCCTCCCACTGTCAAACAGGATCAGATGTGCCCATGCAGGAAATAGTGTTGGGGTTAAGGGAGTGAGGTTTTTGAGAGGAAAAGAATGCCACATTTCCATGGCCAGAAGCTGTGTTCAGGTACAGTGGCAAAGAACATTTTCCCTCAAAATATCATGTGGTTTGCCCCAAGTAATGGGATATCTCACAGAGATGTGGCCATCGTGGTGCTTTTAATACAGCCTTCAGAACACTCTCAAACCTCTTGCAGTCTATCTCTAAGGGCAGCAGGCAAGTCCTTTGTACAGCTGTACCCAGTTTTCTCATAATCAAAACTGCTGATGCGCAGGTGATTTTCTGGAGGGTTCCCTCCTGCAGAGACCAACTATGTACTGCCCAAGGAAAGGGAGAGAAAAAATGTACTGTTAAGCTGATAAATGTTTTTGTCGTATTTTAATTGGGATTATCCATTTAGCCTCTTCCATTTTCCCTGCAGAGGTTAATCATTAACACACACACAAAAAAGGCCTAAACCAGGACCTGAGCAGGAAATGCAAAATATCTCAGAATTACAGCAGTTAATGAGCAGCCTGATTCACCATCTACGTTCTCTCTACAGCGCTTAAAGGACTTTGCCTTAAAATTATGTTAAACAAAAGCAGCCAGGGAGAATCTTATTCAACATGTATAATTAAGGCTCTATTCAGGGTTTGTTTTGGTTTTTGTTGTTGGCTTTTGCCCCTTCATTCCCTGGTCTTTTGAATCAGTTTTTTCCTTGAAGAATATTTCCTGCACCGTAAGGCAGCCTCTGCTGCACCACACTGTACATGATTAAGAAAACATTTATTTCCCTCCAAAATGGAAAGAACTTGAAAACGTCGAGCTTGAAATATTCTTTTGATGCATTTTTATTTCCAAGCTGTGCAGTATCCCTACTGTTTTCCCTCTTAGTATTATCTAATACATCATTTGCCTCCTAAGCAGAGATTGTTTTCTTTTGTTCAGATCTCCATGATGGTATCCAGGCCTTCATTATTCTGTTGGTTTGAGCTTGGTTTTTATTTCCAGGACAAAAGACGTAGATAACAGCGTTTCTTCAGAGTATGACTGAGTGTTGGGCTATGGTGAGTTTTGGGCACCATTTTATATAAAGATATTAGAAAGCATCCAAAGGAGAGTTATGGAGATGATGTAGGGTCTGTAGAAGAAGCCACACAAGGAGCAGCTGAGGTCACTTGGCTTGTTCAGCCTAAACTAGAGGAGGGTGGGGTGAGACCTCACAGCACCCTACAGCTTCTTCATGATGGGGAGTGGAGTGCCAGATACTGATCCTTCTGGTGATGGACATGAAGCTGCGTCAGGGGAGGTTTGGATTGGGTAGGACGGAAAGATTCTTCCCTCAGAGGGTGGTTGGGCACTGGAACAGGCTCCCCAGGGCAGTGGTCACAGCACCGAGCCTGACAGAGCTCAAGAAGCGTTTGGACAATGCTCTCAGGCACATGGTGTGATTTTGGGGGATGATCCTGTGCAAGGCTGGCAGTTGAGTTCTATGACCCTTGTGGGTCCCTTCCAACTCAGGATATTCCATGACTTCATGAATTTTTACATGTTTTCCCCAGCTGGATCAGATTCAGATTCAATGGTCCTGCATAGTAATTTTTATTCTAATCATATCAGAAGTAACTGTTCAGTCTGCAATTATTCTTTAAGCCCAGGTCACAAAATATGCTTCTCTACTAGCAACACCACGTGGTCAACATATCCACCTCTCTCTATGTCCCAAAAAACATTCATCTGCCTCTCAGTTAGCCTTTTATGCTTAGGGTGAAACAGGGTATCCTCCCTGCGTTGGAGACCTGTAATTCCTATGTCTGTGCAGATCTTCCAACCTGTGCCTGGCCCCAGTCTTTAAGCCAGCAGTGGGATGCTTACACTATATTTTTATGGCAGCTGTTGATACATCTTCATGTAAAACTGTATAAAGAGATATGTCTGGACACCTATATCCGTGTTGCTGTACTGGCACGCTTGGGTTAGAATAACTGAAGTCTCTGGCTTTAGGCTTTATGTTGTATCTCAAATCCACATGTTGAAAGGGTTGTGGATTGTGGTCCAGGACCTGCAGAGCCTGTAGTGAGGCTCAGTGCATTGCTTTGGCAGCCATGTTCCCTGTGCTTTTGCTTCCAGGAAACCTCAGAGCATGGTGTCATTTCCACAACCTCTTCTCCAAACCTTACAGCCCTTTCTGAAATAGTTCTGTCCATGATCAACCCAAGTTGATAAGCAGTGATGTGTTTCGTCATTCACTTCGTGCTGTTCCAGAACCTCTCCTGAGGAGATGGCATCTGGAAATGTGTCCCTTTGCAGCACAGATTCCATCTTTCCTCAACAATTCTGTTATCCTGACTGCTGCTGTGATTTATTGCTTATTGCTCTTGGTTCTGATGTATTCAGATGCTGTTTGTTTGTTGAACAGTAAACAGAAATTTCATAACAAACCAGTATTTTCCGAGTACCATGAAAGATATATAACATTCTTGATATGCAGTAAGTTTATTACCAGTGTGCCTTCTGAGTGAAATAATTGAAATCTTCCCCCATGGCCCACTGTCGAGCACTGGTGATCTCATGGATCTTTGTACACAGAGCTTGATCTGGACACCTGCCACGTCAGGACAGCAACGCATTGATCACTTCCATAATTCATTGGTTTTTAGGAATGAGGGATCACTGCTTTGCTGCCAAAGGAACTGAGTGATGTACCTGGAGCTGACGCTTAATATTTTTAAGATCTGAAGTCTTCCTATCCAAGAGATAACTTATTTTCTTTGCTGGTTCTCACAGAACTCTCTAATAGTAAAATATTGTGTTTCTTCATTTTTGATATTAAACAGGTTTCTTAACAGTTTTGTTGTGTTAGCAGGTTCATTATGTTATCAGAGAGCCTGTAGTGAATTATCTGAAATGCAAGGGTGTTCCCTGTGTAATACCTCCTTTCAAAGGTCAATATGAAGCAAATTAGCTAAAGGAAGCTATTAATTATGCACAGATCAATTTTTGGTAATGCAGTGTGATGTCAAGAATACAGTGATAAAACTTTTCTGGTTTTGTTTTTCATAATAATCTTTTTTTATGGTCAGGGCAGCTTGTATTATAAATGACAGGTTTTTTTCAGAAAGTTTTCCATCTACTTACTTTGGGGAAAATTAAGCATAAAATTTAATACAAGTGCTGATGAATTCAACCTCAAGAGTACAGGTACTTCTCATTTCAAGTGGGAAACTGATATTTTCCATCTGCTCTGGAGCTCAATAATGTTTCAGCTTTTCAGAAGGGTTCTTAGGAGGCTTTGGGCTGGTAGTGTGGAGTGTTCTCTACGCTGGGCTTTCTATGGACCTACAGGGTCTGATCTCATACACAGCTGCAACAAATGCAGGGACTCAACCCTGCAACCAACAAAATCCCTTGTACTACATCCCATCTGAGCCAAATGCTTCAATACCAACCTTCGGATTATATCTCTTGGTGAGGACTGAACTGCCTTCAAACTAGTAAGTAAAGGAAAATAAGTGTTTCTTTTCAGTCCTTTAGAGACGTGCTTCCATAATTTGATATATTTTTTCCTTTTTCCTTGGGTTTGTTTGCCAATCAGTTCACATCTCAATGCACACAGTACCAGGGTTTGCCAAACATGCAGGAATTCCGTATTGACTTGCAAAGTTGTAGATATAATACTGCTATCCAGAATTCAAGCTTTGGGATATTTACCATTGTGCTTGAAGTCATAAATTACTTATCTCCAGGGGACAGAAAATAACAACATTTTCTTCTGAGTCATTACACTTAATAATTGAAGATCTACATGCTAAGTAAAACTTCTTTCCCTGGAAGCAAAAGCAATTCCTGCAAGCAATATATAAGGCTAAATAGGCAATGTGTCTCATTCCACTTACTCTAATGGTTCTCTGACTGAATTTTCTTAGATTTTGCCATATGCTGAGTGGATTATGAATGTGGTTAAAACTGTGGCGTAGAAAATGTTGAGCAAAACAAGCAAGTCAATTTAAAAATAAATCATTGTTGGGAAACGGGGTTTTTTTTATACAAAACCTTTTTAAAAACTTACACTACACAATTTTGAATATCAAGCCAGAAAAAAGGAGAAATTCTGTCTCAGAGTTTACAGGTTGGTTACGCTGGGGGATGTGTTTAGTTGGTTATGTTTATTTGTATGAAGAGGGAAGGAAAATATCTTTAGTTTTGACCACAGTTCCTCATCAAAACACAAAATTATCCTATATTAGCCCATGTAAGATTAGGACTGATTTGTTGTTGTTGTTATGGTTTAGGAAGCTTCCTGCAACAGTTGCTATAAAGGCTTAAAAAATACAAGAACAGAGGAGAGATTTTTGTAGGGTATGACACTTCATATCCATTTTTTTCAAGGCAGAGTCTTCAAGTAAAACAAACTCAAGCCAAAAACAGCATTCAGTAAGATTTCAATTCAAAACTCGGTGTTTAAAGATCTAACTTCCCATTAGGCAATGATTGTAAAAGAGAAACTAATGAACTGTAGCAAGGGAGTTAGGGGAAGAACTATATAATGCCCAGCACAGTTGCCAGTCCAGATATGTGTGAATGCACCCATGTGCTATGGAATAATGTCCATAAAAGCAAAAATACTTTCCTTAGGAAAAAAAATCACAGCCACCAAAAACTAGGTGGCTGCCTAGGCAGAGTTCCTACCATATTCTTGTGTAGAAATTGTGATTAAACCTTTACAAACTTGGTTGTGTCCCTGTCTTAAGAATGAGCAGCAATGTACCTTTATGAGCAAACCCTCTGCTCTTCATGTGGTTTTCGCTGTGCTCTCTAGATGTTATATTTCTGTCTTCATAAAAACTCTATTTTCAGCATCTGAATGACATCTTTCTTTCTCCCTGAGTGATAGATTCAGACCATATTTATTCAGATCTGGCTTTGTGCAGTGCAAATCAAGGTCTGGACAGTCTTGAACAGACTTCAGACCTCAGAAGGGAGATGGAACAAAAGCAGGCTGCTTTGCTGGAAATGTTCCTCCTTTATCTAACACCAAAATATGCCCAAGCACACAGCAGTGAAAAAGTGCAGTTATTCAAACCTCTCTAAACCCAGCTGGCTCACAGCCACAGGACCTGATTTTCAATGCCCCTCCAAGCTGAGTAAATGCCTCAAGATGCAGAATCATGATGTTTAGGACTGGAAAACAAATCCTGTGCTAAACTCTATTTTGCCTTATCTGAGTGCTGTCATCACCCATGTACCTGTACCTTCACGTGGATGAGGTAGAAATGGCAATGCTTCCTCTCCTCAGCCACCCCTGTGAGGCTTGTTTGAGGAAATGTGTGATCCAAGCACAAGACACTGGTCAGTCACTAATCCCTCTGTGTGGACTAGCTCAGGCCAGTCCTGAGTACAGGCTGGCAGAGCTGAACATGTGTGACTGGTCACACTGGGCAGTGTGAGGGCTGTCTCGGCAGCAGGTGTCAGCTTGGCTCCCCTTGGCAGATAAACAAGATGAGAGGATCTCCCAGTCCAGCATGAGCAGGACCTTTGACAAGGTCAGTGCTGCTCTGGAGCAGAGGTTTCCTGCACAGTCTGCCATCTCCTTCCCAAAGCAAAGGAAAATGATCTCTTTGCCCAGTTGGCCTGAATCCTTCTGCTGTGCCATGAATCAGCACAGCAAGAGATTCCCTTATGCAGAAGAAACTCTGATCTTGAAGTTTTTGGAGCCCACACCATGAGTAGGTGACTGTCCCTCTGCTGCATGCCTTGTTTTTCCTGCGACAGGGAGATCAGGCGTGGGATGAAGTACAGCAACTGGACCCTGCCAGGCAGCTGGTGTGACAACCATCCACCCTTGGGGAAGTGGGATCCCTGGCACTGATGCCTTGCAGTGTGTCAGTGTGCAAGAGCATGGGATGCAGATGAGAAAACATCATAGGAACAGAAAAGCAGCAGAGCTTTAACTGGGAGAGAAAAATAAATATTTTCTGAGAGGAAGAAAAAAAGAAAAGGAAGCCAGCCTTCAGGGTGTTTTTCTACTGATATAAGCACACACAAAAACATTCCAAATCTGGATTTAGGGTGAAATTTCCATTTTAGTATAGACCCACAATAAATCCCTGAGTGTTTACTGCTCAGAAGTAGCCTCATCTCCATCTTGCTTTCGATCCATTCCTTTCTCTTCCCTGTGGCCTACAAACAACTCTGCAACAAGCCAGTAGCCAAATACTTTCTTACATAAACCGTGTGGGCTTGAGGCCAGCACCTGCCAGATTCAGTTGAGAAACTCCTCTCCACTTCCACGGTCATTGGATCAGATATTGACAGAGTGGCATTTAAAAAACAACAAAGGAATTAAGAGTCTCTAAGCTAATTAGCCATGCTGGCACATGTACTGCTCCCTCCATCTGCCATCCCTCAGACAGCTATGTGGCTAAGAACAATATTTCTTGACATTCCCATGGCAGATACCATATGGTTTCAGAAAAATGTGCTGGCCATGACTCCACTGGGCTAGGAGTTTAAACTTGTTCTAATCTCGTTGTTACATCAGACTTCACATTAACCAGTTTGTCTTACCTGTGATTGTGGTTTCTTTCCAAATTCAGCTGTGGGCTGATTTCCATTAGCTTGTGCATTTCAAAGTAGCCAGACGAAAAGCTGTGAGTCCAATGTCTGAATGAATTGCCCAGGGAGGGGGAAAAAGTGAAGAATATGATGGCAATGTAAGTAATGTAACTTACAGCCCAAACTACTTCAGATTTTTACTTTCCTTTCACCCTTAAATATCTAGTCCACTTAGAAAACACTGGATTTGTTTACTTGGTTTCAGTCTGCATTATTAGAATCACCTGTATCATAAGATAGTTCATAGTAATTTTTTTTAATATGCCCATTTGGAAAATAAGAATAGCAGGGCCTGAACGTGGCAATTCATTAATTTGGTCAGGAGGTTGCTTTCAAGACCTCTCTTATCAACCCTTTTCTGTAAGCAAGGTTTGTAACAGACATAAATGCAGGAAATTAACAGAAAAACTTTAATATTACAGTATCAAACCTCTTAGCTGAATCACACTGTGATTAGGTTAATTCATCAGTGCTAAAGACACAAATTCAGACAGTAGTCTGATTAAATGGGATTCTTACAGTGATTAAAAGCTTTTTAAATTCCTTTTTTGGCTCTGATTAAAAAAAAATAAACCAAGTCAAATATATTGGAAGAAATCCAACTTAAGTGCAAGTTGACTCAAGGGAGCCTTCTTCTCATGGCTCTGCATGAGCCACCTCCAATTACTACAAATTATCTGACTTGTTCCAAGCTGTGCATCTTTGCTGAGACACTTTGTCTGTCAAGTCTCAGTTCCCACACTGAGCTTTGTATGAGAGTAAGTGATGTTGCACTCAAGACTGTCTTTCTAGAAAAATCTAGAAATACCTTGACCTTGATTTTTTTCAGTACAACTCAGGCATCCCAGATAGTCTCTCACTGCTTGGGGTTTTTTCAGTGATCAGCCAGAATGCAGTTCTATAAAATCATTTATCTTCAGATGAGCAACTTCAGGTAATAACAAGGCTACGGGCATCTTTAAGGAAATCTGCAGCTTCCTAGAAATGCAGCTGCAGCCCTGTCATGGAGTGTGGTACTTAAGAAAGAGTTTCATTAGGGTTTTGGGCTGGTTGTTTCTAGGGAGAGCTGGGATGCTAGTGGAGGTGTAAAAGCCTGCTGGGGGAAGGCCTGATGCTTGGGATGGGGAGAGGAGGCTCTCAGCTGTTTTTCCCACCATGAAAAGGCCAGGAGGAGATGCAGTGATGGGGAATGAGAAGTTTTGTGTGAGCTTGTGAAGAGGTGTGGTGAGAGAAGAGAGACACAGGCAGGCACCTCAAGGCATGGAAGAGACACTTTGGTTCCTTGCCAGCGGGATGAGATCTTGCTCTCTCAGTGTTGCTGTGTCCGTGTGTGACAGGCGAGGGCTCTTCCAGAGGGAAAAGCCTTTAGCAGCTCCGTGCTCCTCTGTCAGTTGGGAGCAGCCATGTGAGCCTGCTGTGGGCAGCTCCCTCTGTGGGAGGCTGCTGGTGGAGGCAACTTTGCCAGCGGCCACTGCAACCTTCCCAGGCTTCAGGAAGTCTTCTGCTCAAGCTTTAACAGCACTAGGAGCTCAAAAGGAAAACAAAACAGAACTTTCTTTCATTCTGCTGAATTGCCCAGGCAAGGAAGCTGTCCAGGGGCCTGACCCCTCCTGAATATCATTTCAACATCTTTTGCTGTCAGTGGAGACTTTTTCATTGAGACCATTTGAACCCTCATGATGGGGTCTATGTCACACACGCTAATTAAGAGCCCTAAATTATTTCTGCTCTCAGTGGAGGTGTTGCAGATGCTGGCTGCAGCTGTTGTGGAAGATCATTTTCCAGAGGGGAAAAGTCAGTCCTTTTTTCTTGTGCAGGGAGCAGAATGCCTTGCAAGCAAGTGCACATGCTGGTCTAGCCCACGCTGTAAGGTCGATCCAGGCAGGGACTGAGGTTTTTTTTAATGGGTTATGTTAGCTTGAAAGAATTACAAAAAGTCAGAGGCAAACTGGCATGGTGATGACTCTGATCCCATCACCAGCTTTCCATGGGGTCCTGCAACGCCTGTTATGACAAAGAGCTTTCGTAAAGTAAATTGTACTGTCAGGGAAGGTTGCTTGGGTATGGCCCCACGAAAATATAATGTTGTAGTGGGGTGGATCTTGAGTCAAGTCTTAATCATGCTCATCTTGACAAACATGCTGCTTGCACCAAAGGATACAATACCCTGAGTTTCTCTCTGCCTCAGCTCTGAATCTCTCTTTATTTTCTTACTTCCCCATTCCCCCTCCCCCCCATTTTATGAGCAGGACTTTCTAGACAGTAATGTATTTGGGCTGCTGCCTCTCAAAGAGGTAAACAGAAGGAAGAAATTGCCCTTAAGCCAGCTAGCAGAGCTTTTTCTAAGTCAGAAGGCTTTAGAAGACTTTTCCTACTGAGATGATAGGCTTTTAAATGGAAACCAAGGGTCATTTATGGATAGACTTCTCTGGTGATTACACAGGGAGAAGGAACTGTAGTGTAGAGAGCCTCATTCACTTCACTGTCAGTTTTTTGGCTGAAATCTGCTCAGTGGAATGACTTCCACCCTCTCTGCATCATTCAAAAATAGAAGAAAAATAGCAGAAAAGAAGGCAAAATTAAATGCTTCCTCTTGAGTCACGGATGCTAGCAGGGATTGTTAATAGATGCAGAGCCTTTTCCGTTAAAAACTATGCATTTCTTTTAATCAGGGATTAAAATCTTTTGGTTTTGTTTTACTCATCAGTAAATCAAGCTTTCTGAAATTCTGTCTCTGAACGCTGAAGGTGCCATGTAAAATTTATTTCCTGTGACTGGTAATTCACATCTTCGAGGTCAGATAATGAATCACAGCAAGCTCTCTTAAGGAGAGTTTTCTGTTGCTTTGGGGTTTTTGGTGTGTTCTGTTTGATAGCTTGTTTTGGTTTTTTACTCAGTAGAACTCCAAGTGCTTGTCAAAATTACACAATATATTTTCTAGTTGTAAAGTGGACAACCAAAGGCAAAAATACATGGTAATAATTTGTCCAAAAGGAATGCAATGAAGAGTGGCAAGGCATAGAAACGCAGCCCAGTGAACTGCTGGCGTGAGCAACAAAAATAAATTGTATCTCCCTGTGAATAGCCAGGGATATTGAAACTTTTACCACTTTGCTTGCTTAGATTCCAGTACAGGCAGATGGCAAATATCTGCTGCAGAAGGATAGATTTAGACAAGTAACAAAAGAAACCAGGGGACTGAGTGAAAGTGTTGCTTTTAAGCAGCTCTGCCTGTGAAGAATCTGTGAATATAAGTCCAGAAATCAAGCACCTGTTTGTGGACCCTAATGAAATCCTTAATATTACCCATGCAGCTTGTCATTACTTTCTTCTATAAAGGGAAAAAAAAAATCCCAAATTCTCTCTTATTCAGTCCTTCGCCTGAACCAGAGGTAACAGCATGAATCAAACGTCAGAAGGAACCTGCAGAACATAAGAGTTTGAGTGTCTAAAAAACAAGGGCCATCAATTTTTGTCCTGTCTATCTTTTATTGCGACAAATTGATTTACATTGGCAAAAGCTAGTCATCTTTAAATGATATGTAGTCCTTAAAGGAGGATTTCAGAGATAAACAATCCAGACATAGCAAGTTTTCTTTATCAATGTGTTAATCTGATTTTAAGAATGTATGTTTCAAATTCCATATTAAGTTTATATTTCAAATTCAGTTATTTCTAATAACTTCTTCTGCATCTCAACTTCCATGTTCAAACCACTGTTGTTTCAGCTATTGAGCCAATGTAACTTTTCAGGTTCCATATCTATGTGTCTAAAGACATCTGAACTTATTTTGGCAGATAGTCTTGCAATTATTTCCGTTTAATCTCACTGGAAGAGATGCAGAGATTTTTGTCTTCCAGGTGTGGTTTTTACACCTGATTACATCCTGAATAATAATAATAACCAAAAAAAACCAAATACAAACAAACAAACAAACCCCACCGATTTTGATGATACTATTAATGTTAAATGACCTGCTTGTCTTTCTGTCAATCTCTGCATAAAATTATCGCAAATCATGCTAAAAATTTTCTTAAAAAATAAATCACTACGTTTTGCCTTTGGCTTCCAGGAGACTAGATATTTTCTCTGTACTTCAGGAATAGAAATAACAAGCAAAACAGGAAAAAAAACCAAAGCAGATGTAAATGGTCCTGGCTGGAATTGTCAGGAGAACTATGTAATCTACATATCTCTTAATCATGGCTTTATATTAATTTGAGTTCAGCAATACTATAAGGTTTCGCTGCATGATGGCCGTTTGGAAGTTATGTTTTAAAATATGGTACTGGTCTCATTCCCTTATTTGTTATATGGTATATTGGTCTACAGCACAGATCACCCCTAACTGACACATATCACATTGTGAACCTAATATTTGTGGGCAATGCAGAGAGTATTGTTGCTGCTGTCTTGGCTGTATTTGTTCTATTTGAGCCAAATCTTTTTAAAAAAGACTGGAAAGCCAATATCACCTTCCTCTGGAGGGTCTCTCAGACATGACCTATGAAACGAAAAATGCTTGTGCAGCCTCAAGGAGAAGTCAAAAATACTTTTAGCCAATTATGTGTTCTAAGGGGAGACTGATCAGGATGCACCAGGGTCTGGTGCACTGTCCATTCAATCAGGCTTTTTCCTGGGAATTTATTAGTACTTATGCTATTTGGCAGCGTCCGAAACAACAGTGAAACATCAATCAGTAGAAACAACCTTGAAGGCCTGATCTACTGAAGCTGATGAATTTTGACACTCTTGTTGTAAGTGAGACTGGCTTTAGATCAGACACTCAATCATTTTTCTTCATCAATCCTGTCTTTCCAGGATTGTGATAGAAAGTTGATAATTTTTATTGATTGTTCTTTCATGGAGGGAAATAGGAGACAGGTACATCTGCCCTCTGTGTCCTGGGCTGAGTCTCAATCTCTAGCTCTGGATGGTCAGCCTGCAAAAAACTCAGACATTAGTTTCCTGACTATTCAGCACAGCTAATCCATAGCAGTTTCTTTAATGCTACCTTATTTCATCCCATTTTCTCAAAAAAAAGGACTTCTGTGTGTCCTATAGATAATGTACTCTTACTCTGTGCTCTTCTAGTCTAACACTTTATTCTTAATAGGCTTCTGAAAATCAAATTGTTGTGAACATTTTAAAGCAATTATTAAATAGTTCCGAACATAAATCAGTGCTGTAGATAGACAAGGTTGTTATCTGTAATTTCAGCAGTTGTGTCCTAGCCCAAATGAAATAGGAATGTAAATAACAAAAACTGATATGTGAGGAGCTGTGATAGAAGTCAGGAAATGCATGAACCAGCAATTGCTCTCAAGCCAGGCACAATTCCCGTCTAATATGTGTGTAAATATGTGTGTGTGTGTGTATATCTTTCTATATATATTTGGCAAAATCCTGTATTTCACTACAGATAGAAAAGTTCTTCCTGAAAAGGAAGACCAGTTCTTGTCTGTCCCTAGCAGAAGCTGATTGTGCTGGCACTCTTACAGGAGCCTTGGCAAAGTGCAGAGGGCAGCTGGAGTTGAAAGCCAAGTTAGGAGCATTTAACTCCACGAGCTCACAACTGTCAAATGGTGATAAAAACACTGCTTAGCGCTGAGAGTTGTGCAGCTTAGCGCTGAGAGTTCTGCAGGGTTTTTTTTTTTTACAAGGTGTCAGAGTTGGGATTATGAGGAATGAAGGGAAATTTTTCTTAAGCTTGAAAGCGTTGATAAAACATGCCAGGGACAAGAAAAGTTTTTGTTTGCATGTGCGTATCTCTACCTATGTTGTTTGACTTGTGTGTGTGCCCTGCAGAGCCCAGGAGAGGAGCTGATTTGACAGCCACGGTGCCAGAACACACTGGTTACCTGCTGAACCTGCAGAGCTGGCAGCAGCAGGACAAGTTTCAATGTGCCTGGAAGGGCCATTCTCCAGCTCAGTCTCTCTGCCCAACAGGAGCCAGGCTTTCACAGGCTCTTTGCTCCCTTCCAGGCACTCAACAGCTTTGCATCCAATGTGCCAAAAGCTTCCAAGAATCTGGCCACTGACTTTGGCAAACTGGAACCTGCCCATGAGATCTGTGGGTCCTGCTATTGGATAATTTACTGACATGGACAACTAATGCCAGTCCTGGTTGTGGTTTCACTGGTGTGAGCATTTGTTCACTAAAAGCAAAACTGAGGGGTGTGCTTAATTAAAGCTACAGTGCAACCAAAGTAGCCTCCTGAGTGTGGTTGTGTTAAGGCAGAGACGACTGAAAACTGGGTCTCAACAGCTCTTGTCAGAAGAATATAAATTTCAGTTTCCTTTTCATTGTCCAATTTCAACTGCAGAGCGCAAAGCTGCCGCTCTTTCATAGATAGTGTGCACTGGATCAATTTGTCATGAACAATATTAATTCCAGCATACACTTCCCCTACCCCCAAATGATTTCTAGGCTCTATTTCCATATCTTGTTAGTAGAAAAGGACTAAACCAGTAAAAGCCAGGCACATCGTGGAAAACCTTTCTGGAATTTTTGCTTCTTGTAGATTTTGTCAGTAACTGGTAAAATATCCGTAAAACTTGTATATAAGAGAAAACAAGACTTTTCACGGAAGAACTATGAAGGGAGGTGAAATCTGATAAATGCATGGTTTTCCTCTTAGTAGGTGTGAAAAGCAAAGCTTATTGCACCAATGCAGATTCATTCTCTGAAGTCAGTGGAACATTTTCTTTCATGAGGTTGGTTTTGGCTGTTTGTTTTTTGGTTTTTTTTTTTTACAAACACTAATCCCAGACTGAAAATTCTACCTCCTAAGAAAATAAGTTTTATTTAAACAACTTGAAAAATGTCTGATCCTGAAGAATGACATATTTCCAAAGCTGCACAGAGGAGACTCTAAGAGGGCTGACACTAAACCTGAAGAATCCAAATTTCCTCAGTGTTTATGAGCATTCAACAGAAAGCCCTGCTATCAGCAATATATTTGGATTTAAAAGATTAATTCTTACTTCCTGGGTATTATGTTACCTTCCTAGCCTGCATTTGTTATGGGACAGACAGAACCTTGTTATCTGGATGATACAATCACTGCCAAGGTTGTGGCATTACAGTGAGCAATGGATGTGAAGCATATGAAGAGGGGTTAGATTTGAGACAAATCCAGACAGATCGCAATCTAATCCATTTTGCAGAATAGGATCTCATGAAAGCAAAAATTAAGAAGAAAATGAAACATAAGTGACCGAGCTTGTGCATTATAAATAAGTTCTTCCTTTAAAAAACAGAGTAGTTAATAATATAATTACTTTTTTATATAGCCCATGAAAACACAAATTTTACAAATTATACAATTAAAATACTTGTAAAGAGAATCACAAATAACAACAAACATAAATGTTCTTAGGCTAAATTCTTAGTTAGAGGGCTGCAGGTTTTTGAAACCCCACAGTTTTGTGATGCTCTGCTGAGAGTTCCTTGGGGTGGTGGGAAGTTGTCCTAACAGAAGTCTTCTGTGGCATAGAGGCTGGACCAGGAAAGTCACAGGAAAACTTGCTTTGGTACAGAAATGTGCAAAGCAAGCCTCTTGCAGAACATGGAGCTGGATTTTGCTGGCCATGTTCTGTTTAATGGAATCCTTCCCAAATACAATGTACTTGTGCCTGGTAATGGTTAGTTCAGAGATTTATTGGTTGCCACTTTCCTATTTGGATAGAAGTGACTGATTTATTATTTGACAAATCTGGCAGCTACTTGTGGATATTAAAGGACCTTTTCAGAGGCGGAGATATTTCAAAGATATTTACATTTCCCCTCTATAATTAAATGTCACTAGTTTAAGCAGGAGAAACGAATGTTATTTTTGGAGTGGGTTAGGTGACTGTTAATATCTTCCAAATGACTCATGGGAAATTACAATGTGCTGGGGGCAGGGGAAGCCACTCCCCTGCAGTCACTCCAGCTGGTTCATCTTTCCCACCCATGTAACACTGGCTTCCCAGGCTTCTGGCACTCAGAATTAAGCACAGATTTTCCAGGGAAAGGTTGTCCCAGCAGACAGTTTGTTGTCAAGACCAATAGCACCTGCTGACCTCGCAGGAGTGCTGTGCAGGTGATTGCATTGGGATAGCCAGATATGCCAAGGAAAGGGAACTTTTTTATCTCGGAGTTCAACCCGAGCTGATGGTTGCAGTACCCATTCCCTCTCACACTAAATCTTGTTGCTGTGTCTCCAGCAGTATCAGCAGCTCAGAAACAGCTCAGCTGTGGCTTCCCAAGCTGCAGCCATGCCAGCGTAGCCTTTCCCCATGCATTTACCTTTATTTCTGAGATTCAGGGCAATACAAGGAGGCCACAGGAGTTTGCTTGGAAACCCAGCTTGTAATTCCTCTCATTCTGAACGATGCCTTCCTTTGAAACAAACAGGAGAGAGACATCACACGTTGACACACACAGCCTACAGATTTAATTCTTGGAGTCACTGAGGAAACATGTTCAAAGAGTCTCATGGAATTCTAGTGACTGATGGAAGGCTCTGTTGATTCCCAGCAAACCAATTTAATGTTTGCAAGCACTGGTGATACGTAAATCTATAGAGATAAATATATCTGGTAGATTTAAGGGGAGCAAACTGTGATCTCTCAAACACTTGCACACCAAGGGGAGGTAAAATAGTTTGTCAGTACTGTACTGCATGACACCTGCCTGGTTTTTAGTCCTCAGCTGCTTTTGGCCTGTAAGATAAAATCAAAATTCTTTCTTGACAGAGAATTAGAGTGATACACTATATTAATTTAATATTCATTTACTCAGTTGATGTAGAAGTGCAAATGTTGACTTTGTTCTGAAGGAAACCAGTGGGCATAAATTTGTCAGCAGTCACATGGAAGTCCATCCCTATCTTCCTTGGAGACTAAAGAGCATAGAGGCAGAAAAAAGTGTTATCTGCTGTTTAAACACTTTTTTTGCCTCTGATGACAGCTGTGACTCTTAATTAATAAAATATTCCTTAGAAATTTCTGCAAAGGCCTGGCTGGGAGGTATCATGTTTGTGGAATTTGCAACGTTTACAGGCTTCTCCCATAAACATTGGCAGCTCAGCAGGTTCTTACAACCCTGAGAAGTCCTATTAACTTAACTGTGGTGTGAATTACTGCCTAGAAGTTATGTTTGCTGAGACATTATTATTGCTATTGTTGTTATTTTTATAAGTAATATAATTTCACAGAACTATGAACAATTTCTCTGCCTTGCTTATTCACTTTTTGCCACTCTACCTTCTCTGCACAACTGAGAAATATAGAAGAAAGGCTGATTATCTCCTATACATTTAATGACAGTACTTTACAGTAACAATCTTGGAAGACATTTTCTCAGTAAAGTGATTTTTATTTTATTTGTTACAGAAGGGTGCAAATTCCATCCTCTCAAAGATGAGTATTGGTCTGGCCCATAAATGTGATGCATGCCCAAACCACAAAAGCAGCATGTACTCAGAAATTACCATCTTCCCATGGAGGGAATTTGTGGATGTTTCTCAAAACTGCTCTTCCATCTTGGAGATAGCCTCCAGAGTATATCAGATATACAGTATCAGCCTTTTTATGCCTTTTATGATGATTTCCAAGAGTAATTGGTGCTCATTAACATTAAACTTGCTATAAAAATGTACTTAGAGCGCATCATGAACTGGTAGGAGAGTTTGCTGAGTTTTTATTCTTTTATGGTTCTTACGTGGCGCAAAAAGATAGTTGAAGAGAAAATAATATAAGGGTCAAGAGGCCTGGGAGTTGTTTTATTTCACAGGCTTGCAGAGCACATCCAAAGAGGAGCTATTGATGGCAGCAGTATAGAATTAAAAAGAAAAAAAGCAAAAACTTTTTATGACTCCTCGCACTGTCTCAGGCAAGAAGCCATAAATCAGCAGCAAGGTCATAGCAGTAGATCACAAAAGAGGTCACTCCAACACAGGCAGGATTGAATTCTGGTGTGGCCAAGGGCAGCTTTTGATACCACTGCTTTTCCTTAGCGTGGAGCGGAGTACTCAGGGTATCGGCAGCACAGAAGGTAGAACACACAACAGCAGCGACCTTGTACCCCCTGGAGGTTCAGTTTCTCCCTCTTTCTCCTTCCTTTCTTGTTTCCTTTCTTCTGGCTGATCATCCACTACTGACAGGAAAAAAAAGGAAGGAAGGCATTGGTCTAGCTAGGATTAATCTCTTACACTTTTCTTGTTTCTCTTTGCTCTTTCTTCCTTATTTCCCTTACATATTTTGTTCTTTCTGTCTTTCTTTTCCTCCCTTCCTTCTTTTTTTTCAAAACAAAGGATAAAATCACAACCATTGCAACTGCATTTAGCCCAACTGGACCTAACATCCATGTAACATCCCACCATTTCTCAGCTAAACTTCATCTGAGTCCATCAATTTGCCTACACGGGACCACCTGACACCTCTGATCTATATTTGAGGTCTCTTTATAGCCTCTGAACTACATAGTTTCCTAATTGTCACCAGAAAAAAATGCTACCCCCTCCTTTCCCTTATGCAGTAAGTTAACATGACCTGTGTTATTCTATCTCCTTCCTAATGCAGTTTTTATGGAGTACTACTATTATTTTGCTTTCATAATATTAATTAATGTCATGTATTTTGACAAGAGTTCTAAGTCTACTTAACCTGTCTAGCTTATTGTGTGCAACTTATTATTGATTCCAGCCCTTTGCCAGACCTCGAGAAAATACTAAACAATTAGTGAGGGGAGTGTAGCCTTTCTAAAAGCCATTTTCTCCAAAGGCCTTAAAGGGGTAAGGTCTTATTTGCTCTTCTGCATTTCTCAATCTGTATCTGCCAAGGAGAAAAAAAAGTATTAAAAATACACATTCCCATTTTTAGCACTGAAAAGAAATAGAATGCTGTCATAGGAGAAAAAAAGAGGTAGAGCTCTGCACAGGCTACCCAGCAGCAGTCTGTGGGAGGGGCAGTAGGAGCACTCCACCTGATTGCAACCATTATTCCCCCAAACTCCTCAGCATATGTCATGCAGAGTCATAAACGAGAGCTGTCCTGGCTTCTTGACTTCTCCTTGGTCCCCCACCAGTGAGAAGCACAAAGTTCACACTGATCTCTCTAGGCTTGGTTGTTACATCTAGGACTTTGTCTATATCCTACAGGTACTCCATGGCGAGGTTTATTTAAACAAATTCCTGTGTTTCCCTAATGAGGGACATCTCTTAGGACACTGCATGGATACAACCTGTCTGTAAAAATGACAAAATACATCTACCAAATTATTTTGTTACCATCCTGAGCCCATAAAAGTGTCATCCCCTGATACGGCCATGTCTGAACTGTTTTTATATCTGTAAAAAATTTCTAGATGTAGAACACGTAGAGCTTCACCATCTTTCCATAATGTCCAGTGCTCAGCAAATAGCCCTCTGTATCTTGGCAGGCTGCAGAGTGTGAGGACAAAATACAGTTGATTTAAACCCTAGTGAAATCCATTTATTTTAACTTGTTTTACTCTTCTCCAAGCCACAATAGAACTGTTCACCTAGTCAGTAAGACCCACAGGTGCCTGGAAAATAATGAACAAACAAACAAATAAAAAAACCTCACAAAAACCGATAGACTGAAACTAACTGCTCATCTGATAGCTGGCATTCCAGACCAAACATCAGTTAATTCAGTCCCAGATCTTTCTGCCTTATACTAGGGTACTCAGCCCAGCCTAAAATATCCTTAGCATTAAGTGAAATTATTTTGTTTGACTTTTCAGCAAAAGCTCTTGTGCAGTCAGCCACACCTAGAAACTGGTGAGGAAGTTTTCCCCTAGTGCCTGCAAGTTGTTTGCTTCTACCCAAGTCCCCAGGAACGCCTGTGCATCCATCACTGTGCTCAGAGTTCAACAATGCCTTGCTGAAAAGGGTTTTAACTCACACGTTTGACTTTGTGGTGGAGGGGTCAGGACCTTCACGCTGTAGATTGAGGTGTGAGGAGGGTCTGACAGCCGCTGCTTCTCTGCTGCAATGTTTTATCTGCCTCAAGAGCAAACATAGGCTTCGCACGTGCTGATGTCCCAGTCGAGGCTGTAAATTTGGTGTGATGTGGGTGTGATGCAAGAGCACAGTCAGCCTGGAGTGCCTTAGCAGCTGGCATGGCAGTATGGAAATGGTGCCCACCCCAGGAGAGCGGAGCAGAGCGAGACTGGACTGTGCCAGGAGGCATTGCTTGCTGGCTGGGAAGGCACTCAGATACCAGAGAGCTGAAGGATGAGACGAGAGAATCTGCATGAAAGGCACTACAATATGAGAGAAAAATGAGGCTGTCACAATAAATGGTTATGCCTAGGTATCTGAGTTAACACATCATTGAAACAAATGATACAGTTCACTCAAGAATTCTTGCCCAGCCCTTTGCAGACACACAAAAAGCATTACAACTTTTATCTTCAGCTCACACTGAGAGGCTTGTCTTCACCATGGTTACCCTCTAGCCAGTTTTGGGGGTTTTTTTTAAGAAAAGAGAGAGTAAATAATGGAGTTTCAAGAAAGAGCTTTATCAGCACTGCCCACCACTGTAAGTTTCTCACCAGCCCTGCCTTGCTTACATGTGTCAGTGGACAGCAGAGAGCAGAGTTTTTCCTGATAGATGAGAAATCAGGTAAATGCCTGCACTAGATGTCAGAGTACAATCCTTCATGACTGCCTAGAACTTCAATAAAAATCTTCACATCCATCCCCAGGGATACAGAGCAATGCAATCATGAATGATTGATATTCCGCCTGCTACAATACTCTGGCTCAGTATCAGCCTTTGAAGTAGGTTAAATAAAATAACCACATTTCAAGAGCAGTCAGGTCAGGGAATTTTTTTTTTTTTTTTTTGCTTGTTGTGGTGTTGTCATTAGTTTTTGATAAAGCAGATGAGGCACATGGTGAAAGCCAGTGCAGGTCAGGCATACACCTAAAACTCTATGTATGCTTCAAATTTCAATTTGCCTTAATGATCATGGAGTATAATAAATTAGTGTTCTTAAGAAATGGATCTATTTGATCATACACATACGTGCATACTTACACAACATGGCATCAACAACAGCCTCACCACTTTCCTGTGCTGTTGGCTATGTCAAAAAGAAAAAAAAAAGACACGTTTGTGGTGGTTGTTGGGTTGTTGCTGTAGGAGGGTTGTTTGATTATCTATTTATTTATATAAATGACCTGGTCTTTTCTGCTGAGAAAGCCAGAGGTGGTGTAAGTTATGTTTTCTGGGGCAGAAACTCCTCCAAGGAGGATGAACAGAGACTGACCTACACATGATCAGGTCCCTTGCAAACCACCTTCAAATGCAAGGCAGCACGAGACCCTGTTACTGGGGTTCAGAAAGATGAATTCAGGGTAAAAGAGGCAGAGAGAGCTATTTCTGAAAATAGGAAAATGGAGACTCTGTCTTGGGGATCTGTAAAAGTCTGGCTTGTTTGGTTGAGCAAATGGAGATGGGGGACAGTTAAGTGGTTGCTGCCAGTAAGTGCGTTAGAGATTGAAGAGAATACCAAGGACATGAGCTACTAAAGTTTAGAAAAACTACAATGCAAGATGAGTGTGTGGGAAGTGAGGGGTGGGAGGGAATAAGCTGTCCCTGAATGTATGTTGGAAGTTAGAAAACTGTGTTTCATTGACCAAAGATGTGCTTTCCAGGAGGAACCTTCCGACTAGATCAAAAAACTGTACTTCATTGATGGATTTTGGACTGAGATCCTATGGAATGGTTTCTTGGCATTAGAAGTAGACTGGATTCTTAACGATTCTAGGTAGATGACAAATATGAAGTCATAAATTATCATCAGTCTAGATATTAAGCTCTTTTACTGAACCAAGAATTATGCTGCAGTCATTTCAGAATTTGTGATCCAGATCCACCATATTTTGGCCTTTGTACAAAGACACTGTGTAAAATACACGTAAACTTGGGTGTAGACACATCTGTTTGTTGCAGAGACACTGGGCTTGTATTAGGTGTGAAGGAAAGCAGTGGTGTCTGCAACTTTTTGTCTAGACTCTTATATGTGGTGGAAAGTTTGATTGTAATCAGTGTTGTTTTGACTTTATAATTGAATATGAAGCCACCCTGAACTCCCTGAATATATCAAGGGACAAGGTTCAGGGAAATCTGAGATAATACAGGGAAACAAAGATGAACAATTGGAAGGACAGGGGAATTATCTTTCTTGTTCGCTGCTTTACTAAGCAAATCTTTTTAAACCTCCTTTCAATGAATGAAACCACAGGGTCACTCAACTTGTGATTAGAAGGACGATTTATGAAGAGTGTTGTGGTAGATGGGTGTTTGGTGTGAATCATTGCAGTCTTTTTAGCAAAAGAAATAGGTCACAGAAAAGGATGTTGCTGAAATACTGGGTTTTTTTCCATCTTTCCATAGAGCCAGGAAGGGTCTCAGACACAGCTGGACTTTCATGCTACTGTAGAAAACTGGAAAATCTATTATCTATCAATTGGGTGTTTAAATTAATTCCTGTCTCTGCTTCAGCCATCACTGAGAATTCAATTGATAGCTAAAAGGCAGAAGTTCTTCAGCTGATTTTCATGAGTGAACTTTATACAATTAATTTTTTTTTCCTCCCTGATTGCTCTATGACACTGGTGCATACCTGCTTATATGGAGCAAACTTTGGGTGTCTATAAAAGGAACTCTGGAAACTTGCATCTAGGAATAACTTAATCTAATGTACTGGGGTAATGTTTTTGGAAAGAGTGTCAAATATTATGGCATATTTACTTATGGAAAGAAAGCCAGGAAAGAGGTCAGATGGTACTTTGTCAGGGCAGTCAGACTGTTCCAGAAATAGGTGAGTGAGTATCCTGTATTATAAATGCATAACTGTGCTCTTTGGAAAGAAGAAACAATTCTAAGAAACATTATTTAATCGTACCTTCTATTTTTGATAAAAGTCCTACACTGTCTGGCTCTAATGCACGAATTCTTTATCATCAAATCCCTTGGGGTGATCAGGTTTTCTGTGGTGAACGTAAAGTAATAGTTGCAGGAGTAAATGAATATGAGGAAAAGCTTCTTCACTGGAACAGGCTGCTCAGAGGGGCTGTGGAGCCTCCTTCTCTGCAGATATTCAAAATCCCTCCTGGACGTGATCCTGTGCAACCTGCCCTGGGTGAACCTGCTTTAGCAGTGGGGTTGGACTAGATCATCTCCAGAGTTTCAGGCATTCTATGATTCTATAATTGAGTAAATTCTGACTTCGTTTTCCGTTTTGCTCCCCAAATCATACAATAGAAGCTTGACAGGAGACTGAAAGTTCTGTAATACGTTTTTTTTATTCAGTTGATTTAAAGGAGAGAGAGTGATATCATGTCTCTTTACAGATATATGTCATTAGTTTAGTTATTGCTCTAATACTAGAACACTCCCATGTACAAGAAATAGGCAGATGTGTGTTGTAAGTAAACTATAAAGGAGCTTGAAATGTACTGACAAAGGTGTTCTAGTTCAAATAGAAATAAATTCAGCCTTTTTACACTGTCCTACATGGAAGGCAGACTGGATAATCACACCATACATGGCTTCTTAATGAAAGAATTTGCTATTTAATTCTACCTTATGTAATTATGAATATATCAAAGGTTTAAAATTAATGTAAAAATTAGTACAATAGCAATAGCAAGTGTCCTGATCTTCTTTTTTAATTTTCATTTTTCACACAATAAACACGTATTTGTTACAGGTAAGGTTTAAGGGAGAGAGTATGCATAGAAAACCACATCTTTCCCATCAGTAGTGTGAAATCTCACCATACCCGCACAAGGATCTCTCTCAGCCCTGCTGCCTGTACCTAATAATCATTTCTAGGAGGTGGTGTTACATTTCTGTACTCATCGAGACCTCCCCATCTTTACCACTATAACTTGGATGTAGAGAACACCAGTTGTGGAGACAGTGTTTTATACAGGGTTTGCCAACGGTCCTTCTAGAGCTGGGGTGTTTGAAGCACTGATTGTCGTGAATCACAGCTGCCAGATGTGATTTCATGGCATTGCTGATCTGGCTGCATCCTCAAGCAGAGCCTTGGTGGTGGAAGTCTGGGAGCTCCCTTAGCTGCTCCCTGCTCTCCCACCTCCCAGCTTCCTGTCACAGTTTTCTCTCTAGCTAACAGGACTTCTTGCTATTTTCCACATCTAGGCTGTTTACATAACCCTAGCCTGGCTTCCTACTTTCATCTACCCCTGATGAGTGCTAATTACCTATAGAAGTGATATCTGTTGTCAGCTGCTGACAGGTGGAGGGGGGAGCAGTGAGAATTTGTGTGATTCTCATTTTGGATTATTTGCACAGCGTGTAATCTAGATATTCAGAATCAAAGCCCAATCTTGCAGTAATTGCAGCATGTGGGCAGGGTTTTTCTTCTCCCATGATAAAGTGTACGGCAGAAACAGAAAAAAATGGGTAAAGAGGGGAAGAGATACAAATTTTTCCTCACATCAAAGGAAATATTATTTTTGAATGCCTGTGTTTAAGAAATTCGTTGCATTTGATGCAGTTATTTTTGAGAACCTCCCTATATTTCCAGGAGTTTGCTTGACTCAGAACAGCTGAAAAAATGCGTTGGCAGAACGTAGGTTTTGATCCACTCCTCTCACTACTGAGGCTGTCCTCTCTCCATGAAACACTGAAACACATGTTCTTGCTCACGGTGAATGACTAACAAGTTGAGTAAAAGAAGGATGATGCCTTTCCTCCTTTCACTTCCCTTTTATGAAATATTGGCTAAACAAATAATCAAAATTATCCATTTTTAAAAATCTTTTTCTATGAACATTCAGTGTGTGTGCTTTTAAACTGCTGACTTCCACAGAAAGGCTGAGATTGAGCAATGTGAGCAGAGTTTAAGAAAATATACTGAGCTTCATTCATTTTGTTTCATTAACCCTTGCTGATATTTCAGCTGGTAAAAGAGAGGACATTGAGATTCTTTTAAATGAAATTAATAATTTTTCTTCTCCTCTACAGGGATTCTTTTGTTTGTTTGGATGTAGGGAGAAATAAGCATAATAGGAATGTTCTTTTACTTCCAAGATGAAAGCTAATAGTCTGTGCCACTGCAGCAGAGACATGTAAGGTTGACCAAACAAATCATGTCATTGTCCAACAAGATATTCTCTGAGTAAAACAACCAGTTTTGAACACTGGGTTTTGCCAAGTGTCAGCAAAGCTCAGACAGGTGACTTGAAACAGGCTCATTTTAATGAGCGCAATTCAAAGAGCTCGGCCAGTTTGTGTCGTGTATATTTCCTATCTTGTGCCAGCAAATGCAGATTTTCTGGGTTTTCTGATTAACAAAGACAGTACTTATCTTATTTGTGATTTGGGGACAATAACTACAACATTAAAAATCAAGTGATGTCTTTCTGCAGGATAGGGCTAGTGAGAGGAAATGTCTCTGATTTTAGCCACTGCCTTTGTCCTCACCATAAAGTTGCTGATTCTCCCATCCCAGTGCACAAGTTCTGCCAGAAAAATTGCTATCAGCAGAAGCACAGAGCTAGCAGCAGCAGCAAACTTATCTCACTGTTACTGCAGTCAAGTACAAAATCAAGCTGATCACCTGTCTTTGTGTCGTTTGTTATCTCTTGCCAGTTCACTGCAGTGTATTGACAGAGTCACAATTTCTAGAAGCCACATGTGTGAGCAAAGCCTCCTGTAGACCACTTTGCAAAAGTGACGAGCTACCAAAATTAGCTCAAGGCAGAAGACAAATCAGGCAGCAGTTCTGCCTGTGCTGGCAGATCCAGCTGCTTCAGTCAAAGGAGGAGGGAGGCAGACAGAGGCAATGGTCTGTCCCAGGACAGAGACACCTCTCTGGCCCCCCTTCCTCTCCCACACCTGACCTCCACCAAAACCCTTATGGCTCCTCCAAATTTTCTCAAGTCTCTGGAATACCTAGAGCTTGCTTTGAGGGCTCATTTGACAGATAATTATATCAGAAAAAAGTGGACATTTGTTATTAAGCTGCAGTGGACTTGTAAATGCATCTTTGCCCTTGCCAAGTGTTTCCTCCTGGAATTAATACTATAACTGGTTGCATTAAAGCAATGAATTATTTCTACTTCTTTTTAGGTAACGCTTTAGAATGAATTTGATGTCTCTTTCTTGCATTGGTAACAGTCATTAAACAGGACAGTACCTTTTAGTTGCTGAATGTTCTGCTTTCAGCTCAGCCATATTTTAGGACATCTGCCAGGAGCATTCGCAGACAAAGTTAAGCAGGTGCTTAAGTGCTTTTCTTGGATGAGAACCAGTGATTAGACTTTCACAGGACTGATGCATTAGGATCCTAACACATCATTGGAGAGGAAGACTTAATAGAACAATTGCTTTCTAGGTAAGATGCCTTGCCATTCATAGTTATTTTTCCCATATTTTAAATGTGTGTCAAATAAGCTTTGTTAGCTCTTTGTTTTCTCTGTTTCTTCCTCCCTCACCATCAGGGTAAGTGAAGAAATAAGAAATAGGGGTCAAATCTGAAGATATTAGGTCTAGTTTAAACAACTCTGAATTTGATGGAAAATGTCTCTTGACTTCAAGGATGATTATATTGGGCTGTACTATATAAATTATCTGTGATGGATCTGGATAATTAACCAACTTCCACATGCAACTCTGTTCCATTTCTTAAGTACTATTGTAAAATAATTAAAACAATACCACTATTACATGTCTTCCTTAAAATGATTGAGAAGAGCAACTGTTATGGTCATAATTCTCAAAAGAGTAAAGATTTCCTGTCTAAAAATAAAATTCGTTATAAGACAAGCCCTGGATGCTTGCAGTTTTTACTTTCTCGCCTTCAGTCCTTAGGCACTTATTAGCCAAGGTCCTCTTTTTCTATGTAGTCACTTAACTCAGTGTCAGTTTTGTGTAAACAGAACATGCCTTTCATTAATCTTGCAGTAACAGCTACTGTGCTACCCTGGATTCTTCAGCAGCACACAAACATTCGACAACAGACTGACTATGACAATTAAAACAGCATCCTTCACTGAAAATGAAACAGCTGCAAAAAGCCGTTTCACTGTTGTGTAGGTATCAATCAGACACAGCTGAATGTGAGCTAATAAACATGCCACTTTCTTTATGCTGCCTGCGTGGAGGAACAATAACAGCTGAGAAGGCAGCAATGGAACACCTGGAGCAGATGATTGCATGCTGCTTTCTGGTCTCTCTGCCTCTACTTTGAAACTTGATACAATAACAAAGAATAATGCAGCAAATGCACAGTCCAGGGGAAAGGAGGATTAGCAGGACAGGTTATTTTCTCTTCTTCCAAGTCCATCTGCTAAATCTTCATATTTTGAACTGCACTGAAACATCCCAAGAACCAGAGATGCAGCAGAAAGCTACAATCAGAATTGTATCTTGTCTTGCCTTTCATGTCTTAGAATTAAAGAATTGTTTTTGTGGGAAAAGAACTCTAAGATCAAGTCCGACCATTAACCCAGCACTGCTGTACTCACCACTAAACCATGTCCCCAAACGTGCCACATCCACTCATTTTCTGGAAACTTCCGGGGAAGGTGATTTTATTTCGGTTCCACCACTTCCCTGGGCAGCCTGTTGCAATGCCTTGGGAGAGACCTTGAGAGAAGGAAGGATGGTGCAAGGACGAGGTATCCTGGCACACCTGCAATGACTGACACAGTACAGGGCCAGCATGGGGACTAGCACACAATCAGCAGTAGCTTAAGATAGAAAAGTATGAAGAAATAAGGGAGCAGGAGATTGCTGGAGGTTGCAGAAAAGCTCACTTTAGGATGGTATATATGGCAATACTTCCACACACAGGGCAAGGGCATAAAACCTTGATGGCTTCACATCACTCAAGCTTTATCTCCCATTCCTCTATCCAACTTTACTGCACCTTTGAGTTCCATGAGTCCAGAGAGTGGTACAGTTTTTTTCAAGTTCCCTCAATGCAGACTCGGTTTTACCTTTCTGGATTGTTCCTAATGAGGGGGTAGGATCCCAAATATTCCACATCTCCATCATACTCACACTTCTTACTTCTTCCCTGACTAAAAATGCCCAAGGACTTTTCAGTCAATTAATGTGTTTACTTGCTACCTATGTCTAGCTTTTCTCTGATATGCTGTGATATATAATATACACCTTGGTCTTTCAGGCTGAAACCTGTATGACTCTAAAAACCCTGGAAATTTTTTTAATGAGCTATTGGAAACACTATCTTCATTGCAGTAATCGAGATTAAAATGAGATGGTGACAAATTGATCAGCTCTCCTGTAGATGAGGCCATCATAGAGGAGAAAACTGGAAAAAAAATAGGAAAAAAGTCCAAAAAACCAACCAGAAGCAAACAAAAAAGCAAATTCACCAGCCTTCCATGAGAGCAAATAGCAAGGTATTTGGCTTGCTGATTGACTCTCTATCAATCTGTTTTCTGTGTGCCTTCCAAATCACTACAAATATTTGCCTCCTGCTAGCAGGCAAACAGCAGGTCAATGGTGAAAAACAGATTATGTTTGTTTTGAAGTCAAAATTGAATATCCTTTTTTTTTTTTTTTCTTCTGCAAAAAGTAGCTAAAGGGTCACAGAGGTCAAACAACAATTATCACAGTCCTTTTGGCAACTGAGACTGGAGGAAAGGTGTGGGGGGAGGTAGTTGATACTGATGCAAAGCTGGGTTGGTTCTGAATGCTAACACCATAACAAGACATACCTTGGTTTTGAGGAAATTCGAGTTATGCCAGACAGGCAGTTTCTACCTCAAGAACAGTCAATCCAGCTATCTCATTTATAAGCTAAATGGGAAGAAGGAGCAGTGGTACAGAAAAGCATCGTTTTTTGAAAAAATAAAAAATATGACCTTCACTCACATGGAGAGGAGACTTGCCAACTCTTCCCCTCTCTCCCTCCTTCCTTGAGCATATTAATATTTTACCACTTCACTTTTACTGGGTGGCCTGGCTCATATGTTTTTGACACGGTAGAAATGAAACTTTCCTCAGTGCAGGGGGAGCAGTTTTAGAGGAGTCTGCTATGGCCAGGAAAGGAGCTTTAGTCTGTGATGGGGGGGAGGGGGTGAGCGAAAACAGTGTGAATAATTCATGCAGCACATTCAGATGCCATATGGATCCTGAACTAGCCTGAACACACTATTTGCTCTGCATTCATTATGTTTCATTAGCTGCTGTAGAGATGAACAAGGCAAAGTCGTTAAACTTAGTGTAATGTTGTCATAATACCACTTGTTGGTTGTATTACTGTGCAAAGACAGTGACTACAGAGGACTTTGGTTTCTTCCCTGAGAGTTTCATTTCAAAATCACTCTCAAACTGGAGGAATAGCTACTGGAGAGCGACTTCAGCCTCCCATCCTCCAGCTCATAAAATGTGATAAAGCCAACTGAGATTTCAGTGCAGAAGAGAGCTCAAGATAAAGAAATCTCTTCAGTAAATGCTAAACAATGCTCTCTCAGTGCATGCCACAATAGTTATAATCAGACTGAATCAAGTTAGAGAGCACAGTAGAGTTCTACTCACCATAACTGACGCCTGAAAAATGAGTTTTTTACTGAACAGTGCAGTTCAGCCAAGTCCAAGCAGCCAGGAGCCCCATTGTGAAAGTGTACCAAGCCTGGTCAGGAGGAGAAGTTGAGCCTTCTCAGGTCCTAGTGGTTCCTGCTACTCAAGGTGAAAACCTAGAAGGAAGATTTTGGCTGAAAAAAAATTTCAGTTGAATTTTGGATCAAAATCTCTCCCCACAGTGTTGACTCACTCATCGTAGTTGAGACTACTTTTAATGGTGAACAATTTAATCTGGAGCGTTTTGTGACCTTTGCAAGGAATACAATTGTAACTAACTGTGAGTTTTTAGCATTCCTGCAGAGCTTACCCCACATCTGCTTAGCTGTTAGCAGATCACTCAGGTTTTATGTGACTGTTTTAATATTCAGCTGACACAACACCCTTATCACAGGATCCCTTAGTCCCTGTTCTGTCTCTCACTGTCTCTGAAATGAAAAGCACTGTTTTGTCTTGTTTTAAAGAGATAAATCACACAGGTTTGCATGAGCTGTAGACTGGGGTGAATTAATCTTCAAGCAATCAGGTGCACTTTTTGAAAAGGTTCTCTGATTTTTTGCTGCTGACTGTACAGTAAAATGGACAGGTGAGACTTACACAGTTGGTAAAACAGATCCAGGGCTTTTTCTGCTGTGGGTTATGCTTGGTTATTTCTTCCTTTCCGTTGGCTGGAGTGCAGAGGAGATTGATAAGGCTCTTGCTGTCTCTGAGGCAATGAACCCAGTAGTTTAGCTCCAGTCATAGAAAATTATAACTGCAGTTGCAGAGGTTGTGAGTTCAGGCTCTGTGGATGATTCAGCCCAGGGCAAGTTGTCATGTGAGCCAACCTTGTAACCTGAGTGGGTTGTAAAGTGGACTGGAAGAGGGCCTGGTTATTTACTCTGTGCACAGTATGCCATTAAATAGGAAAGTTTCCTGAAATGTCATGCCAATGCCTGTGACTATTTCAGATTAACTGTGTAAAATTCATGGCAATTGTGCTCAAAGAATACGAACATTAAAATCCATGTTTTTCAAGAAGATAAATAGACAATTTGTCCAGATCCATGCTCAGATCTGCTTGAACACTAAATAGCATAGCTTAAAGGTAGACCAAGGGTTTGGAGGTCTCTGACCTAATTCAGACTTATGATTGTAAGAGAGGAGTTCACTCCACTGAGCACTCAAAGGGCAAACAGTTGTATAGAGGGAAGAATGGGCAAGACACACGCAAAGGAAAGGTCCTGGCTTTTACAGAATCATAGAATGGTTTGGGTTGGAAGGGACCTTAAAGGTGACCTCGTTCCAACCCCCCTGCCACGGGCAGGGACACCTCCCACTAGACCAGGATGCTCAAAGCCATGTCTGACCTGGCCTTGAGCACTTCCAGGCATGGGGCATTCACAGCTTTTGTTTTATGAAAAATATTTCATTCCCAGAAGTCTCAAATAGCTCAATGGAGGAAACAGTAGGTTTGTTTTCCCAATTTTGCATTTGCAATCAGGAGAGGAATCTTAATGGAAACCAGGCACCATGAGTAACAATACTTTATTTACATTTAGAAATGAAAAACAGTGATGCATGTCAAGTGCCCCTTCAAATGGTCACGCCCTCGAAAATGTGGAGTTTATTTTATGTATTGTAGAAAGTTCAGTGGGAGGAATTATGTGGCACGTGAGAAGACAGAACAATGGGTGAATGGAAAAAATGCAAAATACAAAAAAATACAAAAATGTAGAAATTTTATGGGCAAAGTCTGTTGCCTGCTCTTTGATATTTGAGGCTTTTTCCAGGAAGATTATTTGACTGCTTGAGCATTCTTAAATGTCTGAATTTTTATTCACTGTTATTGTCATGAACACTGCAGAAGGAACAATTCCATTTCATCCCAGATAGTTTAGCTGATATTGGGTTTGTAGATTTAAAATTTGATCAGGGACTGTGAACTCCATGGAAATTGCAGGAGGGGTCAAATATAATCATATATATAAATATATATATTCACATATATGTATATTTATGTGTGTATATGTATGTTTATACTGTTCTCAATGTCCTGTAATTCAATATCCACCTTTCTTCTGGCACATTCAACCCATGTAGGTAAATTAAATAAAACTAGTTTCAAAATCTGGTCTCTGGAAACATCTGTGATTATCCATACAGAAACAGATCATAAATCTCTTGACCATGGACAAATTCTTCAGCCATTCTCCTGAGAGATGACTTCCTGCCTCACAGATCTTCCCTATTGTCCCATATCCCTTGGAAAGCTCTTTCTTTCTGGCTGTGTCCAGAATTGCTGTCTCAGAGACTAAAAGCCGTGCAAGTCTCCTTTCCCTTCCCAGAGTGGCAGATTCTGCTTCCTTAGCACAGGTGAGCACTGTCCACAGCAATGACTACAGAGAAAAGCTGTACTGGCTCTTGCTTTAAACCACAGGGATGCACTAACACTGCAGATCCAACAAAATCAGAAAATCTGAGATTGTGCTTCCCATAACTGAGCAATTCATGGAAGTCTTCAAGCAACAGGAGTGGTTTAACAGAAAAACCCAGTTTAGTGAGAAGATAGCCAAACCAGCTGTGTGTGAATGAGCTGAGTATTAGAATAATTCTAATCACTAATACTGATACCTGACAGGTTTCTTCAGAACTTTTACTTTGGTAATTATACTTTGCCATTGTGAAACCTGTGAGAGAAGCCTTTTCCCAACGAGGCGCTCAGTAAAACTCTCATCAACTTCACTAAGTGAGTTCAGTAATTCTGATTTCCATGATGCATCCACCTACTCCAACCTCTCCTGTCAAGCAGTGGCCAATAGCAGATGCCTCCTGGAAAACATAAAACAAAGATGACTGTACGATGATCTTTTTCCCAAAATGCTCTCATAACCCTCAGGAAATTGTGGTTGAGAGATTTCCTGTGCCAGAGGTATATTTCTGCATTTAATAGCTCTCCGTGGGCTTGTCAGCATTGCCAGAGTTTACTCACTGACTCCCAAGAAGACTTAGAATATATTCTCACATGGGTATTTTGAGACATAACCACTCAGTACACTCAATTGACTGTAATAATATGTTAGCGCCCTTCAGGGACTGTACTTTCTACCACCAACAAAACAAGAAAAGGAAGGAAATATTGGCTGAATTTGACCACGTCAGTCATCCATGGGTACTCTGTGTTGCTCTCAGCAGCAGGAATGGCAATCAGGTTGTTATCTGGCTGGTTTCCCAAAAGGCCTGTCCAGTTCTGCTGTGGTCTCTGTCCCTGTCAGGGCTGTGACAAATTGCACTGCACGAGCACCACGGTGTTTGGCCAAGCAAGGTGTTTCTTAAATGGGGGCTGTGAGACAGACACGGGGTCAGACTCACCCAGAGAAGAGCAATGCAAATGTCCTGGCTTTGTCCTGGAGCCAGCGAGTGCTGGAATGAGGTGAGAGGAACAAAACATCATTCTGGGAAGGAGCACTGTAATCTCTCTGAATCAGTATTTGACTAATTTAGTAACTGAGTAGGGGTGGAATTTTAAATAAATCATATGTAAAGTTATTTTTTAAAGTGGACCACAAGGTCTGAAAGAAAGTTGTGTGTTCATGAGGCAGCACAAAATCAGCATTAGCAAATGAGTAATGACAATTAGGAAACGTAGGGGGTAAGTCATGCAGAAGTGATTTCAAGAAAAATAAGGTATTGATGATTCTCTGTTGACATTTACCAGCACTTCAGTTTCCCTCTAACATCTGTTTCCGAGTGAGACATCATTTCAAAGCCATTCATTCAGAGTAGATGAAATGTCTAGCTATTATAGGACTTGTTTTTCTTACTCTTCAGTGATAGCTTTCATCCATTGAGATCTGCCTATCTATACTCTTTTTATTCATTAGTGAGAGGTAGTTGAATTACTGCAAGGATATTCACTGACGATTTAAGAAGATAATTTATTTGTGCCATATATTGACTTGACAGTTATTCAAAGAGTCAGACAAGCTTTCTGAGATACTGGAGAAGCAGACTTTGTCCAGTCTTTCTATGTCTGTCTTACAACACTTCTTTCAGAAAGCTACTCATGGCACCAAAGATGCAGATCCTTAGATAACCCTGGTCTTACAGCTAAAGAGATGAAAGAGAGAAGATTCTTGAACAAATACAGCTAGGGGGAACCCTATAATTCACCCAGAGCAACTTTCTTCTTCTTTGATTCCAAGTGAGTTCTGTTATTTTAGGAACTTGTGGGTGTAAGTCCTTTTTTCTCTGGTATTTTAATATAATTCTGTGATACTTCTTCAACAAAATTATGCCATATGCATCTGCTACAGGATTTTCATCCACTTAACTTTCTGTAATTCATATACTTCTTCTCATATTTGAATATGCACTATAGAGTTGTATTCATTATAACTTTCATAACAGTAATGAGCATGTTTTGAATGAAAGAGGGATTGCAAGCTTTTTTAAAAAACAGATGTAGTCATATGCTTTAGGAAAAAACTCGGTTTCTTTAGTCCAACTCAAAATTAGAAACAAAAAAAACCAGGATATTTTATCTTCTTTTTGAGCTTTTGGAGTTTCATTGAAACAGAAAATTCAGAGTGAAGCACAAAGAACAGGATGAACAGTTCAATAGCAATCTGGAATTTTAATTTTACTTGTGTCTAAATAAATACAAAACAATTTTAATTAGTTTTGATTGAAATGTGCCTCTGCAAGAATAATTTTTGCCTTGCAGTGATCTATCCATGACTCCTATCTTTGTTTATCTTCCTTTTTATGCTTGTACTTTAGACTATGCAAAAAAACTTGAAGGCTGAGGTCTAACCATAAACACAACCAAAATATGCACATATCCAGGTCAGCAGTTTGTCGAGATGGTGCTGGAACCATGGCCACAGCCTCTGCTTTGTGGTTTGCAGTGTGGTAGCAGAGCTGTCTGCAGCTCAGGGCAGGATTTGGGGACACTGGTGACTGCAGATTTGGGGACACCGGTGACAGCAACTGCTCATTCTCTGGCTGGCATAGGAACATCAAATCCAGCTCTCCTCCTTGCAGCCAGACCCAAGCAGCCTCCATCTGTTCTGCTTTCTCTGCATGGCAGCCCTGTCCGAGCCAGGATTTGGATCACATCCTCATCCTCGCTGCTGGAATTGCTCTGCAGATCCTGTGCATGAATTGTACTTTTGACAAACATATAGGTGCTGTTAGCTATTTTCATCAGGCTACCAGATGAAATATTTTCTCTTCCGTTTAGCAGCCTAAACAAGTGCATTTACCATGAATATCCACACATACAACTGCAAGTCAGCTACTTGTTACTTGTGAAATACACACAGCAGGAACTGCACAGCTGCACACCCAGCTCCCTGGGCAAAGCTTCAAGGTCCTTGTCCTGTGACACGAAGAGAGTGTCACACTCCTCCATGAGAACCCCAGCTAAGCAAATACTAATATCCCAAGTAGAAAACATTGCAATTACCAAGCCTACACTCCTCCCAGCCAGCTGAAAAAGCTCTGTTAGAAAAATTACATCGATTGCTTCACAGCCTAAAGTTGTAAGGAGCTATGGATTCAGTAATAAACTCATAGCATTTTTGGCAATTGCCCTCTTTCCTTCACCCTCTCCACCCCATATGTTGACTTCTGCTGACTTACTATATCAAACCAAGGTTAGACAGATTAATTTTCAAATAGCGAAGAAAAATATGAAACAAAAATCAAGAAGAGTATAAAAGGATCTATCAAGAAATTGCCCTCTCAAAAATACATGCTTTTTTTTCTTCAAAGAAGCTTATTTTACTTGCTGCTCTTCTGTGGCATGTGACACGTTGATCTTCAAATCCCTATATGAAAGATGAAAATGGGCAATAATACTTTAGATGTTAGTCACTTTAGGGGCTTGGAGACTAATTTTCTTTTAAACTGCTCAGGAAAAGCTGATCTGATCAAATAGATGAATTTTGGGAGCAAACAAATAAAGACATTAATAAAGATCTCTAGTTTGCAATATGATGTGTTTACAACACAACATGGGTAATGAATAGTGAAGATTAAAAAAATAATATTTGGGGGGTATTTGGCCTTTCACACAAAGATGTTTTCAGAAAGTTCTGAAGCAATACAAGAAAAGTTCAGAGACTGTCCAGTGTCCTTAGGATATATATCTCTAAGAAACAAAATCTGCACCATGAAAACAAGATCTGAGGCATACAGTTGTCTCTTAGATCCTTTTTATCTGATGCTTTTTAGTCTGAGGCTTTGGTCTTCTTACCAATAAACTTTGCTTTCTGCTCATGTCTCTCTCCAGCAGCCAAGGGTGTGTTGTGGGCTGTTACTTTAAGAGGGAATCTAATTCTCCAACTTTATTTTGGCATTTGACTATGAAAAGACAACTGTTGCCAGCTTTTCTAGGCCTTATTTTGTCCCAGTAGAATGAAATTTACCCATTTGGAACTTCTCTTCTGGTTAAGCAGCTGACAATTATTTTAACATTTTAAAAAGTAGGAAAGACCTGGTTTATTAAATAATTGCAAAAACTCCTACTGACTTTAATGATCTTTGAATCAAGCTGTAATTGTGGCTAAAGATTAAAAGCCTGATCATATCTAGTTGGAAGTAGATGAAATTTCTTGCGGTGCAGAGCGAAGATTCTTCATTTCTACATTTGAAAAGATGTTCAAACGTGAACACTTCAAACGGGAAGACATTTTTTAAAATGTAATGGGTAAGGAAGAAAAAATATATACTGTCAATCAACACTGCTCTGTGGAAAAGAGGTCTTGTCACACAAACCCTAATTTGTACTTTTACAAAAATGCACAGCTGGATGATAAAGGTACCTCTCAAGATGTAATATTCTTAGAATGAGGTATTGGTACAGCTGATCCTATCTGGGGGTGTGGGAAAGAATTTATCATCCCTTTACTTCCCCCAGTTGTACTTTCTGTTAATCCATGATGTTACTCTTTTTTAAGTGTTTGGAATTGAATTGTCTCATTTTGATTAAACATCAGAACCTATGAAGGATACAATGTATGGACAAAGAAGTGACTGAAAAATCCTAAAACAGATCTATCAGTGGGAAATCATTAGGAAAAAGGGGTGGTTCCTTGGCAGATTGGGAGTGATTCTGCCTGAGGTTGATGCTGTTGTATATGTTTCATCAAAGAGTATCCGGGAAGTAAAAAGTCATTTTTAAGTATGGAAAAAGCCTGGTGTTCTGTTAAGTAAAGATAAGGGCAAGACTGTGATGCACAGGGATCTAACATCATTTGGTTATCATCTGGCCTATTCAAGTCACTCCAAAAAGCTCTTCTGCAAAATGGTATGTTATGATATCATGGAAAACAGGGACCCCAAAGAAGGATTTAGGAGTCATATTCAGGAAAAAAATTAGTGTAACTACTCAAGAACATGGGAAGTCTATCTAAGAATTTTACAAATGCCTTCTGAACTATGTAGATCGTAGCTGAAGGTGATGTAGAAAGAAGTAAAAAAACCTTCACTTCTTGAAATCCAGTTCTCATTGTCTATCATTCTTGGCTCACCTAAACAGCACGATAAAGAGCAGAAAGCAGTGAATGAATTAGGGCACAAAAGCTCAGTTTTTGCAGTATGGTGAGTTAAATGCTGCCATACAATTTATACAGAAAGCAGATCTCTGTTGTGCAAAAGACCTCCAAATTAAAGCTATGCTGACCTGTAGATCCAGATCACATAGCAAAACACTTTACAGAGATATAACCTTGATTCTCAGAAGCAACTAGAAAGTCCTGCCTAGAGGGACTGTCTCAGAGCAGTATTTTCTGGAGCCACAGTGTAGAAAACAGTGTGCAGTGCAAGTCTGTTTAATCTGGAAAAGTTATCAAACGAGGGGTAGTCCAGTGGTAAATAAGTAAAAATATTTGCATAAGTGATGGAGGTCTCTAATCACCTAATTAACTGTGTAGGGCCATGGTGTCCTCGTTACCTCTTGAGGACTCCAGATCAAATTGTGAGTTTGATAGAAATTTATTGGGCAGTGCTAAAACCTCTGGCATATCTCTGAGCATGAAGACTTGGCTAGAACACCCTTATATCTGTAAAAATATGGAATTCACAGAGCTCTTCTGAGCATCAGTTCCCAGCAGGGAGGCACTCATATTTCACAGCCTGACCCATTCAGGTCAGGAGAATTGGGGCACGGTGAGCTCAGAGCACAACACTCCACAGTGGGTGATAATGATTTCTAGTTGTCAGCTCATGAAGAATTTGATCTTCCTGTAAATTGCTGAAAGTTATGCAAAGCACTTGGACACATGAATGCAGCTGTAGACATGGATGAAAAATGTTGGGGTTTTTAGCTGTCATGAAAAAAAATTCAAAATTTTGCAAAGCCAAGAAAATCTGAGTTGATTCAAGTGAGGGGGAAGTAGATATCTTTTTCTCCCTCCTGTAAAACAGAAGTAACTAAATTTAAGATAAAGAAACAAAACATCCCACACAAAAAAAAAAAAAAAAAGCTAACCTGTTTTTCAGTTCTGGGCTTGTTTTGTTTTAAAGGAAAAGAAGTAATAACTTTCTCATAAAATTAGAGGAATTATGGACAGAATTTTTCAACCATCAGAAGAAAATAGAGATAAAGCCAAACAAGTATATGAGTGGGGGTTTTTTTCCTGCATCTGTGCTTATGTGTGTCTAAAGGAAGGCATACATACATAGTTTTTACGCAAGCAATGTGTTCATATTCAAGACAGCTCTTCTCAAGGTCTGCATGGATGCTCCTGTGCAGTTCCAGAGCCTTTAGGATGTGTTCAGGAGAAACTACTCTTCACACATAGAAATTCAGGTGCTATCACTCCTGTGCTCGAGAGCGGTGCAGCCTTTTAGTAGCAATGTTAAACACAATACAGACAGGTACATTGCTTCTGCTGTGAAAGAGAGCTTTATTTCATCTGGAAGCTCTTGGCTGATGGCTACACTCACTGACACTTCATCATCCTTTCACCTCTGTGATGTGTTACAGCAGGCACAAGTCTTCAGATAGAAGGCATCTCAGGCGAAGTTTGCATGTATTTCAGCTGCAAATGGAATGGCAAGATAAATCCAGCTTCCTTCCCTTAATGGGAATGGTATTTTACCATGCTGTGGTACCTCCTCTCATGTTGCCTCACATGTGCTGAGAAATCCAACAGATTCCAGAGCAGTTTTTTAATTTGTCTCCTGCAAATATCATCTAGAAGTGGTGGGATCAGTCATGCTTAAAATGAAAGCACGCTTAACAGCATGGAAAGAGCTAGGAGCTAAAATTTCTTTTTTATGGCTTGACCCTAAAAAATCCTGACCTCCTGCATCTGTCCATTTTTGACTGAAAAATAAGTGGCCAGTTGGGATAAAGCCCAAAGTTCTGAACGAACAAGTGTATTGGCAGGAACATCTGTGGAAACTAGTTTATATAACAAAGTACTAAAAGAAAGAAAAAAAACCATTTGCCAGGAGGCAATCTTAAATATATTGTCCTCATAATCTGGATTGTATTCAATCAAATAATGAGTAGATACATACTATATAACTTAGTACCAGTCATGACATTTTCTTTCCACAATAATCTTGCAGTTGTTATAAGGGGATCTATTGAGCAGAAATTATTTATATGGTTGAATCTGAGAAATCAGCAAATATCTTAGGGATGTTAAAAAAATTCTACGAAAAGCACAGATACTTTACTCATTATTAGAGGTTATTCAGCCTCCAAAGATTTATTTGTTCTTATTGCTCTAGACGATGGTACAAATATTACTTCTGGCAAATTAATTTGTTTCTTAGCCTTCACTTGATAGACTCTGGTAGTGATGGAAGATACCTGAGATCTTGCAGGTCTGCAGGGAGCTTTTATTGTCACAGTCACAAAATTTGATCTCCTTTGGGTAGGAGAATTAATTCCTGAATTTAGAAACTGCACAGTGAGGGAAGGCTCAAACATAACTGTTGTGACTATAATATGGACAGCCAGATTTGTTATTAATTTGTTATCAACTCAAATATTCATTGAAAAATGTCCCCTGGTTTGGTTTAGCAAATGAATGGAGCTTGAGGTATAACAAACAAGCTTCTTAAGTTACCATGTTTGCCACAGTAAAAATCCTTTACACCATCTACGGCTGAACAGAAGGCAGGACGATTGGCTCAACCAGGCACAACAGGCTGATTTATGCTTTGAAAGAGAGGGGAAAACCCAGTTCACACACACAGTTGCAGAGCTCTCCTGGATATCAGCACTGCCATACACAGCAGCAGGTTGTGCAGGAGGAATTTTTTTCGAACCTACTGAGCCCCATGTATTTTAGGGCTCTGTCAAGAGAGTCTTGGTTTGAACAGCTCTGATTTTTCATTCGGGTAGTGAGATAGGGATGAATTAGGCTGGATGGGATGCTCCCACTTTTCACAAACCTGAAATGTCTCCTGGTCAGAGAAGGGAGCCCTGACAAAACCTCCCAGCTCCAAAATGGGCCTGGCAGCGATTTGTGATGAATTAGGGCAAAATTGAGACCGGTCATCGCTTGGTCTCCTGGGTGAGCAGCCACCTGCTTCTCCAGCTAACTGTGCCTTGGCATCTGGGCTGCTCATCCTCAAGATGTTATTGTAACTCTGAGCATTGTCCCAAGTGAAGGCCTGAGAGTAAATTAACTTAGTCTGCAAAATTAAAAGGTGTAGAAATAGTTCTTTGTGCCTCACAGACCTCTTGTTCCTTGTTCTTCCTCTATTCCCACTGGCTCTGACCCTGTTTTCCCTTCCTGTGACGGACAGAATTGGCAGCTTTTACATCCAGCACTTCTCTTCTACATGAAAGCCATGCTGGGGCTGTCTAAAAGCCCTGACTTCATTTTGTTTATTTTTCCAGTCTTTTCACTTATTGCCTGTAGATTCTTGCATGCACAGAGATGTGGCATCCTCTGCAAGGAGTTCTGCACCACATCACTGAATTGTTCCACACCTGCCAACTTTCCTCCAATTTTCACCTTCTCTTCCCACACATCCTTAGTGGACCATACCCAACAAATGGAGCTGCTTACCTCGCTGTGACTGCAGCCATCGTTCAAGCTGTGCTCAGTGGTGGGGTACAGCAAAGTCTGCTCTAATTAACAAAGACAAACAAGGAGTATGTTGCAGTGTGAAGATGTGCAAGACCAAGTTAGACCCAAGAAAACAACCCATTTTTTTTGCCAAAAACCTTATGGGAACTGCTAAGAACCATGGTGCATTGAAACTTTAATGCCTTTCTCTCTCTCAGTGAGGAACATTGGCTTTGACCTGCTTTTTTCAATATAAACATAATTCTATGTGTGTGTGATTAAAATGCACAACAAAAAGAATTGCTTCACTGCCCATTGTCCCTTGCTGGGAAGGAACAAATTGAACAATTCAATGGCATATGTTAGTTGCACTGCTTCACGCACTGCTGGAATGTTTTCAGGCACTCTGGTGCCTTCAATTAGGATCTCTGTAGAAATGATTTTTTTGGACAGCACTGTGACATCTAAAATTAAGTACGAATTACATCAAGCCAAGCAAATGTGACAGCCATTAGAATAAGCATGTACCAACCTTCCACAAATGCACGTTTTGTGGAATGCTTTCATCTGGCTAAACTGCAGATGACTGGCTAAGGTACGCTTTGATTTTTGATAGCAGTGCTATTCATATTATCTGAGTGCCCATAATTTTGAAGTGGCTTTTTTAGAGATAATGCACACTGTCCTCTCACACAAATGGCCCAGGTAATACTCTTAAGTGGTCTTGCTGAAATTGGGCTGAGTGCTGACAACTGACAAGATTGAACAGAAGTGTCTGAAACTGGTCAAAATCCGTAAGCAGCTTTGTGAGAAAAAAAAAAAACAAATTTCAAAGTTCTTTCCCTTTTGAAGGATTTGTACCTGTTTTACTTAAAAAATTAACTGTCCATTATTCTTGCTTTCATGAATGCTCTACAAAATGGTTAAAGGGCATTCTCCAACAATGCCAATAGTATCAAATGAAGTACTTAATTTAAAAGATTTCTTTTATTTCTTTCTTGTCAGATGTCATTTCTACATTCTAACAAAAAAAATCAGAAAAAAAGAAAAAAAATCCATCCTTTCTCTTCAAAACTCTCCAGTCAGCCTTGCGACATCTTGAAAATCTCTCATCCATTTCAGGGGAATTAGGACCAGGACGAGCATTTTTACAGTTGATTTCCTCAAAATGCCAGAGTTAAACACTTGTTATCCTTATCCAAACCAGAAGGTGGCAAGCACTCTTAAAGTATGAGCTGGATCGAAACGAGACAGGCTCCCTTCCCAGAAAACCTCAGCCACCATTGTCCTCAACTCAGCCGTGGGTTTTGCAGCCAGAAATTTGTTTTACACCATCCAGTAAATCACAGCAGGACAGGATTAAAAAGGAAAGTGTGGAAGAGATTTGAACATGTCTTCTATTGTAATTTAAGCAAAGAACTCGGAGACTAAAGTAGAAAATAATTGCCTAGAAGATAAAGCCGACCAGAAAAAATGAAATTTCCACCCCATAGCAGCCCTGGCCAAGTAAGGGCTCCAAAGACGTTGGGCTGGCTGCCAAGTGTGGCCAAAGAGGAGCCACAGAGTACCTGGAGCTAGACCTGCCCCGCAGCCTGTACACAGATGTAGATTAGTGTTACAGAATACTAAATAATGCTTTGCATGGATTGTCCCAGAAAGAAACTAACCCCAAACCTTATTTAATGATTTTCGCTCTTTTTCAGCAAAAGCTTCATGCTTTGCCTGCTAATCTGTCAGACTTACAAAATGGAGCAATTTGTGTGTGAAAACAACAATAGTGGAAAGCTAATGTGTTCTGGGCTGCTGAGTTGGAGGCGTTGGCAGGAAATTGCCTCCCCTGCATGTTCTTCGCAAGCATTTTAGTTAAATTTCAGTCTGTAACTTAGCTGGGGGAAGAGGTCATCCAGGGCATACTAGAGAGGAGTGCCTGAATGGTGAATTAATACACCTAGATAAGTCTGTTATGCAAGGAAACCAATATACTCTCCATTTCAGTATTGCTTACATCATTACTTAATTTTAGCACTTGGCCTAAAGAATTCATGTCAGTCGGATTATTTTCCTGGCAGCCTTTTTTTTTAAAAACATAATATTTAATGAATTGGTGGATAAGAAAGCTTTTAACTAAAGGACATAATTTCTGAGCTTCTTCCTCAGATCCTGAAGGCCTCAAAGCATGAGGAAGGAACAAAGCCTCAAGATGCCCATGAGAGCTGACAGGAGCTGATGACTTGAAAGTGGTGAGGATACAATCCTCTCTGACATTAATCCTGAGCTGGGAGCAAGAGACAGCTCCTGATGATGTTCCTGTCTTTAATTATACATTGCCACAGCACAGGTGGCTGCAGTGCTGAGGAATCAAATCCATCCACATCCCTACCAACCTATGACAGGTACTTGGTGTAAAGGTGATCTCTGCCTCTCCCACTTCCCCATGAAAGCATGAGCTAAAAAAAGGTGACAGGAGATGCCAGAGAGCAGGGAGGACAGCACCTCTATCCTCATGGCAGTTCCTCTATCCCAAGCTTTCCTTTTCTCTTGACCACATTAAATAGTGGGGGAAAAGTGTTGTTTGGTCTTTTCCAAAGGTAATACAATAAAGATACAAATTCGGTCACAGCCAATTAAATGGATTTGAGAAAGGACAGTACTCAAAACTCATACAGAAACCCACATGGTATTTATCTAGGGAAGGCCCATCTTACCTCTAACCACTAAACATGTCCAGAAGGAAATGCTGCCCCATCTCACCCGCGTGTTTCACACAAAGTGCCCCACTGCCAGTGGCTGCATAGCCCTGGACACCTTCTGCTCACAGCTCTGCCGTGGAGAGTGGCTTTTCCCTGGAGCAGAATAATGACAGCATATTTCACCCCTCATCCTCAGTTACCTTGCCCCAAGCTGTTCGCACTTGAGACCCTGAGCTCTGCAGAGAAAAGCCCTGTGTTTACTGAGCCCCTCAGCCAAGTCCACGGTCCTGCTGCTCCCTGCAAAATTCACACTGGCCTACTGAACTGGTAACAAATCCACCGGCAGCAGAAGAAATGGGGTGGGAAACATCTGAGATAATGCCAAGGCATAAAGAGCGGTCACAGAGGAAAGCTGATGCACAGAGAAGTTTGAGGCAAATAGGTTTTAATTAGAGCAGCATTCAGGCCTTCGGATATTTGCTGAATACTAAGCCAGATATAACAAGGCATTTCCTTGCCAACCATCACATACATTAAAGATTGCACAGAATGAAGAAAGATCCTGAGGGAATCCTAAGCAGAAGAGACCTAAATCAGGGTTTAAAAGGTCAACTGTATCTTTTACCCTTCTTACAAGTATCCACCAGGGCAGAAGAATGTTACTGCCCAGTCACTGTAGATTCTGTTCGCTTCTGCCAGCTCATCTTGTTATTCCATTTTTTAATAGGGGTCACTGCAAAATAGCACACCTGAGTAAGTGCTGCCTTCTGAGTTGGACTAAAAGTAAGGACCAGAAAAGACAAAAAACAGAGCAAGGAGCTATTTAAGTTAGAACTGTAAGTGACAGCTCCTGCAAACACAAGGATGAAGCCGAAAAGTGAAATCTGCAATGATTTCCTGATGGCTTTAGGGAAAGTTATCCTACTCTTTTCTTCTGGCACTGCTATCCATCCTGCTCCTTCACACCTGCAAAAATGGACTAATACTCAGTGCCTGGTCCTTTTATTTTGGAAGTGTGTGTTGCACAGCTCAGCATTCTGTGGGTACCAGACAAAGCAACGCCTGGCCAAGCAAAGGACACTGACTTTTCCTTTGGAGGGGGAGGGTAAGGCACTGGCAATGCACTGGAGGACATGTCCATGTTATGGGGAGCTTGCTGGCTAGAAGAACGAAACAGAACTGTACATCCAGTACTAGATTCAGGTGACCTAGGCAGACCCTCTCAGATTAATAGAAATTCTGCCTAAATTTGGATTTCCAGAGCAACTGGAGGTGTTTGACTGAATGTGTCATATATCATATTTTGGATGTGAGGAAAAGGCAGGAAAGAACTGGCAGGGACGTGATAACATCTTATGTCAACTTTCTCAAAGTGGAACTTTTCTGGTTTATTCTTTGCCATCTAAATGGTAATTTTACCCGATGAAAAATTAAGCTGATGTTAAAATAGCTGTTAAAAATGTGAAAACAGAGTAAGTTCACTCAGATTAAAAATGCATATATGCACTTTTTCCCCTACTTTGCTCCATTTCTCTAAATTCTTCCAGATCAGCACAAAATTCCTCCCCACACTCTGCAGTCTGCTCTTTACAAGAGCTCTACTTATTTAGCCCAATGTTTATGCTTATAGATACATCTGACTCTTTCCCCAGTTATTAGTATTGTGTAATCTTCATACCTTCAGGCATCTTCCACCTTAGATTTTTCAAAGAATGAAGAAATATTTGTGGTTAGTTTACGAAGTCAAAATCAGTCTATCTAGACCTCTCTGAAAGCTGCCTATATTCTATTCTGGACTATTGTCTTCTATTGAAAACTGTAAACTTCGTTTTAATACTTTCAAGTAAGAGATTGCAAAGTAAAAGGAAGGGGAGAGGAGTACAAAGCTTAATGTGCATAAAAATATGTCAGGGAGTGAATACAAGGGAAATTCACACCCAGTTGGCCTCTCCTCCTCTGTAGCCCAGGCTGAAGCCGCCTCTGTGACTTCTGTCTTTGGCAGCTGTTCAGTGGATCGCAGCTGAAGATGCTCTCATGAACCTGCGGGAATCAAACCTGCCAAGTTTCCAATGGCTCTGCTTGATCCAGTCTCATCTTTATTTAATGCTCTTTTTCCCCATCTGTGGCTTGATGCAGCTCTTCTCTGTAATTGTCATTAAGATCTGCAGGCAAGAAATGTTGTGTACTCAGAAAAGAGCAAACCTCTCCACCTCCCTGTCACCCTGGTGAGATGTGAGATTCGGGCTGGAGAGAAGTCACAGACAGACAGCCAGAAGTGGCCTGGGATTCTGCTGAGGAGGGAAGGACTGCAGCAGAGGAGGCAGTTGCTGCTCATTTCTAGTTCTTGATCCAAGAGAAGGCACAATTCAACCATGGCACTGAGAAGTCGATGAGAACTATGGAGCTTCCATAGCCCAATGAAATCCTGAGGTACAAGACAGCATCCTGTCTATCAGGGAGTTTTTCAGCACAAAGGTGCCCAAAGCCATGGTCTCTCCAGACTCTGGGCCCAAGCTTTCCCCTCACCAGCCCATCTCTCTTTGGAAAACTTGTGCAATCTCTCATTGTAATGCCAGCTTACCACTGGTTCAGGCAGAATCAATATTGCATCGAGTTCTCATTAACTTTTGGGTGAAATGTGCATGCTTCTGGGTCCAGTAAGAAAATGGCTGTTATTTCCCCATTCTACAGATGTGCCTATTCATCACTACATTCTCAAGTATGACCCTGGAAGTTGGACTTCATTACAGCAACAATCCCCAGTCCAGGGGGAAATTAACCAAAAAAAAGATTTATTTCCTTTTTCAACAGCAAACAAGCAAACAACAACAAAATGCATTTTGGCAACATAATTGAAAGAAACTCATCACTTTTAATGAAAGTTAAAATGATTGTATTCTAAGCAAGTTAATTATATCACTGTATTATTGTTGCCTGACAGATTAATTTCATTTGTAGTCAGTGGGGAGGTAACCCACACTAGAAGCCCATTGCAAATCTTTTCACTGATTTTTAATGGGCTTTGAGTTGGATCTTTGGCCAGTTTTGCCTTTATGCCTCTGTAGTGCTGAGCTATGAAAGAAACACAGGAGTTAGTCTAATGCTTGGTGCATTTTTTTGTAGAAGGAAAATGATTTGCAGTGGGGGGTATTAATACTGCAAAGTGAACTAATTTCCCTCCTGACAAGTCCAAAATGCAATTTTAATAATAAGAGATGTAATAATGACTTGCTGAAATGAGTTTTTATAGGAAAAAGTGGTTTTCCTTCTTGCTTAAAACACTATTTTAATACTCTTTTTTGCCAAAGGTCATTTTTACACTACTTTTTCCACTTAAAAATCATTATAAAATCTTTGACAAAATAATTAAGAGTAGGACCTGCACAGGTAAGTGCTGCTTTTCACTTTTAAAGTAGCATTCCCTCCACTGGTGTTACGTAAAAGTGATGGTGTTACTTTCAAAAGAAAGCATTTTGTCCATCAATTTCTGACCATTTTTCAGCTTTTTACCTGTTAGGGAGTTGTTCTACAATTAAATAAAATCTAGAAATTTTTTCACTTACTCATTTTTTTTTCCCCAAGGGAAAAAAAAAGCCATACTTTCTACAGAAAAGGTCAGAATGGAGGTATTTTTTTCTGAAATCTTTTTTGGGGAACTTTTTCTTCTCTGCTGGGCATTTGATGCAAACTTTTTCATCTTCTTCATAAGGTGTTGAATCGAACCTCTTCCCAGTTGAATGACATGGGCAATGTGTTTGCTGGCTGTCATTTTTCATGGTCCACGTGATGGCTGTAATCTAGGGAGTAGTCTTGAGTCAGCCAGCCCCATCTGCACCTTCCTGGACATATTTTATGTTCTTCAGTTGCTCAGCAAGACTTGAGATGTTTTCAGGGTAAATCAGCACTGTTTAATCTACAGAGTTTTACACAATATTTTTTTTTGAGTCATAGCTGAGACCTGTACATCCAGAGACCACCTCCTACGAAAGTATGTAAAGTAGAAATGAACACCAGAGAGAGAATTATCCTTATACCGAGATGGGATTTGCGGAAGAGCTGCCCTCAGATGTTCAAAACAGTAAAAGAGCACTTTAAAGTCCATTGTGGGTTTCTTTAATACTCAGGCATGGGAATTTTTCTGACCATCTTTCCTTTTCATGGCAAGTGTAAAAAGCAGAAAGTTTCCTGTTTGTGTTCATGTGCTTGTTGAAAGTGTAAAAAAGGAAAATTCTGCAGTTCCTGTAACAATGGGCAATGGCTCATAGAACTGAACCTCTGGTGTAAACCCTTCAGAATTTTAGGCTCCAGCCTCAAAAGTATCTGTGTGACTTTTTGCATGTTTAGAAAAAGTAATGTCAAATATCACACAGCTTAAATGTTCACTGACTGTAAGATGCACAGGCTCAATAAGGTTTAAAGTTCTCTGTGCTGCTGTATAAAGCTTTGTCTTATTGTTTCTATTCTAACTTTCTATTCCACCTCTATCCTGCTCTGGCAGGTCGCTCAGTGGGGCTCACACCCTGTCCCAGAAGTGGCTGCAACTTGGTGGCAGGTATTTAAGTGCAAAATACACCGCTACAAGGAATATCTTCTTCTTGGAATTTCAAATCCTTTCATTCCACGCTTTAGTTTGATGTTTTTATTTTATGCTGAAGAGAGTCAGAGTTGAATCCACTTACTGTTCCAAGGTGTTAGCTCAGAGACAGAAGAGTGTCTGCTTTCTTGTGTTGGTTCTGCTGGAAGAGAAGTGAATAGGTACTTCAGGAGGGTGAGAAACTCAAACGCAGGCTAGTCTGCAGAATGACAGGCAAAAAAAACACCCTGGAGGTGTTAAGAGGCATCTGAATCCTGTGCTGTGTGATGCAGTTTAGGGGTTACAGTGGCAGTGCTGGGTTGACGGCTGGGCTTGATGATCTTGAAAGATCTCTTCCAAGCTCGATGATACTCTGATTCTGTGGGGAGGTGAAATGGAGTAGCCCATTTAAAGAAATTTTGTTCTGCTTCTGATTGGGCCAGAAAGGCTCTTGCAGGCTCTGTGAGGACCTTAACCCAAGTCAGGTCCCATAGCCTGCAGTCTCTGGAGAATCAGACAAGTCACCGATGTTGACTGAGAGCCACCAGGTTGTGTGTCCTGCACAAGCTGTGAGCAGAGTCCTCCCCATGGCTAAAATCATCTTAACACCAGTTCCTATGGGGTCACGATGCTGCCCATGGTTTAGTCCCCCCAGCTAGGAAGCCACAATAGCTCTGAGACAGTCAGATAGCAGAAGAGAGTCACAGTGAACTATGCAGGAGTTCCTCTAGAACATATCCATATTTTTATTCATCTTGCTCATGAGACGTGGCTGATTGTTCACATGGGAGCAAAGAAAATGTGTTAGTTTATAACATTTATCAGGTTTTCTGTATGTGTTCTATATTCAATATTTTTTATGTCTGAACTCCCCCTCACCTGGGTAATTTCACAGGATTTCAGTGCTTTTATGGTGGTGTAGAGTAGCTTGACATAAAAAAGGATTATATCAGTTTGATGCCTAGTCTGGAAATGAGATGGATGTGGAGAAGGAGGTGCTGCAGGATAGAGGTCTGTTAAATCTTGTGTGGCATATGAAAGGTTTGCCTCCAGCAAAACACGGACTACGAGGTGTTTATAGTTTTTTAACAGGAAGTTAGTTTAAAACAAAGCAAAAGTATACTTCACACAATGCAGAGTTATGGATCTCCTTGCTGCAGGATAAGCTTTAGTGGGTGTTAAAATTTTATGACTTCAAACTGGAGAAAAGCATAGAAGAAACATCCCTCTGAGGCTATGGTCATTCCCTCCCACCCCACAAATATGCATTTAAAACTTCTGAAAGTTGGAAAGGCAGCCTTCCCAATGTTTTGGAATTACACCTTTGCCTTTCTATTATACTCTTCCACAAAATCACGTTCCTGGGTGGAGGAAAGTTGCCCTTACCTTGCAGGCCTTTGTATTCTACATTCGTCCAGCATTGCAAGCTTGAAATTTTTAGAGAAATTTACTTCTATAAATCAAGTTGTAAAACTAGGTTGCCTGCAAATATGTGGCGTTCATTGTTAGTTGTGAGGGTAATTTGCCAAAATCCAATAGCTCTCTCTCCAATGCCAACCATTATTTTCAGATAACAAATATGATATCAGCAATTTTGATGGCCTTTTAATGTGTTTCCTTTCAAGACAATGCTAAGTGGAGAGTTGCTTAATGATCCAAATTGCAACAAATTTTAACTACCAAAAATGATCTTATAATGCTTCTTAATGTATTTGATGCATTATCACTTGCCAGGAACTTGTCACACAGGCAGAGAAGGCAACACAGTATATTTCTTTACCTTTTCACCCAAGGCAAAAGAGAACAGTACTTGAAAATCGATGGTCTTTTTTGTTCCTTCCAGTAACTGCTTCGTTATGGGCACACATTGCCTTTTGTTCATTGGATCTTCTTGGAAAGTCTCTTGCCCCATTACTTTAAAATCCCCAGAAGGAAAACTAACTTGACTTTCTATACATTACAGTCCTTCCCCCTCCATAGCCTTGAATCAAATGGAACTAACAAGTTTACCCCATGCTGCAGTATTCTGAAAGAAAACAGGCTGTTGACCAAAACCCTGAAAAAAGTGCACTGCAAACTATGAAACCAGCTGTGATGCCTTGAATAATCTGCTGTCAAAATGCGGCATATATTTCACTTAGACACCTAGAAGTTAGGTGATTCTCTAGCCAGCTTTCTGCGGGTTGGATATCTGGCCGAATTTTGCTCTTGACTACCCCTCTTGTCCACAGAGAGAAGCCTCTGAAAAGTCAAGAACTGTCCTGTGGAAGTTATCCCCTGTCCATTTGATTATGGCATATATGACATACATGTACAGTATCTTGCCCACCATTCCACGTTGGAGTAGATGCCCAGGTTGTAGATAAACAGCAAGAAGTGAGTACCCAAAGGGAGAATTTAGAGCTAAAGCACCCTGAGGATAACCAGTGAAAAATCATTGTTTGTCTCTCAGGGACTTCACCTTCGTCAGCCACTGTCACTTAACGCTTCATTGTGATGGTGGTGGTGGTTGAAAATTATGGCAGCACAGGGCTGATCAGGAAGGGATTTCTGTCCCCAGTAAACACTAGCAGGATCTTTGCTATACTGAGCAGCACAGTGGCACACACACAGAGCTCTGGTTCAAAGCAGTACAAAGGAGTGCAATACATTGATAGTAGCTGAGCCACTACATGCTGCATTACCTAAGGTAGTATCAGTGAATCAACAGCAGTTGTTGATTTCAACAATTCCTAATACTTAATCCATATACTTATTAAAAAGGCTTAAACTCCTAAATTCAGCCTTTTACTGTGTTTTGAAAACTCTCCCTTTTTAGATTGTAAAGTCACTGCTGCAGAAACTTGATTTGATGTCTGTTATCCACAAGTGTCTAAATATTTAGATGCCTGATGTCCAGCCCTGTGAGGCTGAACACCCATGGGACCTGCTTCTAATAGTAATGTAATCAAACAAATTTTTTAGCCCTGTTTGTGATCTCAAAACTTGACAGGGTGGCCTCAGCCCAAGAGACAAATGAGCTGCTTGTTTTCAAGGCACTTTTCCTTTTGCTGCATACACTTGGGAAATCTTATGTCACTCAAAATTATCAATCCCTATGGACAAGCTCTCCACAGGCATTGACACTCACTGACCTTTTCCTGCACGTGGGAATGATGCCAGCTATGCTTTATGAGCAGTAGTTCTTCATCCTTGATCTGAGTTGTCCAAGGGGATTTGTGCTTTCATAATCTTCCTCCTGCTCTGTGTTTTTGTGGTACAAGGGGAGGCAAGGAGGGAACAATGACTGTAGAGTAACAGGTGGAGAGGCAAATAACCTCTGGGAGCCATTGTACACAAGGAGAGGATACCACTCTCTATGTTCAGAAAAAGACAACAAATTTCATTACATACTTCCTCTAGTAGTGTTTGCATTTTGGGACAGATCTTTCCCTACTGTGACCCAGTACTTGACCAGTTTAAAACACAGGCAGTTGTGATGTGAAAGGAGTGGGACATGCTTGTCTCCTTTACCACTTTCCTAAAGGCAAATTGTTCCTCTTTTCGGAATCAAACCCTAAAAAGAGCCTGGGAAAAATGAACCTGGGGTAGAAAAACAGAGCAGCAGGCTAGAAAGATGTAAAAACCATTGTAAAAAGTCATTTATAGTTAGGAAAAAGTGACTTACAAGACCAATTTGAGAATATATCTATCCGTCATGAGCCAGATAAGAGGAGCCAAAAGTTTTAAATCAGTCCATGCCTCCTTCCTTTGGCTGTTAGCAAAGGAAAATAAACTTTGTGCACAGCAGGGAGAATATGATGCTGAGCTGATCAAATGTGCGTGCAGAGGGAGCAGCAGATGACAAGGACAGGGTTGGCAGGATGTCACCAGATTGTTTGATTAGCAATGGGATGGTTCAAAAGCTCCCCGTCCTACCAGGGACTTGGCACAGGAGCTGGTACATGACTCAGTCCTCAAGTTGTTGCTCACAGCAATACTGTTGGGAAATGGTTCTGCTTCTCTGAAAACAGGAAGGGAATTAATAAAAACAAAAACAAGGATGAGAAGGAAAGGCTACAAGACTTTGTCTCTAAATGTTAGACTCTGGCCCTTCCTTCTTGTGATACCATACAAACTTCAGATGAAATGAGATATTTGAGATGGGATAAAAATTGGATAGTCTGAAATCAAATCTAGCAAGAGTAATATGAGGGAGCATTGATGAGTGAGTGCTTTCTTTCCCCTACCATCAATATCCACCTTATTGCTTTTCTCCGTGTGTTAGTTCAGGCCAAACAGCCACAGAAATTTTAAAAAAAAGAAAATGTCATGATTTTTTAGGGTTTTGGGTTGGGGTTTTTTTCTGTGGAAGAAATGTTAATGAAAGCAACAGCACTATCTTCTGATGCACCAAATTTGCATCTCTGCTCTGGTGGAGCTAAGAAAGAAAAGGCTGATTTTAGCCATGTGTACACAGGGGTGTGGAGAAAGTCCCAAACACCAAACCTACCTAGAGAACAAGTAAAATAATTGTCTTTAATTACTAATAGCAGGTTTTTCAATCTAGGGACAAAATATATACGGATTAAGAGCAGTTTTCTGAGCCATCCAAATCAGTATCTTCAGAAAGAATCATGATTGTTGATATGCTATAGCAAAGCTATAGTCCAACTTATGTTGCTCAGACACACAGGTAAATATTTTCATTGGACTTAAGAAAGTCCAGAAAAATTAGAGGCTCTATCACCACCCTGAGACTTTAAAGAAAGCTTGAATTACAAAATAATGACCTAAATATCTTAGAAATGAGATATATATTGATCTTAATTTAACACACATTCAGCTGACATGAATTTGGATATCTCTGTTAAAGTTAACAGACTAGAACTAGTTTTTATCTTGTGACATCTAATCCAGAGTGTACACAAGACATACATAACAATCCTACAGGTACATGGAGAAATATTGTGATACAGCCAGAAGTCTATAATGGGATTTCCTACACCTGGATACTTCCTTCCAAACTCTACATATAACTACGATCCTGTCAGTTTTCCAGCATGTTCAGATGGATAGAGTATTTCTCTCTAACACGTCAGTTTTCTGACTAACCTGTCATAACAACCTATGATACCATTCTCTGACAGCTTACCACTGCTTCACACAAAATATGAGGGCTTTTCTGCAATCACAAGTAGGATTCAAATTCCATAATAAGAGTGCATGGGAGGTGCGTGTAAGTATAGATGTAAGTGTACATATGTGTACATAGACAGACATATACACATATCCAAAATATCTCCCTGTGAATAGTTAGAATTACAAATAGAAAAAAGTAAGCATTGCCAGGTTGGATGTTTCTCCTAAGTTGAGCATTGTTTTCTAACTTTGTGGAAGACTTCTTTGTACTCCGTGACCACATAAGTCTGTGCAACACCAGTGGAGTAACAACATATTGCTGAGAAATTAACTCCTTGCCTGGAGAAACTTTGCACTTTTCTTAGAAAGAACTGTCCCAAGTTTCAGCCACAGTCGTTAATTTACTTTGGGATTTTCAAATGACTCATATTACTTTCAGTAAAACAGGCCAAAGAACTTAACATCAAATCCCCAAATAGGTACAGTTTCTCGCTCCAAGTCCCTCTGGAAAGTCTGGAAACACAAGAACTTCTCAAAATATTGTCATCTTTTCATAGAAATGAAGGTTCTCTGTTCTGCACCACACACTCAGACCTGTCAAGTGATTGCTGGATTTTCCTGATGATCGAACTCATTCTTATCATATTTGCATCGTTTGAATTCACAAGACCATGACCTTAGCCTGCAGATACCTACTGACAATGGCACCCGTTCTCAGTTGTTTCCACTAGAAACGGTTTCCATCTAGTTATTTCCACTAGAAGAGTGTGACTGATTTGTCAGAATGGGAAAACTCATGGGGGAAAAAAAGACAAATTAAAATCCAAAAGATAACTTTGAAAGTTATCTCTTTTTTAAGAAGGAAAAGTTACCTGCATCTTGGAAAACACAGCTGTTAACTCTCCTGCTCTTGGTTTTCTCAAAAGGTTTGCAAGAAATTCAGCATAATCTCAACTACACTCTCTGGTGTTCAGCCACATTCTGGAGCTCAGGACAGTCCCAGTGCTGCGGTGACTTAGTCTATTAAATGATTAATTAAACTCTCCAATGTATCACTCTCAGCTGTAAACACAGAGCCACAGACAGGTTGAGCCCCCAGCCCATTCCCTGGAACATAAGAAGCACTATTGATGTCTCTCTGCAGTGCTCCACAGACCCACAAAATCCAATCTTATATTCTCCTTGGTTTAAATATACCAAATACTCCTCAGAAGCCTACAGAGAGTGCAATATCTTCATTTTGGGAGCTCATGGACATAAAAGCTACATCTTCCTGCCTGCAGAAGAAACAGCCAGCGCTGCCATTGTCCTTGCAAAAAGCAGGGAACACTCCACATTTCCCGTGGCCTTATTCCTTTCCCCTTCTTACATTTCCAAATGAAAACAGTCCCTCCTGTCCTCTGTGGGGGAATCTTTCCTGACAGGCAGAATAACCTTAAGTTGAAAGTGAAAGCAAACAGGTCCCTGAAAAGCTTTTCTGTACGACTGAGAACATCAGTGTCTCCCACTCCTCTCTTACTAGCTGAAGCTAATCTTGGGTGTTCCAGATGCAGAAAAGTAGCTGAGAAACTAAGCTGTGTATAAAGAGGGTGTAAAATATATTTCTGACTTTTCAATTTATTTAAGTTACCATCTCAAAATCTTTCCCGTGTTTCCGGAAATCCTCTTCAATCCTTGTAATCCCAGTGAATGCCTCTCAGGCAACCTTCTCCCTGCCCTGATCCATTTCTAATAGTGATTGCACTAAAGACTTCACTGTATTTGTGGCTGTTTAATCATTCATCACCCAGCAGCCTGGAAAATGCCACTGCTCTCTAACTCTGGCCACTACTGACTAAAGTCTGCCTGAAATGAAGAATAGGTTACTGTGAACTGGCTGAGATCCTGCATTTACAGGCACATCCAATACAGAAACCTCTTTTACTTTGGGACCCATTGATATCAACGGAGAGATCTGATCTCAGTGGGTTTTAAATCACACTCTGTAGTTGGGACTTCCAAAGCAGCCTGGGGGATTCAGACACATATCTTTCATTACAGTCAGAGTGTATTACAGCAAATGGAAGATACATGTCTGAAATCTCCCAGAGTGGTTTGAAAACCAAACCACTGTGCAAAATGTACAGCTTTCTCCATAAAAATAGCTTCCAGCTCTAGCTTTGGTACAAGTAATGGAATTGTGTGAAAAGATCCACACCGAGGCCTGGACCTCTCATCCTTCAGTAAAATAGGGAGAAATATGGCTGGAGTACTTTGTTTCCACTGCTAAACCCTCCCCAGTCCAAAGCCATTCAGAAGAGCAATTGGTTTGCTCTGGATCTGCAGGACTGTCCTGACAGATGAGGCTCCAGCCCTGCACAGGTAAGGTTTCCATTCCAGCCACAAGTTTGTGCTTGTCCCAGGCTCTTTGGGACGTTAAACCCCCTGATCACAGCAGTTACGTCAGCAGAAGGGTGATACGGAGCAAGGAGCAGACATGACCAAATGCCATTTTCTGTCATTTAAGGCTCAGCAACAAGGAGCTCTACTTTTCTTAAAAAAAAATAAAAAAATAAAAAGACAGCTAAGACGCAGGCCTTGGCAAGGACATGGTTTAGTACAGCTCAGAAAACCTGCCTTCATTTTCTGAGAGATGGTAAGAAACACCTTCTTACAGCCCACAACAACAGTGTGCTTGTTAGTCAGCCAGCCTTTCCTAATTGCATTATTACCTCGTAGCAGGCTAGGACAAGGCAACATCATTAAGTGAAGTTCCTCCATTTCAGCAGTCCCCTGCCTTCACACCTGATTTAGAAGGCAGTGGGGGAAGAGCACATTCATTTACACACTACCCGTGCACCTTAGATCACCATCCACTCACACACCACAGTCATTTCTCTTTATTTCTTGCATTTTAGGAGTTCTGAGAATAGGTGAAGTTCTGTTACAATGCCAAAGAGTAATTGCATTTTAATTGCTATTTCACAGTGGCAGAGATAGTTCAAACCTCAGGTGGATTCCAGGTTTCAAGTATCAGAAAGCTGGAGATGGTCAGCTCAGGGTGTCCAAACTTACTGCAAGACTCAGACTGGGCAAATGTTAAGCCTAGACCAGAGATCTGCCCATAACTATTTTTTTTAGTGCATGAGAAATCGACTCAGATGGAAAACTACTGTAAAGGAAAATTTGATAAAGATGATGCCAGAGTAACTTTTTCTCTGCTGAGATGTTACAAACTGTGCAAGGCAATTTCTGATACAGATAATGAGCATTTGAAAAACAGTGGTTAATCACACTTAATATAACAACCTCAATGAGCCAGCTGTCAGCAAAGTGATGGATTCAACTTCTATTCTATGTTTACCTGTAGAAAACTCTGCTGAGGACAAGTGGGATACTCACAGCTCTCTCTAGACAGAAAGTGCATGGTAACAAAGGATTCGAATAGACAGAAGATTGATTTTCATGAAAAGTGAACTAGTCATACTTCTTTTTATTTTTATCACATAGCTGAACAGTTTAACTCATGAGGAATGTAAATAAATTCATGTACAATGTTAAATAAATCTTTTCTTTTTTTTTATGAATTTCCTTTTCTTTCTCTTTTTAATATTTTGTGTTTGGGTTGAGAATATGTTCATAAAGACCATTCATGCAGGAGTCCCAGAGAAAACAGATACTGTAACCTTTGAACAGAAGTGCTGAAAAGGAATGCAAATAGAGTATGGAAACCAAAATAACCACTTTTGCCTGAGGGACTTAAGGGATAAAAGCAGCTCACATGGGACTCATGTCTGCCTCCGCATTTGTGGCAGAGCTGGCACAGGGGAGTGCATACAGCCACAATGGTATTCCCATTAAATCACTGGCAACACAATGCTCTGGAGTGACATCTGGGCGCTCACATGCAGCACTGTAAGGCAAACCCCAAAATGAGAGCTGCATCCTCAGTGACTGCAGTGGCATAGAGGGCAGAACTGGGCCCGATTTTCTCCATCCAAAACATAAAGAAATTATAAGTATCTTTGTTATTCAATATACTGCTTACCTCCTTTGAATTGATAAAAGCAGCATTCAGCTACTATACAGAGATTCATTAAAGAAAAAAAGAAAACTACACCCACATTTTTCCTCTCTTGTACCAAGATCAAACTTAGGCCTTTTGCTTTCACTTACAAGACTAGAAACAGAATCTTTTTGAGACTTGGCATCAATCTCTGTCTTGAAACACCAAGTGAGATGCAGAATCCTACACAGCTGATTTGGATCTGCTCAGTGGTGTCAGCTATCAGCTGGTTTCTATACACCCCTCCTACATTGTCCTCCTCATGCCTTCAAAGTTTGTTCAATGCCTCATACGTGGATCATAGAATCATCAAATGGCCTGAGCTGGAAGGGACCTTAAAAATCATCTCGTTCCAACCTCTCTGCCACAGGGACACCTTCCACTAGACCAGGATGCTCAGAGCCCCATCCAAGCCATGGATGATGACACCTCCTATCCTTCTTCTTGCACGTAAAGTTGATTATAGCACTGCTATGCCAAACACAATCTGCATTTCTGTTTCTTCTGCTCACCCAGCAGAGTCACAGTTGCAGAGACTCCCAATGACAGAGAGAAGAAGCCAGCCCACTCCCGTCACCAGGCCATTATGCGTCACTGCCATGCATCATCAAGTGGCAGTGTCACCCACACACATGAAATAATAACAGCCCAACAGATGTGAGAGTCATTGCATTCCTGTATCGTGCTGTGGGAAGACACACTGACACAGAGGAGCAGATTTGTAAGGAAATAGTTCTGGCAAAGTTTCTTCAGAGAACTAGGTGTGGACCAAAAAAGATTGTGTGGCTTTTTTTGTTTGATTTCTTTTTGTTTGGCTTTTTAAGTACTTGTTTTTCTGTTTTTAGGAATGTTTGTGACTACATTTGTGATTTGCATTTCAGCTACCATCAATAAATCTGTGCTGGGGTCATAAGTACTTCTAAAAACATCACAGATTTCTCATTAAACTCTTCCACTTTTATGGAAGGCAGTGCATTTACCTCTTCCAGACAGTCCCTCTGCTTTGTTGTTATGATAGCTTTATGCCATGAAACTTTCTTCAGCTAAAATAAAAACATTCTCTTCATCTTTTTCACTCACAAGGACACGTCCACAGTCAGGAGCAAATCCATGGATGCCAAAACACAATGGACAGACCTTGCCACTCGCTGTGACTAATAATAAGAGACATTCACTGTTGGCTTAAGGCCATGCTTTATTCAGTGTTCCCTACAACACTTTAAGACTGCCCTTGTAACTTCTAATTAGGAAAGTAAGCCTCATAAAAAATGTTCTTTATAGCAACCTATTCAGAGATTTTTATTTCTTAGAATATTGACATTTTGGGATGACATTTGTCTTTATAGGAGATGTTGGACATTAGAAGAGGTATTTTAATCATGAAACATGAGGTTGTTTAAATTCACAGTGACACAGTGCCAATCCAGTCCATGATCAGCTCCAGAACTGTACCTTGAACCTGCTACATGATCCCAAGAAATTTACTTGTTATCTGTGTCTAATTATTCTCCTACAGGGAAAAAATATTCAGGGAGTAGTGCTTGCCCAAACAATTTGCTGTCTGATGATAAGAATAAGAGCATGTATTTTTAAGGTATCCACGCTAATCTATATCTACCTATGTTGTTATCCAAAGCTTTTGCTACTATCCTGAGCTCTTCTCATGCTCTGCTTTGAGTGACTCGTGCTGCTCGCTCCCATGCCACACTTCTGTCCGTGCCTCACATCAGGACAGCACCTAAGAGTGAACATTTGACTCAGTGATGGGGTAATAAACCACGTGCAGATATCTGTAAGTATGTATACATATATACAGGTCAGGGTGTGGTTCTCCTGAACCTGCTGCAGCTCTAGACCAGACTGCTCAAAACTGCAGTGCAAAGCAGTGGCAGATTGAAATACAACTCCCAACACTCCTGTCTTCCAGACCACTGGTCATTCTCCTGGGCTGTATTTTAGCCAGTTAAAATTAATTCTGCAGAACACAAACAAAATTTATTGTGAAACAAGGCAAAGGAGCATAAAGATACTCTCTCCGAGTGACAGCAGACTCCCTGGACCCTCTCTATTTCGGTAGTCTTTGCTGTCATAGTGACAAGAAGTTACTTGTACTCTTGCACAAGGTATTGCAAACAGCAAAACCTTCTGTCTTCTGCATTAACAGAGACAAATTAACACTGTCTCAGCACTGCTCATAGTTCCTCTGGGTGAAATGAGTGTGCCAGCAGTGATTCACTCACCCTTGCCGAAACAATCACTCACCCTGCCCGTCCCAGCAGCGCTCTAAAAAGTAACCTGGGTGTGCAATCTAAGCGAGCACACAGCTGCCGCTCCTCACCCCCGTGCAGCCATTACATCCCCCTGGGCTACACGAAGTGTTCTTGCTAATGAGGTGGGGTACGTCAGCCTTTGGCTGGAAAGGAGTCTGCCTAAAAAAAAATAGCACCTCGGGGTTAATAGGCAGAAGAAGCTCAGCCCCTTGAGTTCAACTGATGGCACCTGTGACATCTTTGCCTGCACAGATACTGCCTTCTGTAGAATTACGTGTATCCTTGTGGCCATGGCAATACGTGGGGAAAATACACGGGGAAAAAGTCATAAACAGGACTGCAGGAGCAGTAAAATCAAGATAGGGCCTTGGTAAGTGGTGAGTGCTGCTAGTGTGTGGTTCTGCCAAGCATCTCTAGCACCTTGAGACAATCAGGAGCTGTCCACTGAAGCCCAGTCTTGGTGCCTCCTGAAAAAAATCCCAGGAGATGCTCTAGGGTATTAGCAAGCCTTTATTGCAAAAGGCTTGCAAGGTAGGTCATTGTGTATCACATAAAATAGTATCTCTAATAAACCCGTGGCAACTTTAATTTTGTCTCCATCTTACAGAATAAGTACCAGCATCTATCAACACCTTCAGAGGAGTTTACAGGCGCTCTGTGAGCTGGAAACCAGCCAGCGGGGCCATTCTGAGATTGGTGATGCCAGAAGGGAAATAATTCAGATGGGCCTTTCTGAGGAGAGTTTCAGTATATATTGTGGCCTGGCTCAGATCCAGGGTGCACAGTGCTGCACCAAGGCTGAGCAGGGAGACAATTCATCCCTTTGACACTCCAGAGAGATGCGTTTGAGGGTGGAGAACTTCATTTATATTTTATAGTGAACGTCTTTCTCCTTCCCGTTACTCAACTATGCAGCAGCAAAGAGACTTTTTAAACTCTATGTTAGAGAGGTTACTCTAAAGTTATGCATTGGTTTTGCCCATAATAGCTGCCAAATTAAGTTCCTCGAGGGATGAAATCTCTTTAGACGTTGTGTCTTTCTCCAGGCAAATTCGTTCATACAGATTTCCATGCTGCTATGACCAGACAACCACAGCATGTGTGGTACCACAGAGGTGACAGCGAGTGAATTCCTTGAAATTCAGATAGTGTGTTAGGGTCTGAAGCTGGGGAATACATTCTGTGCTGAAACTGCCATGTAGAGTTCAGTCTGCAGCACATCCAATCACTGTCATGTATGGAATCTCTGCTTAGGCATGTCTGGTGTCACCTGCCCCACTGAGCTCTGAAGGTCGATTAAAACACTGAAGAAATTCAGAATTAAGACTCCAGAGCATCCTTACTACATAATATATATATATATAAGCCCCCAAGGGATGTGATCTTCTGGGAGGAAATCACAACCTATTTTCACCCCCAGGGAAGAGCATAGAGAGAGAATATTGCTCACTCATCTCCACTTCTGTAACACCAAAGGATCTTCATGAACCTCGAAGCTGCCCCTTTAGCTATCAGAGACACACACATCCAGTTCTCATAAATAGTTCTCTGCAAGATCCCATCTTGCTCCATTAGCTCAATGGAAGCCTATTACTGCTAAAATCTTCATTTATGTGCCTCATTTAGAAGCTGATATTAGATGGTATGAATAGACTCCCTTATCACAGCAAGTATCAGTGTCCTTCTTCAGGTTAGTCAAAATACATCCAAAAGAACAATTTTCCAGTGGAAATCTACTTTGAGAACTCCCAGTACATAAAAATTTTAAAGAAAAAAAAATTATTTCCAAGAGATAATTTTATGAAAATTGAAACAACTCTTTATAATTTATTAAGGACAAGAAAGGTAAATTTTAAAGCTCAGAAACGGCCCAGACTGCTAAAAGCAAGCCTGGAGAGGAAGTTTTATGTGTTTTCTTTTCTTAGAAAAATCCAGATACAAGAACTGATGTCCTTCAAGACTGGAAGGGTTTCTACTTTGTCTATCTGTGCTTTGAGCCAAATGGAAGGCTGAAGGCAGGGCAGAAAAAGAAGAATTTTATGCAATCCTCAGCAGAAAACATTACTTTCAAGAGACATATTTTTCTTTCACTACATATTTTCTTAACCCAAGGTACCTAGAAATCCTTTTTCACTCTGCACGAAATTCACCAGAAGTCTTCCAGTGACCTTCAGCCCATACATTTTAGACCTCACTTCCAGCCTTAACTTTCCCCACATTTATTTCTTGGCTTCTGAAGTTTTACTGTACAAAATGCATTAAAGAATGGGAATGAAAGTCCCTAAGTACCCAGAAAAAACCTCTTCTCTAACATGGTTCTTCTGATCCCTTTTATAGATCATAGTATTGATAAGAGCAGGAGTCTCCCCTTCCTGGGGATGTGCCATCATCAAACTACTTTATTTTCACAGGAAAAGTTATGTGGGGAAACACTTTGCTGACCTGGTACATGCTGAAGTGTCTGGGAGAGAGTAGGACAATTTTCCAAGCTCATGCCCACCGGTCCTCTTTTGGCCAGCATTGCCTCAGCAGTGTCAGTTATTACTGTTGAATTCAAAAATCTATTCCCACTTCTAATAAACTGGTATTTCTCTGGAAAACATAGTGCTTTGGAAAACATACAATTATATTGCTTCTTTGCAATATTTCTGACAAGCATGGGTGTTTTTAGGCAGTTTTGCCAAAGTATCAAAATTAAATGTGTCGCTGGGTATATACACACTTAGTAGTGAACATTCTGCTGTAAATATATACATATATATATATATAAATACACGTGTATGTATGTACAAGTAAAAACACACAGAGGAAGACAGATAAAAAATATGAGATTATAATTTGAAGTTCTGTATTCTGCTCCTGTGTTTTAAGTTAAATTTTATGAAATTGGTTAGACCTAAAGAACACTATTTTCTAAGAGTGATTTGTTTTCAATGCTAATGCAATTACTACTCTTCTTTTCCTCCAAGCAAAGTCTTCTGCAGTATTGGAAAAAAAGAAAGATGAAACCAGCAAAATCAGTCCCAGCTGCCTAATGTAACCCATAATGGCAGTGTGCAGATCCCTTTGACAGAGGGGAAAGAAGGAGAACTCCATCAAAAGGAAACATCTATGGGAAGGAGATTCAACCTCCACTGACTCATTTCCAGGGTCCTTCTCTTTTAGATTATAAACAGTGGTGCTATTTATGGATTAATGGCAAGTCCCATCATTCAGCTACATGGTTCCCCACTCAGGACCCTGCCTGTTTCTCAGCTTGACAGGCTGGATGTGAATTAGCATTTCTTGCACTTGGATCTTGTTTTTAAACTTCACCTGTTTAAAAGATGTGATGTGGAGCCAGCAGAAGGTGGATTCAGGTTCTTCCTCAGCTGTCAATTTACACTTTCTGTGACTCAGTTTGCCACATTTTCTCAATGGTATTTGAGATACTCATTTCAGAGTCAGAACCCACGGCTGCATGGTCCTTTTGGCTACCTCTTCACCAACAGATGGTAAAAAAAGCAACCCCCAAACCCTCAGAGAAGTCATGAATTACTTCTTGTGAGCAGTGCCATTTGGAAAATGTCACTTTAACAGAGGATAAAGTTCTGCTCTTACATAGCTTATGCTTCTGCATGTGCTTCAGAGCCAACAGCAACATCAAATGTCTTCTTCTGAAAGAGCAATTTATTTCCCTAAACACATTTTTCCATAGGCTTAGGCTTTTTATCCATTTTAGAACTAATTAGCAATATTCAATAGATGTGGAGTCATTTTTTGTTATGCAAATGACAGTATTGTCTTTGTCAGTATTAAAATCTCAGCCAAAAAAAAGGCTACAGGTCAATGCTTAAACCACAGGAAATGATCGATTTTTTAATTACAACAGCAATGCAATTATACACTTATCTAAGACTCTTATTACTAGATACATTCTTGTAGAGGAGACAATTGCCTGCAGGCTGCAATTCACATCCTAACTCCAAATACATCTCTTTCCATCAGATTTGCAGAAGTCTCTGATCTTCACTGGACAGACAGTGAGGGGACATCTCCTGAAAATTTTGCTACTAACAGATTTCTTTCCCTAAAGAAAGAGTAGTGTGAGATTTTAGAAGAACTTTCTAATAATGTTTCCTTAAACAGTGTTTGTGAATAATAGGAAATACACTAAGCTTGCAGCCAAAGAGCTTTAATGGAGAGTGTTGACAGATGCAGAGGGAAGATGAGGGAGGACACCTGCAAATCTTTACAGCTGATGCTGCTAAAAGAAGAGCTGATTTATGTAAAGGGTAAGGCAAGAGTTATGCTAGAATGTCAGTTGAGAATAGGAACGTGGAAGAGGGTGTTGTTTTTCCTCTGTTTTTTTCCAGTGATTTAGGGATAGTATGAGGCAAGAACTCATCTCTGAAATTATAATAACTATCTTCTAAAAGGGATATTTGTTTCTATTTCGAGTTTTTCTCCTACTGGGAGTAAGAAGCTCAAGGGCAGGAAAGGGAAAGAGGTTTCAAAAGCAGAAATTATGCAACTGATGCTATCTCAGGATCTGTCACTACAAGAGCAAAGGGAATCCTGGAGACCCAGCAAAGGTAATGTCTACATCTGACTCTCAATGTTTTTGGTTTTTTTTGTTAGAAGTGAATGAATTGGGATCCTCTCTTGCATCTAAAAGAGGTAACTGGCACACACTTTGGTTTGACTCTTCATCAGTAACTTTGTACCATGCCTCTCTTGAACCTCTGGCTGGCTTTTGCCAAGGCAGCTCAAAGGAGTTGTCAGATGCTTCTTCTGGGAGTGGCTACAAACCCTGCTGGTTCCATTTTAGCCTCCAGACACATATTTACTTACTTGCTACTTAACTGCCCTCACAACCATGGCACAGTGGTGTTGATTTTATCCTGATTTTCAGTGGCCTGCCCTTCTGCCCAGAGCCCCAGGAACATAGCCAAAGCGCCATGCACTCCTCTAGTTGACCTCACATCCACTGCCTTCACCTGGAGATTTTCAAGCTGTGGTACAAAACCTCTCCATAGTCAGGTTCAACTCCTCCTCCAACAAGTAGTTTACTCTTCCTCTGTCGTTGTGTCTTCCCTTGATATACCCAATGTGTGCTACTTGTGATATATTCAAGGCATCACATGATGTTCTCTTTCATAAAAGACTGTTTTTCACCCAGAAATAGACTGATTCTTTTACTGAGAACATGAAAGGTCACATAGCCACTTATTTTTTTCCTGGGACACATGAAACTGAGATCACTGTGTCCCAAACACTGTGTGTTAAGCCTCCCTGTTTAATTTGCTTTGTCTCAGTGTTTAGAAAAAAAAAAAAAACACTATATTATAATCTCTGATGACAAAGTTGTGTGCTAATTAATAAAATACCTGCATGCTATTCAGTGTTTTGCTGAGAAGTGAAATATATTAAGTAAAAAATCTCTTTGGTTATGGAGCAGAAACAAACAGAAGCAGATCCTGGGCTCTCTGACTGTGTAAGTACAGTCCTGTGTGTGGAGTAAACTTGTCTCTAGGCTTGTGTGCAGACACAGCCTGTTGCAAAGTGTACAAGAGGCATTTATTACATTATTATATTATATTTATTATAAAGATAAGGGGGTTGATTTATTTCTTGTGGCTTTTGGAAGACATAGTGTGAACAGGACAGTGGTTAGTCTATCTAAGTGGTTGCATATGTATAATTTAATAAGGCACACTCAGCAGCAGATGTTCTTGGAGTTAGCGCTCATTCTCTATGATGTCCTGAGCAATGCCTGGGAGTTAATTGAGGCTACCGGAAAATCAGCATGTTTGGACAGAGACTGTTTGCTATAAGATGCTCCAAATTGCATATGGCTGGGATTTACTTTTTTTTTTTCTCCCCACTGCTCACCTGTCACAAGTTCTAGTTGCCTAAAAGCTAAAACTTAGAGGGTGTTATCTAGGTGCCACTGTTCTCATGCATTGCTAAGCTCAGCTGTAGGCCACATCTAACTCTCTGACTGGTAGCTCACTAATTCTGGGGTTTTATTTTCATCTCAGTGCATTTCATTTCACCCATTTCTCCAAGCTGTCCTGCATGATGCAGTAAATAAAACTAATGTTGCTAACAAGCTTACCATCCTTAGTCCTCTCAACCAGGGTAGCAACCAGCCCCTCAAGAAGCCAGTCTTGAAATTTCTGTAGTTCAAGCCCTTCCACAACAAAGTAAATGTTTCTCTTCAATTTCTTTTTGTCTCTTTCCCTTGTGCTTATTTCTACAAAACTTTTGTACCTGTCCTTGTCTGCTGTGCTTGGCATGGGTACTGTGTTGCAAGGTTCCCAGTGTTTGAAGATTTTTAGCTAATGGTTTTCAAGGTTGAATGCCTAAGGCTTAGTTCTTGAATTCAGCAGAGGCAGGTAAATAATTAAGTTGCCTGAGGTTTTCTTGCTGTTAGTCATTGTCCTCCCTAATGGAGGTGAGAAAATCTGATTCCTCTGAACAAACCAGACTTACCAAAATCTTTGACTTCTTCAACATCACTTTAAATCCTAGAGAGATGTGGTGCCTGGAAATGTGTCACAGCCTTCAGCACATTCTATCCAGGGCTTCAATAGTTACATTTAGATAGAAGAACTTGCTTGTTAGGGTGTTTTTAAGTGATACAAAAGCACTCTCAAAATCAACTGCAATCAGCGGGAGCTGCAGGTTATGCGGCACATGTGGATTTTCAGTCTGCTTGAATATTTCAGAGCGGTAGGGATCTCAAATCTTAGCTTCAGTCACTAAAAAATACAGTCTCTGGGCATGTTAAGCTACTTGCATGAATGAGGTTCTCAACTTCATGGGTCCCTTGTCCCTTTGATCTGGTGGGACACTGAGGGACAGGCATGATGCATGTGTGTGATTTACTTGTGTCTGGCTTGGATGCTCATCATGAGGTGTAAAGATAAACTCCCGTGAACTTGAGTCGTGCATTTGTTCTGAGTACTGGAAACTGAAGCAGGAAATAGAACATTAAATGGCTGTTCATAGGGAGAAAAGAGGAGGTGTAAATTTGGGCATAATGGCATCATTGAAGAAATGTGAACGAGACGTTATCTATGAAAACTGTTTGAGCTTAAAGCAAAGAGCCTCTTGCCAGGCTAGTGAGGAAACATCCAAGCTAATAAAGTAGGATTGTGAGAGTATGAACGTGCTACAGCAAGCTGCTTTTCATGGCTAAGTAATGGGAACCAGCCTGGTTTTACACTCAATGGACAGAACTTCAGCTGTCTCACTGGTAAACAAAGTGAGTGCAAGTGAGGTTTCAGGCCACCAGAGGCTCTTCAAAATGAATAGAACTCACCAAACCTCTCCTGAAGCCAAATGAGAAGAGGACCCTTTCACCTGAAACCACCTTCTTTGGCAACAATCCAAACTCAAGGTCATTTTGTAGACATTTTATTCCTAGAGACTGACTTTTCCTCTTTCAAATGGAAGCATGGGCTCTTTTATTATTTATCATTTCAATGAACACATTAGGAGGCTAGCCAAGTAAAGTTCACTCTGCCTCAGAGGTAGCACCTGGGTTTGGCTTCTCATATCCTGTATAACTCCTCCATAAATTCTGCAGTTTCCGTGGCAATTGAGGTGTTGTACATGAATGACTGTGTGATGTTATTCCTGGGCTCTCAGAAACACTCGGTAGCAACCACTGTGCCTCTTACCTTGACACCCCAGTGGAGCTCTACAGAGTCACTGAAAGCTTGTGTCAAAGTGCATCATAAATTCCAGGCTCCTTTTTACAGATGCTCTTTGCTAATCCCAGCCACTTCTGCCATTGCTGTGTGTGTAAAGCAGAGTGGTCTTTTTCCTAACCCAGACCATCTTGGCACAGCTGATTTGCATTTATGACTTGCAAAAAATTGTTAAACAGCTATTAATTCGCTTGCTTTCATTGTCAATCCACCTCTTTTCTCTTTTTCTGTGGGTAGCAAACCCCAAGGTTGAACTCAGGTTGCCTTTATCCAGTGTTTTGGTATCCAGAATTACTGTATTTCGTACAGCGCGGCCTTTCCTGGAAGCTCCATGTGCATGAACCAGCCAGGCCTGACCTTGCTCTGCCTGAGACATCTGATGAGATCACAGCTGGAGGTGATATAGCTATGAATATTGTGGTTATGGGAAAGTCTGGGGAGATATTTTTAACAAATAAAAATGGAAAGCTTGCAAAAGCATGACGTGAGCAATGTTTTCGGTACTTTGAGTTCCCTTCTCATAAACATGTGGAAACTCTTTAGGCATATGGTATCAAGATCTTAGTTAATTTATTTTTCCAGACTGCTCGTTCAAAGATTTGTTCTATACGAGAAGCTAAATGCTGCAGTCCAAGGTCATGGAAAGCAGTGGGGAAAGAGTTCTGGGGATACACTTCTGTGTTTCATTTTTAGATTTTGTTTTCTTCTTCTGTAGCCAGCATGCAGTATCAAAGAAAAGGAAAGCTGATACAGGAATTGTGTTGAGTAACAAGCTTTCAGGCTTTTCACTGTAAAAACTTTTGAAACAATCATAAACACGTGTTAATATGTGGTGATTTGTAGAGGGGAAAGAAAATCTATGGGAGCATATCCAGCTGACAAAGTATATGTATCCCTTTGAAAGAATGAAGGCAACCTGCAATTTCCAGCAATGCAGGGGATTTAGTTTGTGCTTCAGAAACCAGAACAAGTTCAGGGGTCAATGGGTAAAATTAGAGTGCAACCATGAAGACAGCCAGTGGACCTTATTAATACCTGCTAGGAGAAGAAGCATTAAAAGAAAGTGACTACAGGTATCTCCCTGTCACAGGGGATGCATGGCCCGATGTCCCTCACACTGCAGAAAGGAACTTAGTATGCTCTAAAGCAGATGGACGTTCAGGGCTTTCCACAGAAATTAAAAATGTTGACATTTGCTGGTCAGAACAAGGTATTTCTTGCGATCGCCAAAAAGCACCCAGAGAAAGCCCTCTGAGAATCCAGCTTATGCTTTGAATTAAAAGTTTCCAATGTGCAGACTGCCTGTCAGTGGAGTGGTGCTGAGGGGCTGTGGACTCACCCTCTCCTCAGCATTTGGCAGAGCTGCCACATAACCCAGAGCCAAGACCAGAACTGGAACATTGTACAAGACAAATTAATTCTCGAAAGAAAGGAAAGAAAACTGTCCAGTTTTAGATGAAATATTGAATGAAGTTGCCAGAACAACTTCTCAGGCTGAGAAACTACAGCAAGTAATTGAGGACACGAGAACAGGGTGAACTGGATGTTGTCCTCACACACAGCTGTAGCCCTTACCATCAACTTGCAAGGGAGATCTCAGTCCTGGGTGGTGTGTCCTGTCAAGATTTTCTTTAAAGAGAACATGATGGTGAATAAAACTCTTGGGAAACAAAATTTCATCTGCTATAATTTACATATTGAAAATCTTTAAAATCAAAGATGCAGAAACATGAGGTAATTATCCCACTGGCAGCTAGTGAAGTTCAATACCTTCTGTACATGCCAAAAGTATCAGAACTCCTGAGATTTTTTTTTTTTCACAAAAATTTGAAGACTAATATACTATTGTGAGACTGTGCACACTAATATAATTTTTTTCTGATCAAAAGTAGCTATTGTATTCTTATTATATTTTTTCATTTTATCTACGTATAACTGTGAATACTTTTCAGATAAAAAACATCCTTAACTTTTAGCTAAGTCACAACCAGAGACCCGCAAAGCACTGTCCTTGTTTTATGTTATTCCTAAGAAGGAAATAAAAATCCCAGTTTTGCGTTACAAAGCAGCGCTAAAAAGTGGAGGCTCTCCTGCTTCTTGAAATATGTATTCTGTACCACTGAATGGCACGGGTAAGTTTAGTCAAAACCAGTGTAGGTCAGACAGAGGCAGTCCATAATTCAGAAAGGCATTAGAGTTGTTTGAAATATCCTGTTTGCATGTTGTTCCTGGGTGAAGTTTAAATAGCCACCACAAATACCTTTTATTTAGGGGTAGATTTCTCCTTCCCTTCTTAAATAAGGTAATTAGCGCATACGTCAGCTTTCAGTCTGTGTCATATATTCATGGGAGCTGGCTCAGCATTCTTAGTAGAGCTGCAGTTAGTACATAATGCCTACAGATTAACAGAATGGATATTTAAATGTCCAGCTGCCTGACTGAAATCATTACCGCTGAAGCATCTGGGGGAAGCTCAGCATTCACATTGAAATTATGAAGTTATGCCTTGTAATTACCCATCACTTGTAAAGCCAGCTGTCTCACAGGTCCTTATTGCATGCACCTTATCCTGTCTCAGTTTGGAGACACCTTGTTTCCAACCTGGGAAGGAGGGAAAGAAGGAAGGAAATTTGTGGTTCTTCACATCTGTTGTTAGATCTTGTCTGCAACTTCATCTTCAGGTGCTCCATCCTAGAGGTTGGACTGGGAGCTGATGATGAGGAGCATTTGGGATCAATGGCCTTTCTAATATTTATTTTAACTAACCATTGGGATAAAGCACTAGGCAGCAAGGACTTTAGCAAAGCCCAGCAGTATTTCATTGCAGTTCTGACTGTGCTTTACAAGTGAAATTAGAGCAGCTTTCCTCATAAGCTACAAAAATAAAAGCAGATTCTGTGTTTTTAGGAAGCCTAGTCCTGCTGTTTCAGGAATCTTTTTGGTGTGCAGGGAGCCAGAGTGGGAGTGAAATTGTTTTTATTTGTTTATTTGTATGAACCCAGTTACCATATGGCTCATAGCATGGAAGGAGAATCTTCCTCCTCTCTCAGGAGGGTTTATTTTTGTTGGCCACAGATCTACAGGAATGCATCTCTGTCTGCCCCAGTGCTGAGCAGATAAATCCCTTCAGCATGCAGTCACTGCCCTTGTAACTCTGCCTCCTAAGAGTGTGCTGAAACTACCTTGTCCATGCACGGCCCAGAATATTTCTAAAAATCAAGAGAACAAGTGGGTTTGTCTATGGCCCACAAAGTCAATAGCATTACCAAGCTTGCTTCCTCTTTTCACGTTGTTTGAGAATAATTTGTTTAAATAAATTAGATGTGTTTCTTTTCTCATAAATTGTGCTTTTCATTGGGAAATATCTACAGACTTAAAGGTTTCCGTTTGCAGACAACCCACAGCACAGCATTTGGGTTGTTATTTAGTTGATAAACAGATTCTGATTACTTTAGTGACACTGGAATTAAATATTATTCTTGCAATGGGCTGTATATTATAAAAAGGGCTCTGGATCTTTCTATCTGATGCCAAGCTTGTACTTCCAGCCCTTCCCCTTGGGTACCATGGAGACATTGCATGAGAAAGAAATGGGAACAGTTGGATGCTTCTGGTAAGGTTTCTTTAGCAAAATTTTGTCAGGTTATTCTTCTCTTTGGAATATCAAATCACATGTTATCGAGTAACTTGATATTCCCCGAGGCTGCGCAAGATTCATAGCATCTGGCTGCTGCAGACACATATAAAACAGTTGTTATTTTTCTGAATGTCAGTTGGGTTTTTGACTTTTACATTCAAGAGTTGGAGCACTGGTTGTTACTTTCCTGCTGAATCTCAGCAGAAAACACTATTTCTGTGAGACCTCTAAGCAGTTGTTTTATCACTATCTGTCACAGTCATATATTTTCACAGTGAGAGAGACCTTCTCAACTTTCTCTTATAAGAATGAACTTCAGTAGTTTTGTGTGAGACTGTTGTTGTCAGACATGAAAACTAGGAGATCCGTTCCCCAGGCTGTGATTCAAACCATCTGAGTTAGGGATTTTCAGTTTTGCACTGATTCAAGACCTTGCCTCAGGGCAAAAATCAAAGGTTATTTTCTACGGCTCAGTTTTATTAAGGTCCTGTCTCATGCTTAGAGAGATCTTTTGTCTTTGCTCACATTGAGTCTGAACCTGAAAAACTGTCCCCTATGCAGGAAGGGGCTTTATCTATGCCATAGAGATGCCACAGGTTTGTTTAAACAAAGAATTGTTCCTTCCTTTGGGGTTGGGTTTGGTGGGCTTTTTCAGCCTCATCTGCTTCCTCAGGTGGTAGCTGGTGTCTCCCCCTGCGTCTGAGCACAAGCAAAGGTGGGGCTGTTCAGGGCTTCCAGAAGCCTGTCCCACGTGTTCCCACAGTTTTGCACTGCCAAGAGTCATTGCCTGACCAGTACAGGTACAGACAGGTATTTAACTCAAATGAAAATGCCAATCAACTCTTGTCTCATTCTTGGCTGACACAGAGCCAAGATCACCCCCAGACAGGCAAGAAGAAAGGAAGAGAGCTTGGGTGGTTTTATCTGTGCCCTCAAATCCCGATGATTCTGTGCTTGCTGTTACATTTTGTTACACAAAGCCACCGTGGAAAGTGTTACAATAAAGGAGCTGTAATGCCAAAGAGTTCATATTTTTATATTGCAGGACTATCATGTGGTTCTGCCAGCGGGTCTCTTGGGAACTCTTTGGCTGCTTTCCCAATTTAGCTGTTACATGGATGATTCATTTAAAGAGACAAGAACACCATGTCCTCAGGAGTGCCTGCTGAGGCATTCCCTTGAAGACATGTCTAATGGCTTCACCAATCTGTGGGTGCATCGGATTTATTACAGCAAATGAAAAGAATAGAGAAACAGCGGTGTTTGTTCTGCTGTGAGAATGCAGAGTGCACCAGAGCTGCAGAGAAAAGGAAAATGTATAGGATGTTTCAAGTGTTGTTAGATGCGTTTGTGGCCAAAATATTATGGCAGAAAAAGGTCGGGATAGCTCAGATTTAGCCAAAGGAATAATTCTGAGTAGCCAAATTTCTAAATATTTTTTTCTTTCAAGGATATTTGTGGGGGTTTTGTGGGGTTTTGTTTGGGCTCTTTTTCCCCATATGAAACCACCTGTGTCTGGTAAGACCTCAGTTCTACATCTGTGTCAGTTATAGCCACTCCCTCTCTTTGGACACACTGATATCTAATGTTATTGATCTGAAATCTTTGAGAGAGGGTTTTTATTGGGCTTTTTCTTCTGTGGACCACTGTGCTCAAAAAGTATGTAGGAATTCAGGATCTTCAAACGCTCTGCCTGCCTGTCAGTCAAATTTTCTTTATCAGCTAATGAGGGAACCAGCAACATAACTCAGTTCTGCATTTAGGCTAAACCCTGAAATAGTAACATCTGTGATTTACTATTTGCACAGTGGTAAATCTGAACTGGGGTGATAAACATTCTTCACTACAGACCACAGGCAAAAATCCAGGTAATGACAGAGCTGTCCTCAGGTTACATGATTAAAAGCTCTTCACTCACTTGGGAAAGGGAAAAGATAGTTATGTATGAACAGATTGTTACAGTCAGGCTTCACACACACAAAAAGAGATGATTACTCCACTACTGACATTTGCAATCGGCAAAAAACACTTTCTAAAAATCTGTATGATCGTTTTGTTCCCTCTCAAAGATGTTGCAAAGCCATTTTGTCAGATTATGCTCTTAAGAGTGTCCAGACGGGGCAGGACCCGGACTCTCCTCTGACCAAATGGCTACTGCTCAGCAAGATTGTCCCTGTGAGTGTCTGCACTAAAAGCTTGGCTGCTCAGCGAGGGCTTCAGTTTGTACCCTCCAGTCTCTCATCTCAGAGGCAATCATAGCACAAGAGGAGCAAGCAGCTGGTTCTGCATTGTCATCCAAGCAACATGGCTGGAAGTAGTGCCGTGCCAGTCTTGCACAAAATCCCAGAATAGAGTGCTAATAAGTGGAGCAGCAGACTATGGAGACAGCTTGAGAATCAGTATGATGCGGGGAAAGGTGCTTTTGGTAGAGAAAAAGCATGTTATACACTTTTTCTATTTTTGTTTCTTACTCTCTGAAAACTGTAAAAGCCTCACAAAACAGAAGTGTTTTCTTTTCTTGGCCTTGGGAAGATATGTGCATAAACGTACCAACATTCAAGTTGCCACAGTTCTCCTCAGTGGTGTGCCTCCCAGCTTCCTGCTCCACAGGATCCCTGCATATCTGGTGTGGACCCTCATCTACCGTTCCAGAGCTAGAGTTTGGGCTTATGTTGTCTTATTATGACAGTGTCCAGAGGATCCAACAGGAGACAAGAGTCCCAATATCCTGAGTGCAGTGTAGACTCTGGTTTCAGAGTGAAGAAATTGTTTAACAGGTGCTGCCTTCAACAGGATCCATAGGCTAAAAACCAACATTAAACACATCTGTACTTATCCAAGTGAGAAAAAAGGAAACGAAAAGTGTTTGTGTTTAACCATTTCTTAAATGGAGCTTGGGTAGGGAGAGATAAGTTTGTAAAGTGCAAAGTGAAACCACTACAGTGGGGGACTTAACTGACACAATATAAGAAGCAGTAATTGAATCAGGACAAGGAGTCTCTTTCATGCAGTAATTGTTGCCAAGCTTTTTCTCACTGTAGTTTTTTTAGTGTCAAGAAGCTGTTTGAAATCTGCTGGCTCTTGTAGGTGTGTTGTCAGACAAGCATAAAAGTGTAAACCCATTACTATTAAAGTCCTGGAAACACTTGCATTCTTCTCTTTTGCAAGGAGACATTGCAAGATGAAGTCTATTATGTTAGAAAAGCATAAAGGGGTTTTGTTTTGTCTCAGTGCCCCCATTCTGTATGAAGTGCTTGTTGAGTACAGAATATTTGGAACCAAATGAGGAAAGTGTAGAACCCAGAATTGTAGATAATTTACGATTCCGAAAAGGAAATTAAATGGTAGAAATGACTCATTAGTATCAAGTCTTTTTAATGACAGTTTAATGAAAATGGGCATGTCTTCAATGTCACATAGAGAGGAAAGCCCTTCAGGCTGTATCTTAATGACTTTCTTAGACTGCATGTGTTTAAAACCTAAGGTTTCAAATAATTCTATGCCATGAACAGGATTTGCTTTGGTTTTGACAGCCTCTTAAATATTCATGAAGTTGAGGCAAGATCTAAAAATGCTTCAAACTTAAACAGAGCATCATCAGATGTCCTCTGCTCTTGTGCCACGTTTGTTTCCTCTGTTGCTTCCCATTTTACATAACTTTACATTGTTATTTTTCTTGTTGAGCAAAAAAAAGAAAATTTGACAATTCCAGAACTGAGGGTCCTTTCTGTAGTCCATTACCTTCATGCAAAGAGCTCTTCTTTTAATCCTTTCTGCTGTACAGGAGTTGACCTGAGTGAATGTAAACAATTTAAATCGAGGGAAATTTTCTTTTGATCCTTTTCCAGCTCTCAGCTTGACTACTTAAAATGTCCTTGTGATTCTGCTGCAAAATTCTTTATTCTGCCCAAAAGAATTGTTTCTTCTCTAACAGACAAACACTTTTAATAAAATAAAGACATTTAAGACAGATTGTTCTATAGCACTAAGTCATATCAGAAAATCTTAACAATAAATGATATGTCATATTTTTTTCCCAGATACACAGATGTTTTTCAGGCTCTATAGCAGGAATATAAAGAAAAAAAATATTATCCCTTTACAGCTAAAGCAGTAGTCCAATTTGGATCAGGAGAAGAAATTAGTCTAGAATCAAATATCACTGCAGTCGTCTGTCTTGTCAAAGAAAGCACAAACGTCTGCTTTCATGATCACAGCAGAACAATCAAAGATGCTTTTTCCTCCAAACGAAACCCATTTTCAAGTAATACTGAAGCTCCTAGTTTTTGTGACATAGTTTTTACAGGTTAAAATACTAAAGTTTCTTCTTATTGCAACCTTAGCTGTTTTTCAGTTTATTCCCAGTCCTTCTGTGTAGCTTCAGCTGCTTCTTATGCCCATGGCTGAGCACAGCCACTCATTAACAGTAGAGGAAAAGCCCTGCAGCTCAAGGCTCAGCCACGGGAAAGGCTCCCTGTCTTAGCTGGAGACACCCCTGGTGTTTTGGATGCGAGCTTCCCTTGCTTTACCATCAAATTTCTCAATTATGTCTTTCATTCCTGCGCCCCAAAGGAAAAAAATGATATGGCTGCTATGTCCTCTGTTTCAGAGGGGTTCATCCACTTCTGAATATCACTCATATAGCCTGTATCTGGTGCTGCCACGCTGCCTCATGCTCCATCTTCTCATCTGTTAATCCGCTCCAAGGATCCTCAGTTTCTTTCACTTTGCACATTTTTTCTTTAAGAAAAAGGCAAATGTTCTTCAGGTGTACATGCACCTTATGTCCTTTTTGATACTGAGTGTGGAAAACTCTTCATCTAATGATCCACAGACAATAATTCCAAGTAATAAACAGTGAACTAAGACCTATTCGTATTCTTTCTCAGCTGTGAGAACATCAGCTGTAACTGATTTTGTCACATTCCTTGTCAGCATCTTTCAGTTTTACCCCCAATCTCTCAGTCCATCTGACACACAGATCGTGAGGAACCAGCTTCACTGTGGCAAATGGGATCTTCTTTTGACAGATTATTTCATATGACCAGTAAGGCCTATCATCCATTAACAAGACAAAAATGTCATTTTCAGAGTTACTTTGTAAAAACCGTCGGGACATGCCAAGATCCATCAAATACAATTTACAAAATATTCTCCTTGCAGATTAATAAATTGCTTTGTAGCCTGTCAGCAATGCTAGCTAACAAAATAACATCAAATAAGCATTCTGTGCAGTAAATAAAGCTATTTACAAGCATCAAAAGCATTGCAAAAAATAATAAGCTTGGCTTCCTCCTTTTGCATGTCTTGGAGAGCAAGGTCTCCTGCTGGTCCCTGAATCAGTGAACATCTGGGCTCTCCAGAGAGCCCTATACATGAAGTTCAGCAACATCAACTTGCAAACTGGCGAGCCTTTTCACTACACTGCATCTACTGGTATATTTTCCTTTTGTTTTGGGTTTTTTTTAACATCAAACCTTTGATCACACTATCCAAGCCTATTTTACACTACATCCTATTTTGTTATTTATGATAATTTAACCCAAATCTGAAATGCTGTCACTCTTGATTGATTTTTTTGCTATTTGGCAAGAAATTGATGCAACCTTTAACATTACTAATAATATTTGTTCTGAGTTTCCAATGGGAAAGTTTTATGTCATTTAGAATGAGATATTTCCTTGTAATATTGATTTGTCAAAACTATCAAAGAGCTTTTAAGCTGTAAACAGGTCCGACCTTAAGTGTCTGTAAAAGTCCATATATGCAACTCCAGCAGAGTCTCTTGAGAGATGGTGAAATCTCTATCCTTAAAAATTTTCAGAATTCAACATAAAAAAGCCCGAACCACCTGGTCTAACTTTGAAGTTAGCTCTGCTTTGAGCAGGAGGTTGGACTAGTGATCTTCCAAGGTTTCTTCCAACCTCTATTTTTTTCCTGTCGTTTTATAATACCCACTCTTCTTCAGCCTTTCAGATCAGTTCATGTTTGCTTCCATTCTCTTTGAACAGTGAGTGTCCTTTAGCAACCTAAGTCACAACTGGTTTTTGATACTGTTTCTATTCACCCCATATAGCTCTTTTCATTTCCTACTTTAATCAGTGTATTTCCTTCTGCTTTGCCATCCAGTTTCTTTGCAGTAAGAATCTTAAATTGGTTTATCTTAACTCATTCTATTTCTCTATCAGAGTAAGTCAGTCTTTAAACAGTGTTGCCCAGAACTGTTTTCCTCCATGGTAGCATCTGTTTCTTTAATATCTGGTTTTCTGTATGCTGATATTCTTCCAACTGTTGTTACATTCTTCACCTTTTTCTCTAAGTTTTGAGGGAATTCCTGACAGGAATTCCAGAGGAAGTGAGTGGGAGCAATTTGCCAGTCTCTCCTGGACTCAGTGGAGCCCACCTACCAGCAGTCCTTTCCCCGTGAATGTCTTCCGCTGATCAGAAATCTTAAAACTTCAGAACACAAAATACAGAACTACATACCAATTGTCATGACCTTTCCATGCTTTCTCTAGGGACCAGGAAAACATCCAGGACCATCCTCTTAGGACTACAGGTTTGTGGTGAATCAGCATTCCTTTCTATTTGCAGGTTATACTTCCTTTTTCACCATGACTGTTCAATATACCCCTCTGCCTTCTATTAGTCTGCTGGCTCAGCAATATTGTTCGTCTCTCACACTCTGTTGTCTGGGGCATTTTTTGCCTTGGTCTCTCAGTTTCTGGATACCAAATTCTTGTTCTTTTCTGTTGTCTCTTTTCACCAACTGAAAGTTCTGTTCATGGCAGCAGCATTTGCCTAAATGCAGAAATGCTATTAGCAGAAAAAGGAGGGTAAAAAAACCACCAAAATCCAAGCCCACAATATTAATTATTTCTGTTTCTTTAATGAAAACATACCCAGTGCTGGTGTAGTACACCAAGTACAACTCAAAATTTAAACCAACTTGAAAACATTGCTCTGTACTCCTGACATAACTGGAGCAGAGTCTCCTAAGGGATAGCTGTATATATTGATGCTTTTATTGTCTGTGCCCTGCAAAACTCTGGATACTTTTAGTATTTGTAGTTTTCGTGGTATGCCCTGACTCCTTCTGTTAGTAAATAAATCAAACTTCATTTATGTTCTGTCAAAGCTGTGTCACAAGAGGTGGCCATGAACTGAACCACAATTCCAGCTTTTGAGATAGTTACAATTTTGGATTGGATTTCACATTGAAAGTTGTACTCTAATTCTAGGAGGTTTGTTATTTCCTAAACAGTTACAGGTTTTATTCTCAGCAGTGAAGCCAAAGTAATCCTTTGCCAGGAAATAGAGTTGTTTATAAGCAGTCAGGCAGGGCCATATAAACCAGGATGGCCACTGGAGGTAGTCTGGTATGAGTTGCTGAGAAGGTAGGTGGCATCACAGTTTTAATTTTGATATCATGGGAAAATTCCAGATTGGATGATGAGGGTTGTGTCTATCCGACCCCATAACACAGTCAAAAGCTTGTACCCATCTTCCTTGCCAGTGCTTGTCTCATAATATATCCATCACCAGCTGAATAGTCTCCATCTCCCTCCAGCACCAGAGAACCCAGCCGTACTTTGATCTCCAGTAAAGTAACTCCAGAGTTTTTAAAAGCATAGGTTTAACATAAATAGTATCTCTAACCATACATTGTGGATTGGCATGTTATATATAACAGCCTTCCAGTACCTAAGGGGGCTACAAGAGAGCTGGAGAGGGACTTTTTACAAGGGCCTGTGGTGGCAGGGAGAGGGGGAATACCTTTTAAGACGATAGAGGGTAACTTGAGATTAGATATTAGGAGAAAATTCTTTGCTCTGAGGGTGGTGGGGCACTGTAACATATTTTCCAGAGACGCTGCAGATGCCCCAGCCCTGGAATTGTACAGGGATAGGTTGGATGGGGCTTTGAGCAACCTGGTCTAGCGGAAGGCACCACTGCCCCATTGAGAGGGGTTGGAACTAGATATTCTTTCATGTCCTCTCCAACCCCAAAAAATCTAACGTTGTGGATTATTGACAGGACATCCTCAGCAGATGCTTTTGGTGATTATAGGCAGCCTGCTGATTTCTTGAATTCTGTAACAGAAACTCTTACAAAAACCTTCACCCTTTAGGAACATTCTCAAACATCTTTCTGTATAACATGTTCATTTAAAAGCGTGGTTTGTGTTGATAGATGTGCTAGTACTGCAAGAAATTCACAGGAAACCATTGCGAGTTATATTTTGATCATACTGGAATTTCCCTCGGGAAATACAATGAAAATCCCCTGGCTGCTGCTTAGGGAAACTAGGACAAATAGGACAGAGGTGGCCAAGCTGTGGTTATCAAGCCAAATGCAAAAGCTAAATGATTGAATTGCATGGGTCTTAAACTGGATACAGGGCTGTGCTGCCACAGGAGTTGCTGGCTAATTTAAGTGACTGTTGTGAAATAAAGCAGCACGTAGTACTGAAGCTGACATCGCTGTGCTCCCCAGGGCCAAGCTGCCCATCCAGCCTCTGCAGCTCTTGGAGCAGTGGGGCAGCAGTGGAGCTGCTACTCTCCAGCTCCGTGGTTCCTGCATCTCAGTGTTTAGTTCCTGCATCTCAGCTCCAAGTAGTCAGCTGGCTTTTGCCTCTAGAAAGTAGTCAAGGAGCCATGTCTCCCAGTACAGACAGTCCGATGTATCCTGTGCTGTGACCTCTCTGAGCCATTTCTCCCTTTTCTGAGCTGTGTGTGGCACATAGTGAGTGCTGGCAGTTCAGACTAAACAAGCACTTGCAGCCCATCCATCCTCATTTAGGGGTTGACTTTTCTTGTGCAGCTCATCAGAGCAGGCTATCAAACAGAGTTGTGTTTGAGAGAGGCTGGAAGCCCATGTGTGCCTGCCAACCACCTTCCAGCTGGCAAGAGACCTGAGCAATTCCACAGATTAAATGAGATGGGTTTACAATGCATTTTCTGCTGCTGCTCCTCTGAAAGGGGAAGTAGCTGTTCTGTTACCCCGGTGCTGCACGCCATTCCAGGGGTGAAGGATGGCGTGAATGTCCAGTTAGAATTGCGTGGGGCACTGCAAAGGCTTTTGTGTGCTTGTGTAGCCACGTGCCCTCCCGCAGGCAACTCAGTTGCAGCAAATTAAAGCCAGATAAACAGTCTGTTTCCTAACAGTAACTTATGGTCCTGGCTGATTTCTCCGGCTTTTTACCAACATATGCTGTCAATTTCTAAAGTCCCAAAAGCACAAGATCTATGATATCTGGGCTAATGGGCTCGTTCACATTCCTTTCCTTCTCTCAGATTCATGCCTCTCAAAGACAATGCCAAGCGCTGCTAGGCCAGGAGTTGAATTTCAAGTGGAGCCTAGAAACTTGGTGTAAATGTCTCCATCAGCATTTGCAATCTCTTTGTACATCTCAGTTTTCCATCATGCTTCCAAAAGCAGTTTAATGAAATGCAGAAGCTTTTCTTCCTGTGTTTGAAATGCTCTATATTTTGAACTGTCAAAGAGTTAGAATGCTGTCCCAACTAACAGCTTCAATCAGAAGGAAGAACTAGAACATTGTCAAGTTAATGGCTGTGACAAGCACACCACTGGAGCAGGTTGAAGGTCAATTTATTTGCCCTAGGTTTTTATTTTCTCTTTTACCTCAGGAAAAATATGTTTCAGCCAAGCAGGTAAGGCCTTCCCACATCCCAACTTTCCTTCCACCATCTTAGAGAACTCACTAGCTTTTTTCCCATGTTTCGGATATATTCACAGAAATTAGAAGAAATGTACTACATCTCATCACCACAAATTCTTTTCTTTTCTCTTCCCTTCTCTCTAAAGGTCTCAGCACTCAGAATAAGGAGGATTTAATGCTATAAGCCTCAGAAAATAGCTTATTCTGCATAAACTCCACTTTTGGGACACTTGCGAATAAAAATGCAGGTTCCTCAAGTTTCAGGTCACCACAGAGGCCAAATAGAGAATGATTCACCTCTTTAATTCCTTAAATATAGAATGCCTTTTTGGAAAATTCTTCAAACAGGAGACCCTGGATGCTGTTTCTATGGAAAACAGGCGAGGTGATGGAAGCTTTTCTTCCAGCCTTTAAAATCTGCTTATCTGCATGAATCATTGAGCATCTTTATAGCTCACTGTTGGTGACCTCTGAATGGACCTTTTTTCCATAGTTTCTGTGAATTTTCCATGTGCCCTGGGCTTTATGATGTAGGATTACTAAATAAGCTGTTTGCTTGAATAAATCAATACTTAGAGAATATCTTCCTAACTTCCCTAATGGATGGTTTTCTGGAGGCTTTTTTCACCCCTTCACCCCAGCTGCAGTCTGTATACAACATTTTGTTGGAATGCTTTTCCTTTACTGAGCACAAAAAATATCCTTCTATATAATCATAATGGGATTCCTGTGATAATATAAGCAAGAACAATAGGCACCATTGCTGTTTTGAATTGCATGAAATCCAACCCACTCAGTTTGGAAAGGTGTGAAAATATAAGTGGACTTTGTTTTTTCAACAGAGCACATTGTGCATGAGAACTGCCATGAATTATGAAAAATATGTACTTAAACTTCAATAAACATCACAATCTTCCCACTATAGAAGTTTCTTCTTAGGAGCTGCTTTGTAATACTAGGGCATCCATCCTACCATGAAGTTCAAACCACACTCCTGTAATTGTGTGAGTCTATCTTCATTTGTGAAAACATCTTCACTTATGAAAACTGCTGCTGCAGAAAGCCCTAAAATGCTGTTGGAAAATTCACATGCTCAGCTGACAGCACAGAACATTTTTTCTTCTGTTTTGTGGGAAGCCATGCCTTACAATGGCTTTTCATAGTGTCATACAGGCAGAACTCTTTCCATTTCAACCAGATGGCAATATCCTTAGAGCGTTTTTTTCATTTGAGTGCAACACTGAGTGTTTAAGGAAGTATCAGCCATACCCACAGCTTCCAGAAAGAAACAACAAAAATGGGTTTATTATTTTTGTCATGGTAGGGCACAACTGCAGTGCTGGGACTCTGATGTTGTAAAGCTTGAGAAAAAAATTGTTAACGACCTATACCAGCAGTGTGGGGGGTGATGACAAAGGGAAATAGTTAAAGGGAAGCTAAAGAAAAGCTTTAGAATTTGTGTAAGACATGAAATACAATCAGGACTTCATAGTGATGTAGGGTGCTGAGCTCTCCCTGAAATCTGTGCTGCATGTTTTTTGTACAGGTACACTGTATTAATGTCATAGGAATGTCTGTGGTGGGTCAGATGTCTACTAGGTACATGACAGAAATATTAAGTTAAAAATATAGTCTCAGTGAAGAATGAACTTCAATAAAGTATACATTTCAGGAATTTGTTTTACTTTATAATATTGCTTAAGCGGAAAACCAAGTTAAATTTATTGCATTCTGTGAGTAATGACTCATCCTCTTCTGAAAGAATGCAAGCAGACTTGTAACGCACTCAAACATGACACTAAAAATATCCCATTGCCATCTATAGTTTGTCATACTGAAGTACTTCTTGAGAGGTTTTCAAAACCAAGACTTACATATTCCAGTTCAGTTCATCAAATAAGTAGACCCTGACTACTTTCCAAACAGCTGCATTGAGGTCTTTAGAATTAATTCTTAAAACCTTAAGCAACCCAAATTCCCACTAATTGGATTTTAATTGTTTTCTGTGCAACATATTTAACCTGATGCTTTTGCTTGTCTATAGAAAAACAACATGGGGATTGTGCATATTAATTTAGATGTGCAGCTGTAGAGGCAAAACATCAGTGCTACCCATACTGGCAAATGCCTGTATTGTAGGCTTTGCACCCAAAACTGTTTTGATGCAGTGATGTGCTTTGTGTGTTTCTCTACCCCATTCTGACTGCCTTTTCCCAGTAACTCTGGAATGATGTAGTTGTTTATGTGTTTTGAAGAAATACAGTTTTCTCAAAGTTACAGAATTCCTACTGGATTTGTGGAAAGAACAGAAGGTGAGAAAAGAAAGGCTTCAACCACCTGCTCACCCCTTACTAAAAATGATTAAGTCCACCAAGGTGGCCATTTGGGACACAAATCAATAAAAAGCCAGACACTCTTAATTCTACCGCTCAGAGGGTTCTTTTAAACTGTGATGGACATAGGTTTCTTAAGGTCTTGTCTCATGAAAACCTTTCCCATTCTGGTTTTGTCAAAGAAATGCCCAGTTAATGAAAACTAAAACATTTTGCTGAAGTCTTCATAGCCCTTCTCTTTAAACGTTAGATGACCCATGGCATTTTCTCTTATCCAGGTTGGTACACTTCTCCTGAGAAAGCCTGGATAGTTAAAATCCAGGTCTGTTCTGTTGTATGGATTGCTTTGTGTCTGAGCAGTCTGGGTCCTCTGACATCTCTTCTCTGGGCTAGGATCACAGAGGGAGAAGAAGCCTAAAAGCCTGAACATAAAAGGAATCAGATGGCATAGACATTTTGGGCCTGGCTGCAAGAAATAATTCTGATCTGGATGCTTGATTACAAGATGTTTTGATTATGCTTATTTAAAAGAACAACCATTAATCGGTATTTCAGAGGATCAGAATTTTTTGTTTACATTCCAGCATTATTTTTCCCTTCAAAATATTCACCATCCTTGCTCTGCAGGAGTTATGATTAACCAGACCTTTCAGGAAAGTATAAAAAATAATTGTTTGATCACTGCTGGGAAAAGTCTGAATGCGTCCTTAACCCAGATTCTATTTGCACAAAAACATTAATTTCTACTCATGGTGTTTTGCAAACAGGAAATACAGGGCCTGTTTATGGTTTTGTTGTGTATTTTAAAGTCATTATTGCCATTATAGTAGAAGCCAAAGACCTGATAAGGACCCCTTTATGCTACCATGTTTGGTCAAATGATGGTTCTATGTATTCTACATGTGAATATTACAAACTTATTTTTAGATGACCAGTGAGACCTATGTAGTTTAAAATTAGCCAGGCATCAGGACTATACTGTATTTTTAAAGGACAAAACACAGCTGCTGCATGAGCAAACACAAACCAGAAAAACCAAATTTTATAAATATGTCATCAAGGTCATAAAAACAAATGTACTGGATAAGAAATATTATTCTGATTTGAGTATGGATGTCAACGAGTTCACTGCCTACTCTGTATTCATATTGGTACTGATAGGAAAAGAAAGGCATTTGGCAGCAATGTTGGCTGGTTGCAGTTTTGCTTGGCAGAGTGAGAACAGGAAAGCAGGAATAAAGAAAGGAACAGTGGCAAGGACAGCTCCAGAACAGAGCCAGATGCTTATAGGAGAGTTGCACAGTGCTGGAAGGCCTAGCAGAGGAGACTGGTCTGGATCTGCTTCTCTGATGAATGCACAGCTGGTATCAGATCATAGAACCACAGACCCAATCAGGCTGGAAAAGACCTTTAAGATAGAGTCCAACCTATGACCAAACATCAAGCAGACCATGACACTGAGTGCCACATCCAGTCTTTCCTTAAATACTTCCAAGGATGATGACTCCACTGCCTCCTTGGGCAGCCCACTCCAAAGTCTAATTATCCTTTCTGAAGAATTCCTTCCTGATGTCTGACCTAAACCTTCCCTGGCACCTCTTAAGACTGCGTCCTTTCCTCCTGTCACTGGCTGTCCAGGAGAAGAGCCCAACCCCCGCCTTCTTCCAGAGAGCTGCAGAGAGCAGTAACATCACCCCCGAGCCTCCTTTTCTCCAGGCTAAACAACCTCAGCTCCCTCAGCTGCTCCTCCCAGGACTTGTGCTCCAGACTCTTCACCAGCTTCTTTGCCCTGTCTGGACTCGCTCTAGCACCTTGATGTCCTTCCTCAATTGAGGGTCCCAGAACTGGACACAGGATTTGAGGTATGGCCTCACCAGGGCCGAGTACAGGGGAAGAATCCCTTCCCTGGTCCTGCTGGCCACACTATGGCTGACACAGGCCAGGATGCCACGGGCTTTCTTGCCCACCTGGGTACACATGGGCTCATCTTCAGCTGCTGTCAACCCCCAGGTCCTTCCCCACCAGGCCATTTTCCAGCCACTCTACCTCCAGCCTGGAACACTGAAGGGATTGTTGTATCCAAAGTGCAGGACCTGGCACTCTGTCTTGTTGAACCTCATGTTGTTGGTTGTGACCCACCTATCCAGTGTGTCCAGGCCCCTCTGAAGGGCCTTTCTACCCTCCAGCAGATCAATATTCCCACCCAGCCTGGTGTCATCTGTGAATTTGCTAAAGTTAGACTCAATCCCCTCACCCAGGTCATCAAAAAAGATATTGAACAGGGCTGGCCCCACCACTGATCCCTCAGGGACACCAGTAGTGACTGGTCATCAACTGGATTCACCACTACCCTCTGGACCCGGCCATCCAGACAGTTCTTAACCCAGCAGAGTGCACCAGTCCAAGCTGGGGGCTGCAGCCTTTCCAGGATTATGCTACGGGAGATGGCATCAAAGGCTTTGCTGGAGTCCAGACAGACACATCCACAGCCTTCCCCTCATCCACAAGGTGGATCACCTGGTCATAAAAGGAGATCAGATTGGTCAAAATCAATCATACGACAGGAATCAGAATGTTGTGTTCTACAGAAAGGGTTACATTTTATCAATTCAGTTGTATTAGTTAAAAAAGGATCTGTGTTTAGAAAGCTTTCATGAAGCAGGATCTTTGTATCTGAGGTGATAATATATAGGAATGATCTACCTTCTATAATAGAAGATATATATGTTTTGGTATTCGTGAAGTAAGGTAATATACCTAATGACCAGCCAGTTTGTTACTACTGCAACATGTTTTGACTAACTAAAAGTCACTTTGATGGACAAAACTTGTGTTTCAAGAGACAAGCTTTTTCACTTTTAAACTATTCATAATCGTAATTTTATACTACTGTGATGCAAATCCTGTAAGGTCATGCTGAGTAGGGGGACATGTCACCTCAGCCACGGAGTCATGAACTAGTGAACAAGAAACTACATGAGTTTTAATTATCTCTTCTGGGGTATGGAAAGGGCAAAAAGAAATGGGCTTTTTAGAGATATTTCACAAGAGGTAATCTTCATTCTTGTTCTTTCTGAAATGTAAGGGTTGTGAGTAAGAGAATTTGTTTCTTGTTGGAAATGACTGCTTAAATTTCAGTCCTGAGATTAGTGAAGTTATTGCCAGGGAAAGGTGGGCACATGCAGAGGCACAGCTCTAGAGTAATACAATCTGGGACTTTTTAGAGGAACAAAAGAGATCTCACTGAAACATTCATCAGAAACTTAATCAAGCTACTAAAAGGAATGAAACAGGTGGTAATCTGAAAAGAAGTATAGGAAAGGAGTCAAAAGTAATAGGATGCTGAATAGAATTGAGAGAAGCAGGACTGTTTTTCTGATGTAAGATTATCACTCTTAAAGTTTATTGCTGTGATAAACCTACATCCAATCGAAGGAAATCCATCCAAAAGCAGACCATAAACTGCCAGAGGAATGCTGATGCTCAAAAAAAGGACATATTTTCTCAGAAACATTCGATGCTGAGGTATTTCTATCCACGTTTTTCCTCATATTAAAACCATGAGTACTGGTTTTTAGGTTGTGAGGGGGAATGAGGTGCTCTTTAAAAATATAAGTAAACCATTTTTCACTCCCAAACTGCAGATTCTCATGCAGCCCATGAAGCTGGCATTGATGGCATCTTCTGACTGATGACCACTCACAGCCAAGTTCATTGTGCTTCTTGACTACAAAAATTACTTGTGAGGTCTACAGACAGTTTTAGTGAGTGAATCTAGGCCAAACCAAATTGGAGGAAGGAAACCACAGGCAGGCTAGAGTTCTTTGGGAATGGCTCAGGAGAAAAGCTCATTTGGACAACATGAGAGAGGGTGTGTTGCTCTTCAGGCCTAACAGGGTGGTATTTTTCATAGACTAATTCATCATGGCTATGAAAGAGTTTTCAGTACTAAGCAATTCTTTTGGTGTTGCCTGAGTGTCTCATTGTGTCTTTTATCTGTCTCTTGGGAATAATATATTTTTAATAAACAGACTTTCCTGGAAGCAAGATCAGTAGTTGTACTTGTAATGCAAAGCAAATACCAGTTTTAATTAAGAGCCCAATCCCTCCATGCCTTTATTTGACAGTCCACAGCAGTGGTTGCACTTGCAGTTGTCATGTTCATTACTAACCTGCAAAATGAGCACTCACAAGATAAATGAGAGTAAAATACTCATAGGGTACATGTAATTAGCACATGACTTATTATAAATTGTGATGATCTCCTTGATAATTAATCTGGCTTACATTTGATGTTTGAAGGCAGTCTAGATAGAAGATATTTCAACAAGTAAGAATAAATTCCTCTGGGGCATGGGAAAACACAGTGAGAAGTGGGGAAGAAAAAAATCATAGGCCTAAAAGAAATGTTGCAAACGAAGGCTCTAGCTAAGGCTAGGATTTTTTCTAAGGGCTGGAATTTTTTTATCTCAGGTTGGCACAGAGAGGACAGTAATGAGCATCTTGGCTCATTAAGGATCCAAAAGACATGCAAAAGAGCACTTCTGGTGGATTGATTTGCCTTCAGAAGAAAATGGTTGCACAGGGACAGGGGGCACTTGCCAAGAGAAGGAATGAAAGTGTTGTGCAATAGTAAGGGTTTGGGTCTTGCTTCCAAGGCCCACGGTAGGAGCAGGACCTAGACGCAGGTGTGTATGGATTTAGCCATGTTATCGGAAGGGATCTAAGGGAGCCAGAGCAGTGGGAGGCCTGGTAGCACCTGTCTGTACACAGGCAAAAGAATGTGTTGAGAGCAAAGCTCATTATTAACATACCTCCATGGCCCTTAGCCTGGACTTTTGTGATAGCCCTGAGTTTCTCCCAAGAAGAGAGAAATTCTCCTTTTTCATTTTTTTATTTGCTAATGCCTTCCATCTGTCACTAGCAAATATCCAAACCTTATCTAATAGGGCAGTAAAGCTCTCAGCATCTCTGTTTTGTGATATTCATCAGTTATTCCTATTCCATTTATTCTGTACAATGTATTTTTAACGTGTAGTTTGCAGTACAATGCTGAGACAGGAGAAGCCAGCCTACATTTTTATTTTCCCTCAGGGAGTAGATTAACATTTCTCTCTGTTATGGCTTATTTACTGTAATTGCTGTGTAATCGTGTGGCCAACAATGAAGGGCTTATCTCAGGCTCTCTTGTAGAAAAGTAGACTTCTAATGACCTATTTCTCCCCTTTTACGGTTATGGAGACAAAATGTCATCTTCTTTGGTATTCCACTGGTAAATTTGCAGTCTGCCTCAGTTTGTTACATATCAGTGTGCTAACAACACACCATAATTTCCACTGAAGCTGAACAAAAGAGTGAATGCAAGAGGTTGCACATTGTTGCACTAATGAAGCTTTTACACCTGGAGAGAGAAAAATGCTCAAATTTGATTAAAATTCTATTACCTGCCATTGCCACGTCAAACTCTTAAGCACTTCAGACATATCCAGAGCACATTAATTTGCCAAAGCTTGGCACAGCCACACTGCTGAAAAAATGCTAATGCTTTGTCTGCACCACATGTGGTGTAAATCAGGGTGACAGAACACTTCTGCTTACTTGAAATTTTCATTTTACCTCTCTAGTAAAGAAGCAGGGAGGACCTTTTGGCTTGATGTCAGGCTTGAGGTCATGTCTCTCTATCTGACTGCTGCAAAAGCACCTGATGGAGCTGTTAGTCAGCCAACAGACGAATACAATAAAGTATAAATGAGCTCACCCAGCAAAATATTACTCTGCCTCTTGTCAGAGTTGTTCATGTGTTTAATGTACTCATACTGGAGTGATTTCTCTTCAGTACTGCTGGGGACAAAAAACTTTTCAGGGCAAGAGAGGCTTGGTAGCTAGTACAGTCTTTGAATTGTTATGCTCCAACCCTGAGAGGATGATGGCTTTACACACAGAGCAGCAAAGGAGAGCCAGGAGGATCCATTTCCCTGCTCTTCCATACAATGCCTCTTGTTCCGCACTTGGGAAAGTCATGCAGCTCTCCACACTTCGAGTCATTACATGACTGGAGTACAGCAGCTCACAGACACTTGCATGAGTATCAAATAGGGACCCCATTAACAAGAACCAGTGTTAAAAGGAATTCCTGAAATGAGCCATGACACAGGCTTGGGTTTTCTGCTCCTGGGCTTGCACCACCAGGCTGGTAACCTGACGCTTAATGGTAGAAGTATAGATTTACTTTTTCTTTATACCAACTGTTTCACACCCCAAGGAAAAATCCATTAGAACTGTGGGTGTTAGTGAAGATTACAGAAAGATGAGAGGTAGAGTTGTCTTTTTACTAATTAGTTAATAATTCTTTTCTTTAAAAATTATTATTTATACTCCATCTTTGATTGCAACTGGACATTTCAGTGTTTTGCCTTATTGCTTTCCTTGTTACTTTCCCCAAGCATTAAAAAGGAGCAGGGAGCATGGTTCAGGGAGAATTGCTGTTCCTTGGAACCATTTGTAATTTCAAAAATTTAAGCTAACTTTGAAAATCCAGGCTTATGGTGCAAGTTAGTAGTTCTGATGTTTGAAAAAGTACAAAGGCTTTGCAAATGTACAGAGCAACAGGAGGGTTAGAAAACATGAAGGGGGAGAAGAGGGACAACAGAAAAATCATAGGAAAAGTAATTTATTCAATTTTCTCGTCATCTAAAATAATTTTCTTTTTAATATTTTAAACAAAGTGAGCATTTCTTCCATCTCTTCCACCCTGACCCATTCTGTAATTTGGAGTGGAGGAAAGTAAAAAAACCCCATGACTGTTACAAAGAGTCTGATGGCCCCCCAGAAAGTGCCATGCCAGGTTGCCAGCTCCCACAAGTTGGTGCTCTTCAATGGATCTGTGTCACAGCTTTTCACACCAGTGGAGTAATTGGCACAGTAATCACTAGTATTCTCTCTCCTGCTGAGTCCACTTCTGTTTTTTTTTTAATTTATTATAGATTATGGGTTGAGCTCAATGTTACTCCTCAGTATTAATAACTTCCTTTGTTACAAGCTGATAATCCCTTGCCAGCATCTAGTATTGTATTGAATAAATTGTCCTTCTGTTCCTTCTGCGGAGAACCTCTGGGGCTGTGTTCTCGCACATTTCTCTTTACGGCTGTAAGGGACATGAAAAACCAGGTTTGATAAAGAGCTTTATTGTATACTCCAAAGCAGTTCATCTTGGTAGCTGAAAATGCCAGGACACAGTATAAATCATTTTATGGTACCGGGTGCTTTATACTTCAAAGGGTACTCACGTCAAATTCTGCCTTGGCTTGAGTCTAGTGCTGCAGAAGACGCTTCTCCCCAGGTGACATGAGAACAGATCAGGTCAATGGCAACGCCGCGCACGCAGCAAGAGAACGTTAATTCACTATAGCACACGCAGGACGTGAGCTGTGCAGTGAGAGGTGCTGCCTCAGGGAAAGCTTTGTAAGAACAGAAGGTTTGTGGTTCAGCAGCCAGAGTAGGACAGGAGTGGAAGTTTGGGTTACACAGCAAGGGGATGCTGTTTCTCCATACGCTCCTCTCCTGCCTCCGATCTGCTCTGGACACTGGCACCCTGCACTCTGTCACAGGGGCCATGGCCAACCCATGAGACTTCCCTAGGAGCTCAGGTCCTCATACAGCAAGCTAGAAACCATCCGCTACAAATTTGCTGTTATTACTACCAATTATCATTACCAGTTACCCTAAGGTTAAGGCAATATTATAGCAATGATAAGGTAACAAAATAGGGAAAACATTTTGGAAGAATCCTTCCTCTGGCATTCAACCTGCACTCATTTCCAGTTGCCTCAGTGCAATTGCTCTAAAATCTTTTGTGAAACTTATTATCTGAATTTTTCTAAGTCAGACAGATTCCCTCCTCACTAAAGTGTCCCCTTGTTAGTGATCTTTCAGGAGAAGATTTAAATTCTGAGTCAGAAATTGAATCAGAGAAAAATATTTTTCTCATTCATTGCATGTGATCATCACGTTCATCAGCTTCATATTGTCACATAAAAAGTCATCATGTCTCATCTGTCTTTGTTTACTCATTTTCACTAGGCTTATAAATATTATATTTTTAATCCATAATTTCAAGTGCCTACACTCTGGCAAAAGTTCCTCAAATTCTCATGATCCCAAATTGTGTTTGGACATCTCAATACAGCAGGTAACTGCAAAACCAAACACCACTATGCCCTGTGCAAGAATATGTAAAATCCTTCGCATTCCCTACACTTCAATTCTTAGCATGGAAATTAGCACCAGGAAATCCCTTTTTCTTCTAGTGGTAGTGAAGCTAGTTCACTTCAAAAAAGCTCCTGTAGTATATTCTATGGCCTGTCAGATTCTTTTCATTACAACACTTCTCACTTAAGAAAAAAATTTTGTTTGTTCATTTCAAGTGGCAAAGCAGACCATGTCCAGTGGCTGTGGAAAACCGTCATGATGGACCAGAACAGTGTGCGAGCACTGTGTTCTGTCTTTCAGAACAAATGTTCTCTCTCCATTCCTGTCCTGCTCCTCAGCCAGCCCATTCACCCCTCTGCTATCAATGGTTGCTCAAGCCAGAGACTCTCATTTACTGTAGCAAATGAGCCAATAAATCTAACATGTCATAATCCCAAAGCCAAGCAAAAACCATGCAGCTGCATTTTCCACCAGAGTACATCTGCATAGCCAGGGTAAACCCTCTGTTCAGTTTTAATTAGGATCAACTGAGGACATGACCAGCTTATTCTAGCTTGTAACACCAAATTTGTATTGTGGAATTTCCATGGATTTAATTCAGGCATGTTGGTAGTTTAGAAGAGTTAGTTATAAAGCATGTTGACACTGGGACCTCTTTGCAACGACACCCTCTTTTCTTCTTTCTATGACTATCAAATGGGAGCTTGTGTGTCTCCTGTTTTGAGGTATCCTGCTCTTGGAGACAAATCTAGGAATCATTTCCAGGCCTGGGACAATCCACTGCTTCAGCCTGGACCAGATCTAAGTTAACTGAGAGGGAGAGGGGAAAGGACAATATCTGTCTTGATAATTAACTTTCTTGCTTTGGGTAAGCAGGAATTTTTTTAGATAAGGGCAGATCTAACCACCAAACATTTTGCCAATGTATTGTCCCAGTCATTTGGAAATAGTGTCCCGAGACATTCATCACCCTCTGCTTGCATCTCTGCCTGACAGCAAGAGAAGCACAGCACCAGACATCACAGCTGGACAAAGGACTCCACAGACTCTTTCTGCCTATTTATAATCAAACTCTAATTGATACAGCCAGCAGATTCTTGGACCGAATATGATAAAGATTGTAATTCTTAGAGCAGGGGGGAACTATTTCCTTCATTCTTCCTCTGCTTAAGGTTGCAGAATCATGATACTGTCCTTCTTCCTATGATTCAGATACCGCAAGATTTTCCATCCCGCAGCTACATTGTCAGCATATCTAAATATGCTGGCAATTTGTCCCCAAGACTTTGCTAGAGCTGCTTTTTGCCTTCAAGCCAGCTACTGTATGCAATCAAGCTGCATTGAGAATGAAAGGTATTTTTAAAGATGGAGAACCTAAAAATCTATTGAAAGTCTCTACTAATCTCCTCCGCACTTGTGCTACAGCTGTGCAATAATTTCCTGGACTCACGCTTGGGGAAGCATTTTGTGTAATAATTTCCTGGACAATGCTTGTGGAAGCATTTTGTGGCCACATTATGCAGTCCAACAGTTACAAGTCTTGAGTCGTCATTCACTTGTGAATGATAGATCATCTCCATTTTCACGGGCCTAAGTGATTCTATTAATACCATTACACTTTTGATGTTTCTGAAGTAAGGTTCCCTGTCATAGCATCTGGACATCCCACAAAAAAAACCAAAACAAAATGAAAAAAAACCTCTGTATGCTTTTCCCTCTTTTTTCACTGATGTAATTGCCTTAACTCCATTGATTTTTTCTAATTCCCCTAAGAGAGAATTGTGTAGAGGAGGAACGGGAAGATGAGAACTGTAGAAGCTCCAGCACCTCACCAGAGTCATTCCAGTCAGCATCCTGCAGATGAGTTTGGTAGCAGAAACCTAGGGAGGGAGCAGAAAGGATATCCACAGGGACACCTTTCCTGTCTTAGACTGTTTCAGCTTCTGATGGAGACTTTGAGATGTTTTTCTGGAAGATGCATTTGTGTGGTTGTTTGATAGCTGTAGTTAGACTCCTCTTTCACTGAGCCTGTTCAATCCCCTTTTGAGCCAGTCTCTCCATCATGGTGCTGATGGCTTGCTTTTTCCATAAACTCTCACTCATTAGAGTTGAATTCAGCTTCTTTTTCAGACCACTTAGAAACACGTTGACAAGCACAGAGGCAGCACGACTCCCCTGATGGCCTCTCCATGAGAAAGCAGCCCATTTATTCCTTCATTTGGTTTCTTATCTTTTGACAGTTAATTCAAGAGAGGACATCCACATTCATTCCATGACAGCTTAGTTACTGTAGAAGTCCCTGGAGATGTCTCATCAAATAGTTTTGTTAACTCAACTACACTGGATTACCTGGGTCATAGTTACAGCTGTACTCATTGACTCCCCTGTGAGACTTAATTTCCCTCAGAGAAAGATGTTTGAATCCTTTCTCGTGTACCTAATTTACTCATGTCTCTATAATTCTATTCTTTTTGTAAAACTTCATGCAATTTTCCTGCTACAAACTGTGAATACCCATTTATAGCTTTCCTAGAACAAAAGCACAGCTCTGGATTATCTTTTTAGTGACTTAAAAAAATTTCTTTTTACTGTATCTTGTTTTTTTACAAATTGTCTGAGAAAATGAGAAATGTAGAAATTGTAAGTTTGAAAATATTTTTAATATCAAAATATCTAATTCAGTAATGGGAAAGAAGTGGCACACTTGCCACATTTGGAGAATGGACACAGGGTAGGATTTTGAAAATTAAGTGTATTGGTATCTTTTAGTATGACTAACAGCGAGAACCCCACCTCTCCAGCATTCAGTTTCATCAATATTTACTGAGGTGAAAGTCAAATAGCTAAGAGAAGGGAAATAAGGAAGAGAAGGAAACATCAGCTCTTTGGGTGTTTCTCCTTAAGAGCTTCACTCCTAGCATATCTCCTGTCCCTATATAAGAAATTCCCACAGCTTCAGAGAATGGGGGTGGTTACCAGAAACAGGAAAAATATATAGGGTTGTAGAAAGTGAAACAGGATGTTGTGATGTCCTTGAAATGTCAAATATTCCAGACTTTGGAAACTGTTCAGAAACCATCTCTAATGGGAAAGTAAACAGAAACTTGGTTGCTTTTGCTTAATTCCGTGCTCTGAGCAAGCGCACAAGGAGAGCAAGAGGAGCCCCAACCCACGCTAAACTGAGGCACTGCACGGTGCTGTGTGAGAGATCCTGTCACAGCTCAGTGCCCAGAGCCCTGAGCCTTGCACACACTGATGGTTTGCAAGTTCACTGTTCTCTGGGCATGGGCTGGGTCCGAGGCAAGCACTTCATTTTCGTGATTTGTCTTGTAAACTGTAAAAGAGCAAAACAGGTTTAGGTGAGGGCAATTCGAACTTCAGTATTGCTCTGCTTCAGAGCTGCTTTTATTCTTTGTTGTCTCTCTCATTCTCCTCTCTCTAACTGCTGCCTTTTTTCCCTCAGCCACAGCCTCAGTATCTCATTTTGACTATTCCCTGAAGCTAAAATGCAAGCCCTGCTGTCCCTGCTCCCAGCCTTACTGGTATTTTCTTATTATTATTTTTGCTCAAACCTGTACAAATAATTGATGTTCCATCCATGTATTCCTCCAAGTCAATCTCCAAGTCAATCTCTCCACTCATGAATGCCACAAATGGCTCCTCTTCATTTACTGTCTTTTTGCTGCTTTTAACCCTCAAAGACTCTCTGGTACCTTCCCCCCTCTTACTCACTGTTGCAATTATATTTTTCTAGTCTATCGATTATGCCACTTTCAATGAATTGTTTGTTTCCTATACCAACAAACACCAACTGCTTCTTCAATGTGTCCTTTATAAAACCTATAAAAGCCACTCAGAACAGGCGCACAGCAATCCCTGAAAACCCCATATACCATAAAGTAGGAAGCTTGGAATAGGCAATAATAATTGGAGTTTAAAAATATTCATTGAATTATTCATTATAATGATAGAGTCAGGGGAGATGTGGGTGGCAAAAGCAAAACAGCTGAGAATAAAGACCAAGACTGATTTATCAGGGTGTAAATGAGGTAATGAATGTCAGATTTGACCTCTTTTCCCTACCAGTTATGCTGTAAGATAACAGCTCTCTGTAATCTTCCTAATTCTGGTCTGTGCTCTGTTCATTGCTGTCTCCATATTCCCTGCAGTTCACACAGGATGCAGACCTTGGTGATCCATGCACACAAAACCAGGGTTGGAGCTACGAGGAAAACATTTCTTGTGGTTGGAAGCTGTAGTTTGAAAATGCTTTGTGCAAACATATGTTGCTCAGGTTGGGTCATGGTGGCCAAAATCCCCCTAAACTCTATTCTGTAAGCTTAATTTTTGAGCAGCTGAAATACTGTGGAGAAGGCAGAAACACAAAGACTTGCAAGAGGTTTTCATCTACAATTGTAATCCTGTGAAAGGAAGTCTGGGTGGAGACTGGTCCAAGAGTCATTATGTCTAATGAGCTCTGAGGCAAGCCTTTAGATGTTCGTTGTGGTTACACTGGTTCCTTTCCTTAGAGTTTAAATTATTAAGATATTGAATCTCACTGATCATCATCTAGGACTCCATTCCATCTTGAGGGACTTGGACGTTCAGAGACCTTAAATAAAGGCAGCACAACTCCCAAAAGATTGCCACACAAAAAGAACATTCTCTTAAATCTGTAAGGACTTTTTTCCTTAGAGGAGGCAACAGGGATAAAATCAATATTAATTTTGCATTGCTCAACTCTGTTCTCAGGAGAAACGTCCCAGTGCATTATAGCGTGAAGCCATTCTCATTTTATCATGTTTCAATATCTGTCAGAAAGTTGTAAAAGAAAAACCCTTACATTTCTTTTCTAGTTAGGAAAAGAGAGTTAATAACTCACCGCAACTTAATGGAGACTATTCCACCTAGCATGGTAAATGAAAGAAGACAAGGCATTCTAACCATCTCAATATCATCCTGGCTTTACTGCTCTCTAAGAGAAGATGCTTGAACAATTCCTAAAAATAGTGCCACAGGAACATTTCTGAATCCGTGTTTAGAAATTTCAAACACTTGCACCCTGATCCCACAGTAAGATGAGATCTGCCCTGTCCCTCTTCTCCCTCTGAGCCCTGCAAAAAGACACTTGGCTACATGGGCCAGACAGCAGCTCTGCTCTCAAGCTATTTAAACTATGCAGAGCAGCTCTGGTTTGTCTTCCCCTCCTCCCCAGCACCGCTCAATGCAAAGAGCATCTGCCCTGATTCTCTCTGGCCACTGACAAACACACCCTGGAGCAGCACAGCATCTGCTCTACACTTCTTCACTGACAGTCTCACTGGGAAACAGGGCTGACTCAGCAGCAAACTTTATTATTAGGGTTATTATGGCTGGGAGTTACCAAGCCTGGCAAACCCTTAGTAAAGTAACACACAAAAGAGAGGCGGTCCCTGCTGTGCTGCTTCTGTATATCTGGTGTTAAATGAAAACGGGTTGTTTCACCCCTTTTAGTTGAATGCCAACCTTCCACTGCAAACACCTATATTAACCATTTTCTCTTCTATAAACTGGCAACAGAACTTTGAGGGATGCTGGACAGGCCAGAGATGAATACAGAGCAACCTGGAAGTAAAATGGGGTGTTCAAGGCGATTTTTCAAAGATCACTGGTTCCATTTCACTCCCACACCCTGCCATACAACAATGAAGTTACTCAAGACACTCAGGGCAAAGAAAGAGACGTTACTTTATTTAAAGAAAAAAGTATCTATAGTTCTTCTCCTGCAACATTCTCCCCAGTCTCAGGTATGGCTGCTAATAATAAACTCTGCAAAGGAAGTATCAGGGTTTGAAAGAGAAATGACAAGAAAGGTGATGAAAGGAATGGAGCCGTTGATGGTTACTTGCTCCCCGAGTGATTTGCATTTGTTTTCAGCGCTGAGAACAGTCAGTAAAATCCAGAAAAGTCACCAAATACATTGTAACCCCTGTGTCTAGTTTCCATGGAGAATATTAAGGTTTAGCTTTAGGGTTTTTTCAGCTTCCTAGTACTAGATGTTTTCATCACTGTCTTCTCTTTCTGAGGCTGGATTTTTTTTTTTTTGTTTTCCTAGATGACCTTTAATTTCTAAGCAATTCCCTGAATTACAGTCATAATTATTGCAAAATCCTGGTTCCTCATTTGACAGGTAGTACAAAACAAAGCTGGACACGTGCAGATCAGCACACTGACCAGCACACTGAACACTGTTGAAACTTTAATCTCAGCAACTCTCAAAAGCTTTAGTTAATATACAGTTGTTACGTGACCCTGCAGTTTTCAGATTCCCTGCAGCAAATCCACAGCCTATAGACAAGGAAACACACATCTGTTAAGCAAAATGCAGCCACCTACTTTCACACCTAAAACATGCCTGCAAATGTCCAATTTCTTTTAGAGGGATTTTAGAAGAGATGGAAACATGTATTTTAGGATAAAAATCTAGTTTGGCTGAAAGGGAATAAAGATTTAAATTTCCTTTGGGCAAGGTACTCTGTAATGTGTCAGCAGCTTGCAGTTTGTATGGTTATGGTCCAGTTCTGGATGCTTTGGGGAGAAAGATTGATCCTGCTGCTCTGGCTGCTCTAACCTCAGGGTAGGGAGGAAGGGAAGGAATTACTGGCAGCAATGCGGGGAGAACAGAAACCCTCCAGCTCTTGCTGCTGGGCACCTTGAAAAGAGTGGAATGAGAAGGATTCTCTGTCCCTTGTGTTCTCCAGGAACAGCCTCCTGACATTCTCCAGATCGCTGCAGACTTTTCATATGTGAAAGTGGGGCAGCATTTTTTACCTCTCTATCTGTCAAAGTCTGTTGTGGCAGCAGAAACAGAAAGCTTTTCCCTTTCATCTCCATGGAGGAATCCCCAGAGAGTCTGCCACATCCTCCCTCCCTCAACCCCGAGCTCTGTCGTGGCACTCAGAAGGGGCTTTCACAGCCCAAGGTCACTGCTGTGGTGTCTCCTCCCTCACAGCTAACCATGTTCTTACTTAAAATGGTAATATTCACGTTTCTAATCCCCGAGTCTCCTAGCATCCAGAGGAATACTCTCTGTGGGAAGGGCTCTGACTCCAGCAGTGTACAACCCTGGAGATTCCACCCCAGCTGTGCCATGGACCTCTGTGCCTGCCCGTGCTGGGTGCCAGGGAACACCACAGCAGAGAGCACCGACACATCAGAGGTGTTTGATCCAGGCAGGCAAAACACACTGAGCAAGAGAGAGGGACGGGAAACCAGAACACAAACACTCATTCCGTCTCCCCTGGCTGTTACGCTGTTCTAGCCTGATCATCTTTCAGGATGTTGCATTATAGAAGCAAATACCTGGAAGCTCAGCATGAAACACATCTCCTTTCTGGTGTACGTGATTGCTAGCACAGCCCCAGAGCTTGCTGCTGAAATAGAAATTTTCTCTCATGGACCTCCTGGTCTGTTTTACACATCTCTCTTTTTTTCCTAAAGAATCATATCCCCATGTTTTAGATTTTAATTGTCCCCCACAAGAACACCACTGTTTTCTGCTCCAAACTTGTTTTTTCTGCGCTCAGGTTTTTACCTCCCTTAAATTTCAAATATGTTCCACTGAGCACTGTGAAGAGAAGCATAATGGACTACTCTTAGGTTTCATCTAGAGATAAACAAAAAACAACGAAAAAGGAATGCACCAGAGAACAACCTTGAATTGTCTTAATTCACCACAACACCAAAAAGTCATTTTTGGGAAGGTCTTTCATTCAAGGTCCAGCTGAGTTCGCACACCGCAATTTACAGAACTAGTGTCATTAAGGGAAAGAATTCCTGCCCTGCTCCTGCTCTAGTTCGAGGTAGCACATTGCCATCCCTATGAGCTCCCAAGGGACACATTGCAGGCAACCACTCTGGGTGGTTTATGAGACTTCTGATCTGAAATAGAATGACAGTGATAAATAATTTACAGCTATTTGGTGTTGGATTTTTTTTTTATCATTGGTACAATTTCTCTGCTTATAGCTTACACAGAATGAAATGCTGTTTCCAATTCCTGTTGTAATTCTTATGAAGTGCTGACATAGAATTTGAACTATTTAAAGAAAATAGAAAGTCCATTATGTGACCCCCCCAAAAAAAATACTACATTAAGATTTGTCTTCTAACTTTTAAAGTTTCTCTTTGACTTAAATTTCAGTGTGTTAATTTGTAATGCATAAATCTCTCTATGTGATTATTTTTGCTCCACCAAGAGAAATTGCAATTTTGGAGGACACGGACAAATACAGAGAAGGAATTTTAAAAATCTTTTTTTCTCTATCAAAATACATACTTCTAAGATGTTGGGTGGTTTTGCTTTTTGTCTTTTTTTTATTATTATTTTGGGATTGAGTCATGATTTTTTTAAAACTCCAAATTCAAGAGGAAATTCAGGTTAGCTCTTCGAAAACGCGTGACAAGATTGAAAACAACTGCTCACTGAAGCTCACTTTGCTGCCAAAATGCTGTCTTATGATAAATGCATCGTCTTCTAAAACCATTAATCTGGCTTATATAAAAATACTCTGCAACACTTCTTTACAGGCTCAAAAACTAACCTCACTGTCTTTTGCAGGGAGAGCATTTAGGAACCTACAAGGAAGCCATAAAATAAGGCAATCAAGCCCAAATTTCTTAAAGTTAGAAAAATGACTAAATTGTTTTCAAGAGTTGAAAGCTTCTGTGGTAATGGAGGGAATGCAGTAAAAAATGCTCAGAGAGCAAAAAGGCAAAGGACTAGAGAATAAAGGCTTCTTTGACAGCCCCCACTTACCTTCCCTGTCTCCTTGAGGGCTGTCACATGTGTGGAGCCAAGAGACAGATTTTTATCAGTTCCTGACATGGAACTGAGCAGAGGTGTGCTGTCCCGGAAAACTCAATTTACAATTCATGCTGTTGCTGGGCCTGAGGTGTCCCCACACATCCAAAAACCACCTCAGCCAAAATGGAAACATCTTATGTGAAGAGGGCACACTGAACAGCTTGTCACCGCCTCTAACATCTCCCAGATTTTGTCAGCATGCGGATGCACACGCTCCAGCACTGCTATTTAGCTACCCCCACCCAAGCAGAAAGACTTGCTGCAACTTCCCTCCTTCACAATTCCACTTCATGTGAACTCAGCAGCAAGTTCCTGACACACATCCCCCTTCCCAAACAAAACAACAGCATCTCCCAGTGATGGGAGCACGCTGCTCCCATGTGCACTGTTACAATGCAAGATGGTGTTATTCACCCTCCATCCTTTTCCTAAATAATCTCTTAATGAAATTCTAGCAAAGGTCCCATTTCCCTTCTCTATCTTCAGGAGTGGCAAGTCCTTCTTTGCTCTGAGGTTATTTGTGGTGAAGTCAAAGACTCCTGCTTTCCTCTGAGTTCCCTCAATAATCTCCTTCCCGTGGGACCCTGGAAGAGATTTTGCAGCCATCATGATTCCTTTGGGTACAGTAGGATCCTAGAAAATTCTTGCAGGTGCCTCTGCGGGATCCAACATTGAGGATTCTCAGTTTAGTAAATTACTGCCTCACATTTGAGACATAATAATTAACCATTCTACCTTTCCAAGGACATTACAAGGAGGGAGTAAATCACAGTATCAAGGAAAGAGGGTTAAACTAATATATTTTACTTCATATTTGCTGTGGAAATTTCCTACCTCAGAAGTGCTAAAGACAGTAACTCACTAAACCACAGGCTCAGTCACGCATTTAAGGCTGAAGTGTGGTGGGATTTGATCTTCTCAGTCCATATGAGGACGCTAAACAACACCCACTGGAAAACCCATCATCAGCACCCTGGAACAGGTCCTGCACAGCATCTTGCCTCTCATGTGTGGAAGCAGTCCCTCCCATCTAACATATGCTTTGAGGCACATCTGAGGTAGAACTTACTGTTTCATAGAATCACAGCATTATTAAGGTTGGAAAATAACTCTAAGATCATTGAGTCTAAGACAGCACCACCATGTTACCATTAAACCATGTCTCCAAGGGCCACATCCACACATTTTTTGAACACTGTCAGGGATGGTGATTCCACCACTGCCTGTTCCTATGTCCAACAACTCTCTTACTGAAGAAATTTCTTCTAATATCCAATCTAAATCTCCCCTGTTAAAACTTGAGACCATTTTATCTCATTCTGGTACTTGTTACCTGAAAGAAGAGACCAACCACACTCACTCATGCTACACCTCAAGGCATGTGACCATGAACTGCACCTGCCAGGTGAAACACTGGTGTCTGCTCTGAATCAGACACTCTCCTGTACATCAGTGCCAACAGGGGATCGTTCATTTCATCCTCTGATTTCACCATCACTGATAACAACAGATCTCAGAAAGTTATGTGTGATTTAGACCAGTCAGCCAGTCCTAGAAACTGTAGCTCTTCAACCCTTTCAGCTACTGAGCCTTTTGGAACAGCTCAAGCTGTAATTAAGTGTTCAATGCTTTTGCATCTTTTATGATATGTTGATGCTGGTTTTTCATGTCCTCATTAATTTGCCAATGAAACATGGCACATAGAATTCATGTATTTTGCTGGGGACAAACTGGTTAGAAGATATGCCAGGAAACTACAGATTAAAATGTTTCCCACTCAAAAAGACTAAAAATTTAATGTAAAGAGACTCTATAATCTGTTGTTCCCAGAGGTATTGCTGATATAACAAGTTTGATTTTATTTGTGCTGAAGCTAGTTAAAGGAGAAATGTTTGATATTGTAGAATCTTGCGATTAAGGGAAATCTGCATATTTGATAAGGAGACTTGACTCCTGTAAGTTCAGGTTGTTGGGGTAGGCCTTCAACAACAGAATAGCAAATTAGTCATTTCTCCAGGTGCATAACCATCTGTCAGTATAGGTGGTTTTTTTACAAAAAGGGTTTTTTTCTTTTTTTTTTTTATTTTTTATTTCAACCTCCATCTGCTCTTCTTTAGAATGGCGCACCTTCAATATAAGGGCTTCAAGGCACTGAATGAAAACTGCCTTATTTGCAATGTCCATGGAGGGATGTAACAAGCATGGCAATAGCAGTCAAATCTGCCTAGGCTGGCCCTGCCTGATGTTTCTAGTAGCTCATTGTTGTTAGTCTTATCTAAAGGTTCACCTTTTTTTTTAAATCAAATTACAAAGGCTCTTTCTTCAAAAACAATTGGTCAATGAGAACTTTTCTTCTTTTCCCAACACAGTGATGTTTTTGGTGAAGAAATCTTACTTTGTGGTTATTTTTCACCAACAGATTATATAGAATGTGACTCTGCATTCAATCAGCTGCCATTGATTCTCCTTAGGTATTTCCCAGAAGTCCCATGCCAGACCCCAAAATTTCAGCTCAGAGCTGAAGTTAATATTCTCCCACTTGTTAGACAAAGAGCAGATGCAAGTTCATTGAGTGGATATTCTAAAACAGCTGGCCTAACTGAGGACACTAAAAAACCCACTCCTCATCCCCAGAGTCAAGTGTTTTTCCCAAAAGGGGTTTAACTTTGGCTTTAAAAATATAACATGAGATTTTTGTTTTCAGTTTTTCCAGGACAAGGATATTCACTCCAACAAAAATAGATAAGGAGCTAGAATGCTGTCAACCTCCTTAGGAAGTCAACAATCCCATGAAAATGTATGGCTTACTCAGCTCTTGGTTAATGCCAAGTGAAGCTCGTGGCTCCATAACTGAGAGCTCTGGGCAAAAGCAGGAACCACCTTGCCAGGAGTGTTGTAAATGCTAGGAAAAGTGCCATTTCCCCAGGGGAGGCTGCTGCACGTTTTCTGGTCATGGCAGTGCTTACAGTTCAGACGTGTCTGTTTATGCTGCCCTGTGACTAATTGCATTATACACACCTTGTGGGGCCCAGCCAGAAGCCCCACAGCCTGTCATCTCTCTAGTAAACCACACTAATCAAAACTGAAATGCCCTTTTCTTTCTGTTTCTTTTCTTAAATGTTCTTTTTTGAAGTAAGAACAAAATAGCAAGAGAGAGAACTGAAGTAAAAAAGAAATGGTCTTGAGTCACACATCCAGCCAGTTTACAGCAGCACAGGGCTGCTGCACACAGAGAAGAAGATGCCAGTTTGCACAGGCAAAAGAACCTGGTTCTCCAGGGTCACACAGTTCAGGTGATGTTCCAGTACTGCCAAAAAGCTAATGGCTTTTAGATCAAAGTTCACATTCAAAGATGAGGTTTGGGATGGCCATTCTGGGACTCTCCCCATTGCAATTGATCACTGAGGTTTTAGTCTCTCTACCTTTACAAAATACTCCAGTTTTGGAAAGGGTTCAGAAAGACAATGAGCAAAAATGCAAAAGAGGGAAAAAAGGTAGCTTCTCATTTTTCTCAGGCTATTATTTACTTAGCCATTTTCAGCACTGTCTTAGGGCTACGGGAATATACAGGGTTCTGTGTGTTGATGACTCTTTTGGGCTTTGTCCTAGAAGCCTCTTCTTTTCTGAAAACAAGCCAGTGGACCTCCTTCTGCTCAGCACTGCTTAGTAAGGATGATCCTCAATTCCAACCCTCTCTTTCTGCACCTGGTGCCATGTTCTTTCACCCTGTGGCAGGCAAAGTCTGGGCTGCCCCCCCTGGCCAGGTGTGATAGGAAGGCAGTGGAAAAAGAGAGAAACACAAGGGCCATGCAAACTCCAAGTTCACTGTTTCACTCAAGCAGAACAAGAGCAGGACACCTCCCAGAGCCACCAGCAGCAGAAGTGTCCAATTATTTCAGCTGATTCAGATACTGGTGCCTCTGACCCTGTCTTGCAGACAGCATGAATTCTCCAAGACATGAAAAAATATCTCAGAGTATTGGGAGAGGCTGCTGTGTTATTTCTCAGTGAAAACCAGTAGCCAGCTTTGGTGTAAAGAAAAATTGGCTTTCTGCTCGTGAGCTGTCTCCCAGATGTCCTCACCGTTTTTTTCCATGTCTGTAGTCTTTTTCCTCCATGGGTAAAAAGGACATTATTTCTTTGCACTAAACATTAATGATTCATATCTGTAAGGGCTGAACTGGTAAATTTCCTAGGTTATACACCTGCCTCCTCTAGAAGGACTAAATGTACCAGCAGTGGGTGGACTTACTCAGGCTCCTATTAAGCAACATCTGTGGGTGGTTTTTCAGTCCAGCTGTTAACATGTGACTTATTCTGCACTTAGATCAACTATGTCAATGGAAAGAGTAGGCTTCAAGCCTGCTACTGAATGGAAGGATTATAATAATTACTGTCACTATAAAATATCTTGGAAATGCCAGTGGATGGGCTTAGAGCCCCACAGGTCAGCTGAATAAATAAGAGCTTGCTACTCACAGGATGACAGGTCAAATATTGCAAAGTGTTTTAGGGCAGTCATTCACAGACAGGAAATGCCTACTGAGATACGGGCCACGATCACAAAAAACACCTCCTGGTTCTTTTGTGGATTTCTACCTCTAAAGGAGACCAGGAGCTGCAACTTGTACACATCACATGAGGAACTGGGAAAGTCAAGTTGTAGAGCTGGCAGGTGGACTCTCCCCCATAACAGGGTACAAAACATCTTTGCATTTTGTCATACTAATAGAATGAACAAAAGAGTCCAGGATTAATTTGTCCCTAAAAGAAACACGTTGAGGGGATGTAAGGCGCTACTCAACTCCCTGACAAAACATAACATGTTGGCAGCCCAGCCCTCTCAGTGCTGAGCTGCTGGTTTCACTCTGGCTGCTGATTCAAGCACCCTGGCAGAGAAGGGACAGGCAGATGGTAACCTCTTACACCTTTGCACTTGGGGTGCACAGAGTGCAGCTGACAGTGCCATCTACCCACTCAAATCTAAAGGGAGATGAGAACTAAATGCCTAAATGTGGTCAGCAACTACTTTAAGCTCAAATTTAGGAAGATTTGCTGTTATCAGGCAAAAAAAATCAGTGACGCTGGGTGGTGATGACACGCCTGCCTGGATTAGTGTGCAGCTAGTCAGGGTCAGATTCAGAGCAGAAGCAGAAATGCTCTTCAAAAGTGTGCTCAGGAATGCTGATTCTCCCTCTCAGATCTCTTACACATGGAACATATGAAGCCCAGGGTCAAACAACCCATAAAAAGCTCTTCTTACCTGTCTGCTCTCTTTTATCTCCTCTAGTGCAGGTCCTGTGGTTCCCAGGTTGCTCAGGGTTGATGCCATGTTAACTGATTTCCATCTGCTCTGCTTACCAGCCAAAGTACTTAACTACTGCTTAGGAGGCAGATTCAGGTTTGGGAACATTTCTTTTAATCCTTTCTACCCCTACAGAGATGCCAGACTTGCAAGTCCCTTAAAAAAAAGAGGTAATATCACAGTTTAAACATCTTATTAAAGTTAAATGAAGGGTGATATGTATAAACAACTCATTTAGTGAAAAGACCAGCATAAAACGTTGACAAGCTGAAAAAAGAATTGAAAAGATTAATTTGTCAGGATGCAAGTCTGGTGATAAGTCCTTGAGATGCAGCATCTTGTATTCAAGGATGCCTCAAAAATTGGTATGGCTCTAGGAATATTAAATGTTACTCAAATCATACAGGAAAGACCGACATTGTTTAAATTGACACCACAACACTCTAAGAATCTCTATCTACCTGTTATTTCTTCTACCAATGCTCATACTTCTGCATTCGGTAGAGGACATTGCAATGTTGGGACAGCCAGGAGAATCAATTTGAATAAATTGTTTAAGTGCAGTTGTTGAATTGTAATAAAATCCTGAGTGGATACTCTTGGAAGCAGAATGTCTGAATTTCACTTTAGCTTATTTTTTTAAAAAGTTAGGTTGTTTTGTGGGGGTTTTTTTGAGGGGTTTGGATATTTGGTTTCGGGTCAGTCAGAAAATGTCCAAAGAAAACTTTCCAGAGGAAATCCCTATTCCTCGCTGCTAATTATTTTTTTTTTTCAACAAACTTTATGATTGGTCTCAGGTTATCTGTCGAAGTTCTGGGGTTTGTTCAGAACAAGTTCACAACCAGAGTTTTTTATTAGTAATATACTTTTCCATAATTCATATGTTTTTTGAAATCCATCGGTTTCCAGATGGATGGTCAGCACCACCCTGCTCTGAACAAATTGTGCTATTGCATTGCAAGCACTCCTCTGCTGCATTGATTCTAGTTTGGTTTGGATTGAGAATTTCCTGATGGAAATTAAACATGTAGTAACACAATCTTGCTATAGTCATTATTCTGATAAAAATCACTACTTCCAGAAGCAGGAAAGAAAACTAAGTACTGCAGCAAATGAACCATGCAAAATTATTTCTCCACCACAGCGATGACAGGAAGCATTTAAAACAACTTTAAATTGTTTATTGTATGGGCATAATGGCAAATGGGGCAATTACTCCAGTCTGAGATCTCCATTGAGGCTGTATTATTTATTATTATTTAAAGATTTGGGGAGCATCTCTTTCCATAGTGGTTAGGTGCTTATTTGCTCATTAAAGTTAATAAATTACATTCACTTAGAAATAACTGCCCGCGATGCTTGCAATTATAGACACAGACATTTCATTAGATTGAACAGAAAAAACACATCAAGCCAATAATCAGGCTAAACCTTAAACTCAGCATCCTATCTACAGCCTGAAGTCCTGATAGGCTCAAATGATGTCAGAGAATTTGAGAACACAGAAGTGCAGTTCACTGGCTGCTGTACTTAGCATTTCATGCTGGCCGGGATAGCAGGCTTCGAGCTGAACTAGCAGGGACAGTGTTGTGTCCTAAATAACAAGTCTAGGCCCAGACTGAAAGGCTTTTTTCTTACATTACAACTTGGCAGGGACCCCCACTGGGTCTAATGTGGTTTTGAGCAGGAGAACAGATATCCTCCCATCTGAAGCTCTTTGCAGGTTCGAGGCTCTGCTTTACATAAATGATCAAACCATAGAAGACCCTTAACTTCTGCTGTCTACAACCCTAAAAGCCTTGGCAGAAATGTTGAGGCCCTTCTGAGAACCTGAGCCAATGCATTCACCCACCAAAAATGTGGATTTAACAGAAATGGGATGCCAGATCAAGCACAGAAGCCCTGAGGCACTTCTGTGACGCAGGTAAAGGGTCCTTTGAGAGCATTGTAAAGAATAAGCTGAATTCAAAGTCTTCCTCCTCGGAAATCCAATTGAGCAGTTCCAGAACCGATCCAGAAGGCCATGCAGCAGAGAAGTGATGGATTTGGCCTCAGGCCACACAACCACTCTTGCATGACAGACCGTGCTGAGATGTTATCTCCTCCTCTCATTTTGAGAAGGAAAGCTCTTAAAAATTCATTAAGCTATAAAGTGAGCAGAAGAGACAGGCTAGTGATCAGGAAACTCACCTGGGAGTGAAAAATCCTGGGTAGCACACCGTGCTTTAAGGTCCTTGGAAGGAAAAGTGTTAAGTTGTCCTCAGACAACTACATCTAAGGCTATCCAGGGTCTTCAGGTCTATGAAAGATTTATTAATGCAAAAGCTGTCAAAACATCACGGTGAAAGTGAATACTAACTAAATAATTCAACACATATATTTTCCTGCTAATTAAAGATTATAATCAGAAGTCGTAATGATTTTTGCAATCATGAGTTAAGTGTGTGGAAGGAAAAAGAACTCTCAAAGGATTTTTATTAGAATCAGTTCTAGGGTGTTGAAATAAGGTTGAAAGAAACAGAACATAAACAAGTGTTAATTAATCAGGCATCCTAATAGCTCAGTATCTGCATTTTCACAAAACTCCAGGCAGCTCTGTCATCTCCTGTGCAAAAGCTCCTTCATACACCATGTCACCTCAGTAAATTTTGTCTCACTTTATGAGTTTCCAAAGCTGGGAAAGGATCTGATCATAAATCAAGACATCCAAGGCTAGTAATTCTTTTTAACAGTAATCCAGTTCAAAATGAAAATAAATAAAAGATTTCTTTGATTGTCTGAAGTGGTGTCTAGCTACCAAAGCAAAGAACTCCTCTTTTGATTTAACTAGACATACCATCACCCTACAAAATAGCCTTGTAAGAGAAGGGCAAGGTCAGAGGAAGCCTGAAAAGAAAAGGTATGTCCCTCCTTATTTTTGGCAGAGTCTGTATGGGGTAATTGTGTACAGTGGCCATGAAGGAAACAATAGGGCTATTAATAATTTCAGTGATTCAGCCTTGAATTCCTCCTAAGATGTAACCTGGCAATAGCACAAAGAAGTATCTGTAGGTACCAGGTGTAATCCATGATGAGATCCTGTGTGCTCTACAGAAGGAGGTGGAACATTTTCTCTCCTGTGGATCTATAAGCAAGGCTATTGTGAAAGGCAGCACTGCAATTCACCTCGCTTAAGAATGTCAAATGGATCCTGATGCACTTTATGTGTTACGATACTTACTGATTTTAGGCTTTAAAAATGTGTGAGGTGTATTTCACCTCACTCTATATCTATATCTTATATCTGTATCTATATGCTTCATGCAAGGTAAAGATTTCCATGCAGGAGAGAGAGATAGCATCAATTCACATTTATAGGGGCAAATCAGAAGTCCCCCGAGGGATCCAAACTCTTATCCCCTTGTGGTTCCTGAGTCCACCCACATCCCCCCTTGTCCTGGGGTCCTGCCTGGCAATGCATGCAACTCCTTGTACCTGGAGACCCTCACTCTGAGGGACAACCACGCTCTGCACGTGACAGAGTTCTCCAAAACTCTTGTACCTACAGGTGGGAGGGAATCGTGTGTGTCCAGAGCAGTTACCCAAGTTGTCCTTGGAACAGAACCCCAAACAGTGGTTTCAGCCACCTGTGCTTGCAAACACCTTCTGGCATCTCCAGGCCCAGGGGCATAAGTCCCTATACAGTTGTTCCAGTCCCAAACTCAACAGCAGAGTTCCACGAGCACACTCAAATACCTCAATTAAGCTCTTCTTAGGAAACACATCCCTGTTATCCAGTTACCCTCTGAAAATCTAAATTTGTCTTCATGTCATTGATTCCGTTTGCAAAACCATTTTCTAATGAATCTGAAAGTCACTTCTTCCTCTATGAGTGTTTTGATCAAGTCTGGGGTAATGCCCCTCACTCAGACTTGGATGGTTTATGATTTTTTTTCTAAATGAAGGTACAAGATGGCAATACCAAGACCCTGAAAACACAGGAGGGAAGTGCAACACAGAGAAAAACAAAAAAGAAGCTAGATAACTTGCTTTGTTGTACTGTTTTCTATACTATTTTTTTCCTACTGTTTACAAATAGAGACATTTTGAAGAGTACTTAAGGTCAGTTTGTATGTGATTAAAAGATTACTAAGAACTTGTATAGAACTAGATATTTTTCTTTTCTGTTTATATAAAATCCTAATGAAAGTAAATTCAAAAATTCAGCTTGTCAGAGAAAATATGGGGAAAAAATAACTAATATTTTCTCTGGCTTTTTGCTTGGTTTTTGTTTGAGAAAGAAAAGAAAAATTGTTTTACATGAAGGAAATGATAATTTGCCCTTCTGCAAAAGTATTTCCTTCCAAGTCATTCAAGATGAACAGCAATTGAAATGCTAAATAAAGTAGAAGAAGAAAGAATTAAAATGGACAGAATGAAAATAATGTTGAGTTACAGGAAGAATATTTTACTGTATGTTTTAAGCTTATTCATCAATTAGTATTTTAGAATCAGAATGTATCAAATAGGAGGTTTTTCTCATTATAAATCAGCAAAGTAGCATGCATTATGTCAAAGTAAGATATTTTTCAGGTGTTTGAGTATCTCAATGCCTAAAAGTTAAAAATGGACCTGATGTGAATGCATTAGAGACTGAATTTCCTATTTCAAGAAGCTTGTGTACTCATCTCTACCCATGTGAAATGAATATAAATCACTGCTAAGAAAATAGATTTTCAAAATGCTCTAGGATAAAAACTGGTCTGGAAGGGAACTCAAGATGTCATTTGGTCATTCTTTCTACCTTGAGACAAGATCAACTCTACTTGAATTATGCCTTACTGATGTTTGTCCTACTTAAAAATGTTCTCAGTAAAGTTTCAGTGGTGGAATAATAATGGCAGAAAGATTGGGAAAGTTTACTAATTTTCATTATGGCTTAATTGTTTTGAAACATTAATAATTTTATTGCCTATAATCTTGATGGAAAGATGCACCCAGGGAATTTCTAGAAGATATTAATTGTGTTTTCATCGCACCGTTGCACTGATTTGCAGAGGTGAAACAGTCTCTCAGTTACAATGATGAAAACATGATTTATTTCCTGATTAGTCCTGATTCCTCTCCGTGATATTAAAGGCACAGTGTGGTGGTTGGCAGGCCATTCCTTCCCAAGGCACAATCCCTGTTGTATCAGCCTCGAGTCAAAGTAGCAGGAAAAGGACCCTGCTGACCCACAAAGGTCTGAGTCACAGAACCTGCAGCAGGAACATCTCACAAATGCTATAAAAGAGAGTAATACCAATTCCTCCCTGCAGAGTCTGTGCTGTCCCTGTATCCCTTGTACACACTGGCAATCCCATTCACACTGACTGGGGGCAGAATCAATGCCACAGCTAAAAAAGCTTTTTAAGCCATTTTGTGAGCAAGGAAGCTATGCCTAACCCTTCTCTCATTCCACAGGAAAAGGCAGCCAATATTTTCCTTCATGTGATTCATTTGGGGTGTTCAAGGTGTGACATTTCCAGGGTCAGATTATTTCATCTTAACTAAGGAACAGTATTTGCAGGTTAAAAGAGATTTACTGTCACCTAGTAAAAATAGAAGGTTGAAGAAAGAAGTCTCAGCACGGAGGCTGATTGCACTGATGCAGTTGGTAGTTAGGGTGTGCTCAAACCCTTGACAGAGATGTAGTTACACAATCCCATTTAATAGTCTTTAATTAATACAGTGGTGGCAGGGGTGGGGAGCACTGATGCATGCACAGATGTTCTGCTGCTATTCACCTGCACAAAGGTAAATTTATTTAAAGGCGGTTTCTTGTATTTTTAGTGATTGGGTGGGGTTTTTTTCACTGGGAAATTGCTTTTAGGAAGTTGAAAATCGCCCAGTTCCTTGACTGAATAGTAAATGTTTTCTCACTTCAATTCAGAGAAGCAATTTTCTGCCTGTTCTGCTGCTGCCATTGGAGCACTGTCCTTGACATGTCTAGGACTTACTCTCTTCCTGCGACCAGCAGTATTTTTTGCTTTCTCAAAAGGAAGGTGCTGATCAAACTCTATTGTCAAAGACTTTCCCTGGACTACCCCTTTTCACCCTCAGTGCATCCTCGCAGCATCCCACAGATCTTTAACTCAAAGGAATCCACCTCCTTCAGGAAAGAGGGATTCTTTTCTTCCACTGTTCTACCAGATGAAAGTTGAGGGCAGGTCTTTGACATTGACATAGGAGGTTAGGTGAGAGAGGCTTGCAAGCAGGGAATAATGTTGTTGGAGAGGAGTGAGTGAAGGAAAATCCTAACACTTCCTGGATTTTTTCTACATGTTCTAATGTAAGTCTCTCTCCTCCTTCTCAAGCAGAAGCAAGCTGTGCGGGGACCTTCAGAAAGAAGGTCTCATTCCCCATCTGGAACTGGGCAGCTGTAGTGATGCACAGAAAGACATAGAGCTGGCTTTCATGGCCTGGAAACAGTTTATCTAAAATGCTTTTACTCTAATGAATAATGTTTTACTTAAGGCAGTTGTCCAGTCTTTTAATTACCTCTTTCATTACTTCCTAGGGAACTAACTGCAAGCCAAATCACATTCATTGAATTTAAATTGCTTGGATCTGAGAGGCTTTTTCTTCTGGGCTTTTCAGAGGTCTGGAACTGGCTGTGGAAGTTATCTGGTAAGAACAAACTGGGTGTGTTTCCCAGGAACCATATCTTCAGAATACTGTGGCTTTTTACACTTGACCATTAGATGAAGGCAGCAGAATCAAATGTAGAATTCCACTTGACACTTTTTGTGTGTGAGGTCTTCAATACTGAGTCTGACCCCCTGCTTGTAAATGGACATTGTCTTTTGTTTTTATTAAACCTCCTGTACCTTCATTCTCTCCTCAACTACAGTCTCCATTCCAAATTGCTGTTGATCTCAAATCTCATCAATGTGCGTGGTTCCTCCTCCTGAATGGCAAGGGGTTGAACAGTTTATGGATGCTGGGTTTGAATTCAGCGACTGCAAAAAGTAGAGAGAGATCTTCTGTCTGAAGGCAGAAGTTTGGAGGGCACTTCAGTCTCTTGTTGTTGAAGTGATGGAACCTGGAGTATCTAGAAACGTATCAGCTTTTCAGTCATTCTACCACTCCAGGTGCCTACATGTCACACTTGTGTTAAACACAACTGTGCAAGGGGACACCATGTCTCAGGAAGGAGTAACAGCCTCTAATTTCCGTCGTTCTCCTTGTTTTGCACCGATTTCCTTTTTGGCTTCATGCAAGGGAGCAGCAAACAGGGTTTATATTCTGATTGAAGAATGACCAGCGTCTCTTGCTTGACTAACAGAACAGTTCAGTCTGACCCCAGGGTTAAAGTCAGTTCAGACAACATTCAGAGCATTATTGATAGAAATGTATGTTTCTCATGTAGGCAGCTGTTACTACCCACTGCTATTACTACAAGCAATGCTTAACCTGCCAAAAATCCCAGTGAGGTGATGGTTTAGAAGGGCCAATTCCTTTGCACAGGTGTAAATCTCCAGTTCTCAGTGGAGACACTTATAAATTCATAAACATACACACACAGACAAAGAGAAAACAAAATTTTAAAAAACGGCAAAGAGATTTCACTGTTTACCTGCACAAAAAGTGAAAAAGGTGCCTGAAGGAAAGGACTTGTACTCCTGTGATGTGACCACAATATGGGTCAGAGGAGGCAGCAGGAGGTATCAACTCCTCCTCCTCGTAAAAGAAGGCAAAGCTTAAGTTCTCAGGAACAGCAAAAAGATTCTTGATGATATTATAAGGAAAGTGGAAGAAGAATAAATAAGTAAAAGTGCTGGTGTCTTGAAAGGTTCTCAGGCAGCAGCCCCTGCTGCTTAGCCTCATGCTATGCCATTACTATGGAAAGCTTGCAACACATCCTATGGCACTCCACTGGCAGAAGGCAACCTCCCAGCAGCCAGCCTCGTGCAGCCAAGGATCAGATCTGTGATTCTGGTGAGCTGACAAACATCCCCAGCCCAGCAGGAGTCCCCTTCTGAAGGAAGAGAGAGCAGCAGGGAGTGCAGGCTGCAGCAAGGCTGGCATCAGGAAGCACATGCCATCAGCTGGTGGCATGTGATGTCTGTAAATGAGCTGGGATGCTGACAATGGGAGCTTCTGTATCTCACAGCCAGCAAAATAAGTGAGGTTTGGAGTAGATCTGAGGCACACACTTGATTTAGGCAGTTTTATTAAATTTTTTGAGGTATCCTGCTCACAAGCAAAATTTATGCCTTAAATCCAGTTTGTCTCTCAGCCACATGCAGTTCTTGAAGATTTCAGAACTGCAATTCTGAGTGCTGGTGAAAAAAACACTTTGCTTACCGAACAATAACACCATGACCATTCAGTGGTAAATCATTACAAGAGGCTGACATGACCCTTCACTGGGTCATGGGTCTGAAATAATGCATTAAACATTTCTCATTGCTCACTTGAATTAACAAAAGAAAGGGAGAATGTAGAGGCTGGAGTTAACAATAGCTGAAATCACTCTTAGTTATATAGACCCAGATCCACAATTATTTAGGCACTTGTCTCTGATGAACCCTCTGTGACATAAGTGTGATGGACCAATCTGTAGAGTTCTGCTATCATGTCTGATATGAATTCTTACATCTCTCCGTGTGCAAACTGAAAGCCGTGCTAGGAAAATAAAAAGTTCCCCTGCAGAATATAATGATAACAAAGAAAAGAGATTGGCCCTGAGGCACTTGGCCCTCCAAATGATAGCTCATTTGAAGTACTATATTGACAGAGTTCCCTCATTCCCCACATAGAAACCTCAGGTCAGACCTTATCATAGAAGGTGAATTGGAGGTTATTTTAAAAGGTGAGCTCTGACATGTCTTCATTTTCTGAAGCCTGAGAAAACACAGGTTTGCAAAACTGCCATAGAGCTTTCTTAAGCAGAGACAGCTCTTTTGTTTCCCAAAAGCATGATGTGGTTGGCCTCCCTGAATGCAAGTTAAAACAGAAATCTAAACCAGCTCTGAGAGAAGGAATTGCATTAGTGTAATTAGAAGTGTTCAGAGATCCTTTTCTGGTTCTCGAGGTACATGAGAGGACAGAATAGAAAACAGAAAGCAGAAAAATTCCTGTGTGCACGACGCCGCAGACAGGAGGGTGTTCAGCTTCTGGGTGATATGTTACATTGTTCCCTGAATAAGACAAAGGTGGAAGATGCTGTTACTTTGCACGGCAGCAGAGGAAAGCAGTGGCATGGATTTCCCTCCCCCAGATATTTAATTGCACAGCAGCAAGAACCAACTTGGTCGGACAGTTCTCAAAACAGTGCAACTCCAAAGACTTATCTACAGAGGGCATCTATCCCCTTAATATCACACCCCTGGAGATGGAAATTATTTGATTCTTTTTTAATTTAAATTCCTTTCAAGAGGAATGTTGCCAACTCCCATGGACCTAGTGTTTACTGAAAAATTAAAGTTGTCATTTTTAGTCTCTCAAATGTCAGTGAGAGTTAAGGAAAAGGCTGGTTTGTTTACAGACATTTTTAGCATGATGGTGGAGAATAGCCAGCATAAAAAAGTTCATCTTTCCTATCCATTCTCACATCCCATGATGAAAATTGAAATAAAATAGATTTATCTCCAGGAAGATATGTAAGATTTTGTCAAATGAGCACAGTATCCGGGTCATTAAGATGTCCTCAATGACTGCTGGTGACAGCAAAAATTCATGAAGAATGCATGGGCTTCGAGTGTATCCAGAGAGAGATGAGTCCATCAGTTCAGTAATTGTGCTTTACAGCCTTCTGGAGCATGAACTGCCCTTTGCAGTGTCACAGTGACAAATCCACTGTATAACCTCCACTGGGTTATACCAAGACATCTGAACATTGGAAACCCCAGCACAGATCATCAGCTCTCAATGACTGGCATAAGGCAAGGCCTGTCTCAGCCTCAGAGACTGGATAAATGCAGCCCTGCAACCCAAGGAAGCACCTGCCCATCCTTTTTGTGACCTGTGTCATCTACATGCTGGGCTCCAGCTTAGATAATTTAACTGAATAAATATTTCATCATCCATTCTTCTTAGAGGAGGGATGACCTGTCCCAGCTCCCAGGGAGGGCAGTGAAAGATGACACTAATCTAAGCAATGCAATTCTCTAGAAGTTGGGGTGGGAGAGGGCACTAGCGGATGGATTAAGAACCTCATTAAGTCCTTATTCAGAATTTTACTCACTTAAAAAAAATATCCTTAGGAGGTGCTTTTTAAGTCATTTAAAAGAAGAGACTGCAAGAGAAAAGCAAGACTGAAAGTGTCGTGTTATTCTGAAGGAATACTGGTTCATTTTCGTTCATTAGTGCCTTTTATTTTGAAGGACTGCCATCCCTTTGAAAGTTGAAATACAGCCTGTGCAGGAGAACCCTTTCACCTGCCAACCCAATGCAACAGTTTAACTGCATTCATCTACTACAAATGAGGCTTTAGGCGTAAAAGCGAGGAAAATTATGAACCATGATGGAAACTCCAAGCTGGAGTCCATGGACACAATCACCTCTGTTGATGGCTCTTATAGTAATCCAAAGACACCCAGGTGTGAGACAGAGTTCTATGTCCAGAAATTATTAAGAAACTATAGGATCCACCAGAAAAAAGAGATGTTGCTGGCTGAACTGTAACAATTCAGGCTATTTAACTTCCATCCTGAATCCTTCTTGGAGACCTGCCAGAACCTCTTGATATCATAGTTACTTAAAATGTTTGTGTAGTGGAAAAGATACTGGAGTATAATACACATAGCCCTTGCTTACAATACAAACAATATATGTTTTGTAAGCAAGGTTTCCTCATGACGATCGAGTGATTAAACTAAGAGAAGAAGCAGATGCAACTGATATAAACATTTTATATTTGAGAGGCTGAGACATCCTGCATTCACCCTGCCTTGTGCACTGAAGTCACTGTGATGAGACTGAAGGGCTTTCTTTGGCAAAGAAAAGATCCTGATCCAAGCAATGAGGAAGCTGAAGGCTGAAGCAGCAATTACCTTCAGGGGTAGTAGGTTTTTAGTTGCGTGGCAGATTGCAGCATCCTTCCATCGAAGTGCATCCACAGGGAGAGATTTTCACGCAGTGCTTTCACATTCTACCTGCATTGTCCCTGTCAGGCTTTACCAGTAATTCCTGAATTCACTATTTTTAGGGAACTCAGAGCAATTCCACTGAAAATGGGGCTCTGATGTTGTCCTTACTCCACCCTCCTGCTATGCTTCTGGATTCTGGGATGATTTGGTCATCTTGATACTGATGAACAGTTTTGGATGGAACACACTTCTCATTTTCATAAATAAGGATTTCCACAGATCTGAAAAGAGCTAGCTAATCAAAATCCTTATCAGGCATACTTGCTTGCTTGGGTACTTAGTTATTTACCTTACACATATATATATATATAGATACCTTTGCAGTCTTGGTCTGATGATGATCCTCCCCAGTTCTGCTGTTTGAGCCCATCGCAAAATAGAGAAAAAATGTGGCAGAAGGAACTCTCTCTTCTGGAGGATGAGAACAGTACAGAAAAATATAAAAGGTTAGAGCTGCATCAGTAAAACTGACTACTGAACTTCCAAAACTTTTTCACTATTGGCCATTTACACAGGACTGACTCCTGAGGGTTCTTGCATAGAACATGAAGCTATCTTTGCAACAGACTTTTGTCATAACATGGATATAGACAAAAACAAGCTTATCTCCTTGATCACTAGCAGAGTTTAGTTTCAGCACAAAGACTGAAAGAACGCTGGTCTCTTCACCAGGAACAAGGGGATTTTTTTGATCAGTGGGTTGGTTTTATTAACAATAACAGTTAAAAAATTATATTATACTGGATTATATTATATTATATTATATTATATTATATTATATTATATTAT
>VZTG01000491.1:741173-821881 GCA_013397845.1 Melanocharis versteri
TTTATTATTTTATTTTATTTTATTTTATTTTATTTTATTTTAATTTTATTTTTAGTGCTTTCCACTCAATTTGTGCTAAACCCATACATGAAGTCTTCTGAGAGGAAGTGCTACTGGTCCATTTTAGAATGGGATGAACTAATCCATGGGGGTGCCGTTTTGGGGACCCTAGAAGACTAGCAGTTATTTCTTCCTAAATGCAGATGGGGTTTTAGGTCTCCACTCCTCTGTGAGCCACCTCTGGAAGAAGAGCATCCTAATCCCGTGCACAAACCATGCACACGCAGGTAACTGTGAGCAAAGCAGCATCTGCCAGCTCTGAATGGTTTGCAAGTGTGAGGATGTTACTCCTCTGGGTAAATGCAATTGAGGGAGTGCAGGTGCACTTTATGTTTATTTATGTTCGTGCAGTACATTCACACAGCACCAGGGACCCTGTCTCATTAAGTAGTGAAGTTATGACATTGGAGAAGAGTTGTTGAACAAAGTGTGTGACCTAAGACCAGATGTACAGAGAAATGTAAGTACTCAGGTCCTCCAAGACATCTCAACTAACACAGAGATTTCTCATTCCTGTTTGTCCAAAAATCTTCAGAAATGAAGCTCTGAAGCTTCTCTAAATGCTGGTTCAGGACACGTGAGCTGTTGAACATGAGCAGAACCAGCAAATTCCTGCCCAACCTAGGGGACTATCTCAGAGCAGGACTCCCATTTGGGGCACCTCACCCAAGCTCTCCCATTTCTCACTGTTCTCATCAAGAGCCAGGCTCAGACCCTGGCTGTATTCAGAGCAGGCAGGGTGAGATGTTGGATCTGGGCCTGGATGCTTTTGCATCCCTGGACAAGGGTATGGGATGAGCAGAGCTGTCCTCTTTTCTCTCATTTCACCTATGAGAAGAGATTTCATTCAGACAATTCCCTTCCGTGAGCTACACATGCGAAATAGGATGTGGGCTCCTTCTTAGCCACATAATTTTATCTGCCAGCATCTCACATGTCAGATAAGTCCACACTTACCTACTCAGTGTTCCTACCAGCATACGGCAGTTGCCCAACTGGGTGTAGGTTTGTAACTCTCATTTTTTTCCTAACACATTTTACAGACAATTGGGTGCCTAATTCAGGAAGCTAGAAGTACAAGAATAAGATTGAATTAATTTATGGAGCCCTACCTACAGATAATTCACTGCTTTCCTAATGTTCTAGAAGCACCAGGATTGGTCTGTCTGCACTGATTTTTAGGGCAGGAGCTCTGGAGTTCAACTACAAAGCCTGCCTGTAATCACAGCACTTGGCTGTGCTTATCATGCACTCATTACTAGAGCCAAAAAATCTGCACTTGACACGGTCCATCAGCTGGCCCTGTTAAGCCAAGATCCCTGCAGAAGACCTGTTCAGAGAGGGGTCAAGTAGTGGCCTCAGACAGAAGCACAATATTCTGAGTTCTTTAATTCCTACCCCATAAAACATTATTGTGCAAGAGAACTGCATGTCCAAGATAGTTCTTAGCCTCCTGAAAAAAGGTCTTAATGAGAAAACCAAGAGTCCCTTCAGTGGAATTACATCTGAAAATGGAAGCACAGCAAGGCAATTTGCCTCAGTAACTAATTTCTGGTGTCTGTAACTAGAAGCATCAATACTTTAGCAGCCACTGCTTTACATAATTGGAAATTAGGGTGATTCTTTCACAGAAACTGGTGTAAAGGCTGACTCAGCCAGGATTTCCACACTGTGGGTTCCTTTTCAGTGTCAAACTGAAAAGACTTGTGGAAGGATTTTCTACCTGTGAATCAGAGGAAATAATTCATTATTGAGTTCAACCCAGAAAAAATCTATTGTGAAAGCAAAAAGAGATAGGGGGCTGTGTTTAATTTGAGCAAAGGTTGCTCAAAGTTTGTTTAAAAAAGAAAAGCTTAAACTGTTCTGGCCCTTTCAACCATTAAAAGTTCATTAGCGTTGCCAAGGTAGCCTGAAAACTTCAGGGTGCACAGTGTCTTAATTTGGTTATGTCTGCACACTTTTGGCAAGCTATGTTATCTCTTAGCAACTTGCTCTGTTATCATTTATTACACAGAGTGGAAAACACTGCACACACTGGCAACGTGTGAGGCAGTGTGAGTCCCAGAGTAATATTTTTCAGAGCATGTATGAACTTTTCCATCAGATTTTAGTATGTGAAAGCTCAAATCCTTACGCTTTCCTAGGACTTCGATAGAGTGAGGCTGAGAAAGCTTGCAAACCGCAGACTATTTCTTTCTTAAAGCATAGAGAATTCCCTTAGCAGAATAAATCATTATTATTAAAATGCAGGTGATCAGCAACATAGCCACAAAGAAAACCACAATGTCAGAAAATACATTCAAGGTACTATAAAACTGACACACTTACTGCTCTTACAATCCTGCCTTTTTGAAGCAGCAGAGCAGAAGTGCAGACATTAGGCTAGGTAGCAGTTACTCTATTGCAGCCCTGAATACTTTTAAGAAGAGAAAGTTTTTCTCCCTTGTGCAGCTTTCTTCCTGCAGTCTGTGGCTGTGACAACGCCAGCACGTCTCCTGCACAGAGGGAGGCTGGAGAAGCTGGGTCCAGAGTGTTCCCACTCACCCAAAACCAAGGCTGTGTTCCTGGGTATTTCAATGGACACTCGGAGCAGCCTCAGCAAGGAGTGATGGGAGCCGTCAATACTGTTCTCTCTGTTCTCCTTTTCTACTACTTTATTATTCACCTCTACCTTACACCATGATTTGCAGATTTGCAGTTTGGCCCGGGGGACTCTGTCTTGCTGCCTTGCAAGTTAATGAAATTTTGCACATTGACAATTTTCCTCTTTGGGCCGCTGAGATTTGTAATACGCGAACGCGGATTTACCCAGGGGGAGGAGGCAGCCCGAGGTCAGTGTCTTCCACACTTGCTCTTCTTGCAGCACCATCTGCTTAAAGCCACATCACAAGGAAGGGGCTGTGCAGATTAATAGTGGCTTTTGTCAATAATGAAGGGACCCCACTCTAACACAGATGTCCGCATACGTACGAGGAGCTAGAGCAAAGCTTATCCTTCCAACACAAATCTGCATGGTCCAGTCTCAGTTTAGGATCAGGGGTCTTTTCTTATCATCCCAATAGCTCCCCAGATTTTGATTTGCTGGCATTTCACAGAAGACACCTTGATCATCATTGACATTTCAAATGTAAAACAAACAAAGAATAAATCACTCTCCACACACAAGTAACATAAAATTGAACAAGTCACAGCTGAAGATCAATTTGCACTAAAAAGAATTCTCCACTCTTTTTTTTGACTATTATCTACATGACTGTCTGTATATACATACTTAAAGTAAATATTATTAAATGATTTCTCATTTATTTATACAGCATTATCTTTTCTATCTGCAATGAAGTCACTGTGTTTTCCCTTTATAATTTCCCCTTCCTTTCATGCTCAAGAGAGATCTGAGAGCATCTAAGAGAATTTGCCTAATTGTAGGTTTAACTCCAGCAATTTTTCAATCTGTCTGCATCCATCTTAGTATTTATAAAATATTAGCCATGGCAGACTGTAGATTCAGTTCATGCATTTTAGGACCCTACATTTTTCATATTAAGGAATACAATAAACAAAAGTACTATTCCTTTAACACTTTCTTTTCTTATAATCCCTATGATTTTGCTAGCTGTCACATAAGCAATACTCCCACAGAAGCTGAGGTAGGAGAAAGAAGACATAGCATCACACCAAGCACAACCCAAGGGTAATGGATGTTACCACCACCAAACAGAGCAGACACTCTTTGCAGAGAAATGTAGCACCATAGACGGCTGCAGGTCTCTGATGTTGTGGTGATGAGAACAGACCTTGCTGTAGTAATGCTGATAAAATATACTGAGACATCAGGAATTTTTTTTCATACAGGGTGATCTCCAGTACATCAGTGCAGGGTTTTAAAGCTCATTGAAAAGCTCTTGAAATCGATGATCACTGCATCAAGCTGAGGATTGGCCATTCCCAGGGCTACTGCAGAGGAAGTTTAGTCCAGCCTGGCTGATGGCTCCCATCTGGCTATGTCTAAGTTGTCTCCGGTGGGTCCTGGCTGCTTTTGCCAGCCTGGTCTCAAGAGCAATCCTGTCTTCATGCACTGCTGTCTGCATTGTCTCCCTGAAACTCAGCTTCCTGGACCATTTTGGCAATGCTCCTCAGCCTGTTATTTGTTTCCCAAAACTAAGAAAGGAGATGAGCAAATCCTGCAGAATTTTCAGCGCTAGAACCCTGCATTTTCTGGTCTTCCTCCTAAACCATAAGAAGGAACAAATTCTTTATGGTAAGTGTTGTAAAACACTGGCACAAGTTGCCCAGCGACATGGTAGGTGCCCCATCCATGGAAACATTCCAGGACAGGATGGACAGGGCTCTGAACAACCTGATTTGGCTGAAGATGTCCCTGTTCATTGCAGGGGGGTTGGACTGGATGGCCTTTAAAGGTCCCCTCCAACCCAAAGTGTTCTGTGATTCTCTGGCATGCTCCTTTGAGTGTCCCAAAGGCATCCTCTGGTCTAAATGAGCACACATTCCATGTGCACCGCAGCGTTACATCAATCCAGCAGGGACGGAGGACGGGCCAAGTTCCATGTGGGACTTACAAAGTTATGCTCGAGGGAATATGGCAAGATCCAGATTTACATCAGTGTACTCAGTGTTATTCAAGCTTTGCAAAAGCAGGATTCACTATTTTATTTTGCGAGGAGATGCCTAACAAAATCACGCTTTTAGCTGAAATTTTATATTGAAGCATCATTATTGCATCTCCAAAGAACAGTTCTCATTAAACGAAAGAGTGAATGGACAGATGCCCTAATAATAGCTTGATTTGAAGTGCAAAGTGGGTTGAAGTACTCAGCATGCCATCTTCTAATCAGGAATGAAGGTTTTAATGCAAGGCTTCCTGACAATCACAATTTTTTAATGCTTACATAAATGGCTCTGTAGATGTGTGTATGTTTTTTTAATTTACTGCGTGGGTAAAGGAATATATTTCCTGGTGATGCAAAATAGGATCTGACTACAAATGCAGTAAGGGCTCTCTGCACCTGTGAAAAAAATTTAGGTGATCACATCAGAAAGCCCCCTCATCTACAGAAATATCTTGCAGTCTGGAGCACTCCAGCACTCCAACTGCCTGCACCCTGAATTAACCTCCTTGCACCTTGAACTCTTAGGGACAGCTCATGTAAAAGATCCCGTGAGTTCAAGTGATCTTTATGTTTGTGTCCTCAGGAGACAGTCAGAGGCACAGAAAGGACACACAGACTAGGCAGATGTTCTTCTCACTTACCTTTAAACACAACTTTCTCTTCCCCGCCCCTCTCAATATTGAAAGTTATCTAGAAATTGTTGCAAAGATCATAGCCAAAAACAGAAACGATTTATGGTTCTTCCCTCAGCCACACTTAGCTGCACTGTCAGGCCTCTCAAACTTCTGCAAAAATTAGGAAAAAGAAAAAAATTGCTCTTCATTACATTGTGCCAATGGAACAACCAATAATGATGGGGAAAATAGGACAGATATTGCATCCCAAAGTATTTTCTTGCTCCATTTCTCCTAGGTTGATCCAAGACCCTTCCAGAAGTCCTCTCCATCCTAATTCACTAATATGCTAGAAGTCTTCTAAGGATGAAAGGAGCAAGACACATGCCAGATGGTCTCACCATTAAAGTAACTCAAGAAAAATCTGTGGCAGCTCCACAATACTTCTTCTAGTTAATGATTAGTCAGGAGGAGAAGTCTGGCTGCAGGGTCTTTGATCCATAAACATATTTGTAGTAATTGAGGTCATGGCAATTCCTGTAGCTAATGCATTTTAAAAGGCCAAGGTCAGTAACCCCTGAGTAATTGGGGCTGTTACTGGGCAAATGACACGCTTTGGAGCAATGACATTACATCAATTATGTGGGGTGAAATCTAGAGGTGAATGTTTGTAGGAACAAATAAGAGCTCGATCAAAACTTGGGATAAACCATTACAAGTTTAGTCCAAAATCCCAGATCTGGTCAGTTTATTGCTCACCAGTAACTTGAGTTCAGGGAGGAACCCCTGGAGAAGTCACATCTGGAGTCACTCCAAGCCATGAAGTGAAGCCACGTGGCAGCAGTGGCACCACTTCTGCCACCAGGAGAGGAGAAGGAGACTCCTGCTAACCCAAACCTCTCCTCAAGGGGAGAAAGGCCGGTTTTAGTGAAGTCTGGAAGGAGAAGGAAAGAAAGAAGCACCACACTTGGTCCCAAACTAACACACCAGTTCAGGATGTCCCCCTGGGCACAGGGTTGCACTTCAACCCCTCCAAAAGAGTAATTGCAAGAGCAACCAGGACAAGGTGCACAGCACCAATGGCTTATCTTCAACTCTGCTGAAGGATGTGCTGCATAGCAGAGCAAGGAAATGATCCTGCCAAAGGATAATTGTGTCCCCAAAAACATAGTGCTACAAAGAAAATAATCATGCACTCGTTAAGAGATTTAATCAATCCAGCCCAGCAATCTACTATCAATATGACACAGCATTCATTCCCATCATTCCCATCCCCAGATCCCGTTTTCCTAAATATTTGCAGATAGATGAAATGGTGCCAGGGCCACTTTCATAGATTACAAAAAAAGAGTCACCTTTTTTCAAGGATTAATTATTAACTATAGTAAGGAGAAATTGCAGCAGCCGACAATTGTCTTATTCTCCCAAGTCCTATTCACAGTAAAGATGATATTATATGGAAATTTAACTTGTATAATTATTGCCATATGCTGTCTCAAAGGCTTCCAATGCACTTTAGAAATAGCACAATATTGGCTCAGGTATGAGCCAAACCATGCCCCCTCTGCATCTGCACAGAAATCACCATGGCTTTTGCTCACTGTTCAGATACAGCCCTGGCTGGAAGTGGTCTGGAGCCCTGGCAGGGAGACAGGGCCGTGTTTCCTGCAGAGGACCATGGCTCCAGGGCCCCGATGCACTTGGACCCCGCAGTACTTTCTGCTGTGCCACAGCAGGTGAGCACACACTGCAACACGCCATTCCCATCTCTCACCACATGGCAACTAACTATGGCTCTGTGGGCAGCCACTCCACTAACTAGGACTTAAGGCACGTGATTTAAGCTGCTCAACATTTATTTTTTTCAGAGTCAGCAGCAGAGCTCTATTTCCTCACCTCACATATTTCTTACTGCACTGGAAATTTTCAGGCAGAAGGCAGATGCCTGAGGAAATATCACTGCATGATATGCAGTGAGGTGAAGATAGAATACTGTACACATAAATACTTAGAAACATAACCACATAATGTAGGATTTCATAACACATAATGTTTCATTCCTTGTGTATAGCTCATTGGCTGGCAGTGGGTTATTGATCTATTATACTTTGAAAGCATCTTTTTACTTATATAAATTGTCCCCTTCTGACGGGGACTGAACACAACATCTATTTTCCCCAGTGAATACAGGCTGTGGTTTAAAGCAGAGTGGATCATCCTGGGCCCATCCCTGCCCTGGTCTTTCACAGTGGTTGTGCTTTGCTGTGGTCTTTGCCTCAGAAAAATGGTGTCCTAATGGGGTTGGTTCAGAGCAGCCCAGACATATTCTTCTCTCCCCTCCTCTCTGCTGGCAGATTGACCTGCTGACATTCACCTATGAAGGAGTCAGATAACAACCCCTCAAGTTACAAATGACCCCCACAACTTTCATTTCCATCTCCCTGGGTTTTGGCATCAGAGCTGAAAGAACAATGGTGAGATGTGACTTTACACAAAGAAGGACCGACCAAAGTAAGGTCACTGTTTCCTCGTTTTCCTTCATAGAATTAGTTTGAAGGTAGTAAAAAAATCCCACAACTGAATACTTAGCATTCATAAGAGGTTTAGTCTTATTTCAACAACCTTGAATAAATGATAGAGAATGTGATAGCACTGTGGTCGCAGCTTATTCAGATGATCAAAGCACTTTCTCATTGGAGAATAAATGTTCTACCTAAGCAAAAAAAAAAGTTAATCCCCAAACAGATTTATTGCTTAGAACAAAAATTCACTTAAAATTGTCCTATTAACTCTGTAAAAAGAAAGTAGATGGTTTATATTGTATCATAGATTTTCAAACTATCCTGCAGTATATTTAGCTGAAACAGCTTGAGTGAAAACTGGGAATAAACATTAGTTTCTGCGGTTTGAATATCATTGTGGAATTTTCCCAGTTGTACAGTGCAGTACACAGTACACCCTGTTCAGAGTAGTTTGCAAGCTTCTTTGCTCTGAAATGACACATAAGCTGGGAAAATAACTGACCTTTGGCTTAATTTACGACTCAGATTGATCTGTCTTCTCCGTGCCAAAACCTTTGGTTTTCTGACCTGCCAACCCAAATGGATCATTTTTACATTACTCAGCCCTGGTATCTGCAGCTCCTGAGTGAAGTCACTACTCCTCTACCTGAGAGCAGCATGCTCGGCAGATTTTTCACAGGCTGGCAGGTCCTTTAGGCTCCATTCCCACCTTAGCAAGAATTTTAAAGCTCTTTGTTCCAAAGAATCCCCTTGCCAGTAAATCCCGAGCGATGTTCAAAAGCACGGACTGTCCTCAGCCTCCCAAGACACAACTCCAGATCTCCTCCTAGGAGCATCTTACAGCGTTCCAGTCACAGAGCCTTGGAGATTAGATTTTCATTTCTACTTCTGTTGATACAGGGATGGCATCTCCTTTGGAAATGCCCCATTCCTCTATTTATGGACATGCCTGCAGCACCTGGCACTGGAGTGGTTTCTCCTCGTATCTCACCTGGATTTCTATTTTCCATAGTGAGGCAGTACACTGGATTTTTTAATTTTTAATTTAATAGATCATATTTTGTGAAGGGGAAAGTTTTGCAATTGGAAGAATGGCAGGAGGACAATGTCTGAGATGACTAGTGCAGACTCCTAATCACTTGCAAAAACAAAAAATAATGGTACAGTTCTGAATTTTAATCCATCTTATGTATTGGGACTGATTTGATCCCATTTTTTATATAAAATGCAAAAAAAAAAAAAAAACCTACAGATAAGAAATACTTACAACTTTATTAATATAGTTCTAGCCAGGATTTTTTTTAATTAACAAGAGGACAGAGGCATGGATTTTACTTAAGATTTTTGCTGCCGGAAAGATGGATTAGAAAGCTATCAGGGCAGGACTCTCACTCTTGAGCACATATAACATGGCCATGAAATCCACAGCAATATAATGTGCTAGTGAAACACTGTGGAATTGGGGACAAAATGAAATTATTCATTGTTGAGACGTACAGAATTTCCATAGTGCAGAAGACACAACGCAGTTCTTTACCACTCTTTTTCTAATCGAACCAAGCAGCTGCCATGCTATTAATTTGAACTTACATTGTGTTTTCCAGTTTATTTTATTATGTCTGTTCTTACTGATGATGATCTAACCTCCACCATGTTTCTCTAGGATGAAAATATGGAAAGAGAGGAGCTGACACCCATGAGAAAAAAGATAAATTAGTGGAAATAAATTATCCAGTTTCATGTATCAAAGTTTATTGGAAATAAAAGGAAGAACATTTATCAAAAGGTCTGGAGAACACGTGATCCTTGACTGTCAGCCTGTATTCATTTACGGAAGATTTATCATTCTCAGGGTCTTAATACATTTTTACAGCCACTTGACTAGATAGTCATTAATCATTGTACATTTTCAAGATCCTAACTAAACTACAAATTCGAAAAGTAATAATTAAAATCTTTTAAATTATATCCTTATGAGTCTTGATTCATAGGGGCACTTGGGGACATGCCATAGTTGTTAACAGGTTTGCTTACCTACCTGATTGGAGTTAATCATCTTTCTGAAAATCATCTGTACCTTTCAATTTCATTACATAAAAGCAAGCTGGATCAAAACACTGAATGAATTCACGACTTCCTTTTCACTGATTTTAATTGACTCTCTGGTGCTTTCAGTAAGAGCAAATAATGTGACCACCCAACTCACAGACTGAGCAACAGCCCTAGAAAACAGTAAAAGTGGATGGATTTTGTACACAAAGAAGATGAACAACCCAGGGTCTCTTTAACTTGGAAGAGAAATAAGAATATACCTAGAGCTGCACCAGACCTCATGGGCACTGTTGTTAAAGTGCTTCCCAAGCATCCTTCCCTGGCTGTGATCAGAGACAGGATACAGAGATCTGGGGACCTCACTGATTCTTGTTTGTCTGTCTGTAGCCATCATTCCTGCAGAAATCCACAGTTCTGTTTCTGTACTGACCCAGGAATTAATCAAGAAACTTTCTTCTTGACAATAAGCTTCTTGACTGATTTGTAATAAATTCTGAAGAACAATGAGAAAAGTTGCTGGGCTGATATTGTGAATTTTTTTAAAGTGTTTTCTGTGTTATTTCTCTATCTTTGCATGTTTTCAAATTGTGAAAGCATCCTACCAATGTATGACTTAATTCAGCATTATCTTCCCTGATTCTCACCCCAAACAAACAGGAAAAAAATATCAGACATTATTACAAACATGATATAAATTATAATCATTGCTGAAATTACAAAAAAAAAGGCAGCTACTCTGTGCTACACATGAACAAAAGGCCTTTACTATAATTAGTTTGCAGTGGAGAGAGGAAGCAAAAAATAGCAAAAAAAAAAAATGGAACACAGGACCTCAGAAATTAACAAGAAGACTCAGCATGTAGTGGTGCTTAGAGGTCAAAATCTTTGCAAAAGGGATTTTTTTCTGGGCAGAAAGAATTGGTGCATTCCTGAATTTTGTGTTAGGATGCCGGCTAAAAGCCAATCCATCTGTTCTTTTTCACTCCTACTGGTACCTGAGGAGAACAGAATTGGCTTCATCAGAGTCCTCTCTATTGGGAGATGCAGCTAAAACCTGGGCATCCAGAAACAAGTACCTGAAGCAAACTTTAGGCTTTCCAGAAGCAGTTGTTTCATGTCAAAGACAATTCTGGATAAATCGGCTTATAGTTCTCAAATGTTCATTGGAAATTCACGCCTGTGCTTGTCAGGCCGAGGCAAATTAGAAGCACTTCATGCAATTTGGAAAAGCCACTCCCCAGAAAACTTCTGATGATCCTATTGGCCACACCACACCTGGCAGAGACACACTCCTGAGCCAAAGGGCATCAATGTGAAAGGAATTCCTCTCCTTTTGAGAGTTTTTTAGTTATCTAAGGCCCATGGACAGAATTCTCTGCACCGAAAATGTTCTGGATCCCGTAAGAAGGAACACACAGTGCAAAATCAATGGATTTCAACTTTGAATATAAAATTGCCCTAATTATTTTCCCATTTCATTGCTCTACTTGATTGCAATTACAATGCAAACACCACTTAGTAGCCTTTCTGGCATTACAGAGAGCCAACTTTTGGACTGATTTTTTGATTAATCACATTCGTACGCGGAAGTCTAAAATTAGTTAAAGTTTTTCAAAGAAAACATATCTTTCTGCCAGAAAATGTGCCAGATTAAATTTCTTTTGTGGGGACACATTGATTTCAGTAAAACCAAGTATTAAAAATGGAAACAGAGCATGGGACTTCTTGTACAATAAGAAACAAAATGATGCAAATATAAATTCAGAGATAACATTGGAAAAGCTGAGATCCAAAGTAATAGATTTTCAAAAATGCTATTCTTGATGATTCAAGATAAAAAGATAAATTTTTTTCAGACTTTCTCATGAAGTAGACATCTAGTCCCTTTCAGCTCTCTTGAATTCAAAGTTTATCAAGACTCAATGATATTAATGTTCCCACATTCATTACGAACCTCACACTACTTGGGAATGTTTGAAAAGCAAAGCCACTGCAAATAACACACCGGTACCCTAGAGTGAGACACAAATGCACCAGACTCTTAGAAATCATTTAGCCTCAAGTCAGAAAAAAAAGGGAATAGCTCAAATACCTTAAAAGATGTCACCAATATCACTCCAGTTATCCCTCCTTTGGTCCATTTTGAGATGTATATCCACGTTTAACAAATATCCAAGTATGTACTTTGCTTTGTGCACAAGTAATAGTGTGGAAATTTACCCATGGACTCAGAGTGATACGTAAAATTATACCTTACACATTGAGAAATTTATTCTAGAAGATCTTAACAAAGACAGTGTTTACAAATGTATTTCTAAAATATCTGGTACATCTAAGTCCCCACCTCAATGGGAGGAAGAAGGAACTACAGATGACAAATACAGTCTGCTTAAAAAATGTTGTTTTAAACCTGCAATTCTCCTTTGTGGGAATACAGACACTAATGTCTGTGTTTAGGGTTTGTGCTTTCCTTTTAGACTCTATATTTGTCACTGACCTTGGGTTCAACCAGAATCATTTCTGCCTATCCAGAGTCTGTGCTGTGCCAGCTTTACTGCCTAAGCTCTGTTCCTGTAGAATCTCTCTGTGCTAAGCTGCTGACAGATACAAGGACAGAAAAAACTCAGATTTGCAAAAGTCAATTATCTGAAATTCTTTACATACTCTTTTGATTAACCCTATTGCACTGCTGTCAGTTTCTTACCAGCCTTTACTATATTTTCTTTCCAAGCAAACATACTTTTCAAGGAACATATCCAACTGACAAATGTGGAAAATGAAACACGCTGTCCAAAGAACAAGGTTAGAAGTGTCATGATCTTCATATATTTTGCTTCAAATAGCAGTGCACCACCAGCCTCCATGACCACCTGGGCTCTGAAGGAACCCTAGGAGCTCCTCCAGTCCTGAAACATTTTTCACTTGTGTTGGGTCCTTTTGTCATCTGGGCAGAATTTTCTTCACAATTAACCAGAGCAAAAATGCTCACGAAATACTCATCAGACAGGCAGTGATGTCTGGTGGTGTAATCCTTCTAGACTGAATGGAGAAGGATTTCTGCTGCTAAAGGCAACCTCTGGAGAGACCACTCAGTATCTTTTACAATCCATTCATACCATTGTATGACTGCATTGGAACTGAATTCACCTGACATAGCACTAGGACCACTCAAAATATTTGGCAATTCTCCCCAGCAGGATCCTTAACAACCAGGCTGCAATGGCGCTTAATCACCCTGCTGTGAATTGGGTTTGGCCACAAAGCAGCTCTGCTTCCAGCTCAGAAAGGAAATTTAAAAAGTAATTTTAAAAAGGTGTTTGTACTAAAGGAGAAACAAAACTGTAACTATGCTGCTGCTGCCTTTCCTGTTCAGCTCATAATGAGAGGTATGGAGTTTAAACAGAAGGAAATTTGAGAACTCAAATAGCTTGCCAAGATCTCTCTGCAAACACATTCTTCCTCATAGCTCTGACAATATAGCACACAAACACCTTGAGGAAATGCAGGAGCATCAGCTGTCACAACACATAGAATCACAGAATTTTTTAGGTTGGAAAAGACATTTAAGACCATTAAGTCCAATTGTTCCAGCACTAAGTCCACCACCAAGCCGTGTCCCTCAGTGCCACATTCACACACCTTTTAGATACCTCCAGGGATGGTCACAGTACCACTTCTCTGGGCAGCCTGTTCCAGGGCTTGACAACCCTTTCAGAGAAGAAATTTTTCCTAATAGCCAATCTAAATCTTGCCTGGTGCTCTTGTGGCCATTTCCTTTTATCCTCCCACTTGTCATCTGGGAGAAGTGACCAACCCCCACCTCACTGCAACCTCCTTTCAGGGCAATACATGGGGCACCACATCAGGAAAATTATTTATCAAAAAAGAAAATTCAGGAAAAGAAAATATTCCCACCAACATAGCAGAGAAACAGTTAAGGTGTAGACAGGGCGCCTTTGCAGGTGGAGCCCTGGACACAAACTGAGATCCACACTAAGTCCCTTGGCCTTGCCAGTATCCTTCTTGTGTTATCAGAATCTTTGTGGATCAGACTAGTCTGTGTAGCAAAGTTTAGACATTACATCAAATATTCCCAGGGTAAATGTCATTCTGTGCCCTCTCTACTGAACCTGCTCAATCATTTACACACAACAGCCCTGGTTTCAAAGCAGGATCTGAGACACAGCTTAGCCACTAGAGACAGGTTTGTTTTTTTATATTCAGTTTATTTTGGCCACGGTTTATACGTGCTTTTGTGCATTGAAAGTTACAATCCTTGGACAAGCCATTTCACCAAATATATTAAGGGTCTGACCCATCCCTTATTGAATGGTGGCAGAACTCCCACTGACACCATGAAAACAGGATTAAGCACTAATCTTTTATGCAAACCATGAATGCATTTTGTTTCAGCTCCCAAACCGCAAACACCACTGAGATCACTGCATTTTTCAAGCTGTATCTTGTTTAAAATGTGCCTACTGTCGGGTTTGCTATAGCTTTTATTAGGAGAGGAGATGGAAGTGCAGCATTCATTTTTTTTTAATTATGAGAAAAATCATGAGTTCATCCTCATGCTAATAGCAATTACTGCAGAAGTCATGACCAAAGAGGCCTGCAGACAAAATCCCATTTTTTCGCAAAGAAATTTAGAGGCCAGCATAAAGAGTGTTTTGGAAACTAAAGCAGGATAGTATAGTGCTAAAGGAAAAAATGGGCTAAAGGAAATTAACCCATGTTCATTTTACTTCAGTGAAGTTACTGCACTTTACCTTTGGCCCATCTACTAATTGCTCAACTTATGAGCAGCAATGAGATTTGAACATTTTATGTTTAAGTGATATTGTTTACAAAAAATACTGGCTGGATTTTGAAAGTCTGTAACGATTTGAATTCATACCTGTCTTATCCAAACTGCAGACAATTTAGCATAAATACTAAATTCTGCCTGGAAAAGGAAGAAAAGGGATTAAAAGATTTAAATCTCTTTAGAAAGTCTCCGGAAATTATAGATACACCTTAAAAGGAAATAAGACTTAAGGTAGGACTGTGAACTCAGCTATAAATCTGGAATTATTTCTGTAAAATTTTTATAAATTTTCAGCTTGAAGTCTTTCCCTGGACTTTTCAATGCATTAAAAGCAAAGGTGAGTTTTCTGTTTTCTGCAGTTGCGAAAACTTGAGAAATAGAGATTGATAGCAAAGAGATGAAAGAAACCGATTTTTCATTTTAAAAGTAGTATATTTAACTACAGCTGATGTTCAAGTTACTCATCAAGTAGTGTTTTATTTCATTTGCTGAAATTTATTCTGAATTTTTACTTTACCTAATAAAGCATCAACTGATTTTTCCTGGCAAAAGACAGGAACCTTCACAGCATATAAGCAACCCATCCCAGCTGTCTGGGAGCAATATCTGCTCTACAGCATATGGGCAGCCACAGCAGCCAAAGCCTTCTCACATTTATGGCTGTGGAGACAGTGAGAAACACTCAAGGAAACAGAATTTTCCAAGTTGTGTGAGGACACTTGGAAGAGCAGAATAGTTCAAAAATAGGAAAATACCTGCCGGATGTCTGTGGCTGACAGTGTCCTGAGATTGCCCAACTATGACTTACACCAGACTCCTGTATCACTGCACAGAGCAGGAGCCTGATTCCCTTTTCACAGTCAGGTTATGGAGTTTTACTCCTGTCCTCTGATAGATTTTCCCATCTTCATCCCACTTTGCCTCATGGCTCCGATTTTCAGCTGAGCGACCTCGGGTACCCCAGGTACATCCATGAGCCTCTGAGGAAGGGTGAAAGCTCATGTCAAAAGGCACTGAGTACCTCTGTGCAACTGCTCCCGGGCTCTCAAAAGCCCCAGAAATGGGACACAGGGTCAGTTCTATGGTACTGCCACCCATCTCACCTTTCCCAGTAACCTCAGAGATGCCATCACACCAGAATCTTTCCTCGGCATAAAGGAAAAATGAAGTCACTTGCTCGTGTCCTTTCTTTTCTCTTTCGCTGTACTTTTTGGATAGGTCAGGACCCTTCTGTAGCTTTTGAAAGCCGTGTTTCTGGGCCTTTAATCAAGCACCAGGGTCTTTCAAAAGGAAAATCATAAACACAGTTCTTGAGCATATTTTATGCCTCTTCAAACTACATCTTTATGAGTGCTCTTCCATGGCTTTTTGCATCTGGACAAAAGGGAGCTTCCCTGGACAGGCAATCAATGCACAGTGAAACTCAGAGCACATTTGCGTAAAGTCAGGTCACCAATGTTAGAACCTGGTCAACTCATTTCTGAAAAGAATGTAAGAGAAAATACCAAACCAGTCCTAAAATTGTCAACATTAATGTCTGATTCTGGTATGACACCAGGAAATTCCCTAAAGTCACTGGTATTCCCTTAGAACAAAATCAGCAGGGAGAGTGAAAAAGCCTGCACTGTGATTTGAAAAAGGAAAGCACAGCTTTGTTTTTGTTTGAGCCAGTGCAGTGATGAATCCCACCTCAGAAAACACTCCACACCCTTATTTAGACAAAAACAGAGAAGGTCCAACCTGTGTAGGAACTGCACCTGTTCAGCTGTGGACACAGCAGACTGGGAGGCACTCGTGCACCCGAGCGAGACCAAGAGTCCCGGCTCTCCTCCTCCTGCTGTGCTCCTGAAATGTCACAGGAACACGGATCTTCCTGCTGGCCCCAGCACTTCCTCCAAGGATGAAGGCAACAGAAGCACATGGCATGTGACCTTGGCAGCCTTGTTTGCCTTATGCATCCTGTTTCTAAAGGCTTGGATTCAGTGCTGAGATCCAATGTCCTTAGGGTATTTTCTTACTGGAAGGGAAAGTTTATGCATATTTTAGGAAAATATGTTTTGGATTGGTTTGCTTGTTGTCCCTCTTTCAGGGTCTATTTTTTCCAAGTGTCAGAAAAATAAGATGCTAGGTTTCAAAGGGTCCTACAACTGCACCAAACTTGATCCAGATACTACAGAGAAGAAAACAGTGTATCCTCAGCAGACTTCCCCATACACAGCTCACTATGTCCTCTGCAGCAGGTGAATAAAAAGCCTGTGAGGGATGATTTGCTGATAAGGCAATGGCATTTCTCTTCCTTCCAAAATGTGCTTGCCAACACAGGAAGACACTCTGACCACTGCATTCAGGTTGTTCCTGGCAAAACAAAACAGGAGGGAGTGGGAACCTTTAAGGAGAAAGTGCCACAGCTGAGCAGGGCGCACCCCAAGCAGAAGCAGTTGTAACCCTGGAGCGAATGCCGAGGGCCATTACCCTGGGAGCTGCCTGGCACAATTCTGAGGGCCCTGCCCCAATGTTCCTCTGCACAGAATTTAAGAGAGGCAAGTGGGAATTAATAGCTTTGACCGCCCTTAGGCGCAACCACGCAGAGCACGTGACAAACAGAATGCTTGGGAAAGAGGGAGACCGGGCCACATCCGTGTGCCAGGCTGCTCAGCAGCTGCTTCTGTATCCTCCATCTGAAAAAGTCCCGAGGTTGTTTAATTTCATCCCGAACTCCTGAAATCCCGGAGTCCTGATATCCTGCGCTCTGATCACTTTACAGTGTAGGATGAAAAGTGGAGTTCACTGTGTACAACCCTCCCTGCCTGGCTCTGCGGCTCTCCAGCTGCAAGCTCAGCAGCACTAAGTATTCAAGCACAGCAAAGCACTTTGCTGCAGCTGTGCCCAGCAACACAGGAAAGCACTTCCAGTAACTTTTCCTGTCAGTCTCAGCACTTGTGCTGCTGTTGCTCACCTCCCCAGGAGAGCAGAGTTCCCACTCAACTTACAAGAGCCACCTGCTTCCCTCTCAGCAAGCAGCCCACCCTCTGTCATGCATCTTCCCTACAGACAAGGTTTAGTCCCCCAGCCCCTGCTCACCCAGGTTGGTTTGCATTGTTAGAATAACGAGCTCCATTTCTGGAGGATCGTTCCTCCAGATGGATCCAAAACATTTCACAAACTGTTAATTAAGCAAGCGAAAGTCAGCAGAGGAAACTCTCCTCAGAACCACACAACAAATCCCTTTTGGATGTTAGAAAGCAGATGTCTTACCACCAGCCCAGCATGAATAATGAGAGTTGTTGGTAAGGAAACTCAGCCTGGGGAGGAAATATCTGAGTGTATCACAGATACTAGGTCAGATAATTTATGGCTTCCTCTAAACAAGAGGCAGCAGAAAAGGGAGGCTGGTTCTTTTCCTTTACTGCTCCCAGGGAGGGGCTGCACCAGGCCCTCACTGAGCTCCTGGAGATGCACGTCCAGGTTCCTGCCTCCATGTTCTGAAGCAGAGGAGTCAATGGGGAATAGGTTTTCTAAAGTAACTAAAAGGTTTTTCTTGCTTTTCAATTTTTTGTGTTCCTTATGGACTGCCTTTTCCCCAGAGGTTAAAGCCTGGCTCCTAACAGCCCCTAAATTTCACAGTGGTGATGAGGGTCAAACCCTTTGAATTCTCCGTAAGATTTTTGAGACTGCTAGAAGTGCTACTGCTGGAAGAAGGAAAGTATCAGCAGAAAAAAGAAATCCCTGCAGATGTAAAATCCCCTCACTCTATTGGCTGTGTCATGGCATGTGAGCTATACAAGCAAAGGATGTGTCCTCAGTCTCTTCTGGCTCATTCTTTGACTTTGCTGGTGGTGAATAAGGCCCTTGCTCACCTCATGCTACCACCAGAAAAAGCATTCCTGCATGCTTGTCCACATTCAGGAAAGCCATGGAATCCACCAGGTGGGAAAAATGGACACCATGGGCCAAAATGTCCACCTAGCTCTCACGTGGCCATACCTCCCACTGCTCACCGTGGCTCTGTCCCACTGCAGATGCTGCCCAGGAAGACGGGACAGAGGCCCCTCCTAAACATCAGATGTCAGGAGGAAAGCAAGAATACCGTAAGGCAGAGTAGAGAGATTAGCTACCATTATAACCCTGGCCTGAATTGTCCCTGCCCCAGAAACCCAGCGTGAAGGTAGGTCAGGAAGTATGGGATGTAGCTGGCCACCAGAGGCCACACATGGAGACAACCAGGGATATTTTACCTGTGCCACGGAGTCAAGGACGTGTGGAGGTTGCTGCAATTTCTCTCTCAGGGAGGAGTTATAAAACTGGCTGTGCCAAACTGAGACACGGCTCCTTTTATGCCAGGATGGGGCTTTACTAATCATGCTTGTATCTGATTGTGTTCCACTTCATGTCTTCGAGGCACACAAAAAGGCTGTGACTAAATAGGTAACTTCAATGTGGAAATTTCCATTTTAAACTAGCATCCTCCCAAAATAGAAAAAAAAATTAATATAGACAGCTGACTGGCTATCTTATTTGCATAATTAGTGCTCCCCATCAAACAGAAAAATTAAAGCCCTTTGAGTCCAGATTTAACATTAGCTGCATTCTTGAAAACTGCCCCAGGGTGCAGAAATATGCATAAGTGTTTCTACTCTGGTGCCAGAAGTGATTGTACCTTCAGGAAATGCTTTTTAAACCAGTTTCTGAGTCTCACTCAAACTACTTAAATACTTTCTTGCAGTTCGCATGCTGAGTTTTGTTACAGATTCCATTATAAATGCTGAATCCCAAACACCTCTCAAACTACTCCCTTTTGAAAAGCATAGGAAGTCACATAGGGATAACAGACGCTCATTTCCAATAGGATTTGCCACAAACCATAGTCCCCTGCCTATATGTGATGGCCTTCTGAAGTCCTCTCACTTATGTAATAATAGCATTGATCTGCAAAGCTCGTTGATGCCTGGGAGGCTTGAAGAATGGTTAGAAGTCTTGTTTGGGAAGTTTTTTTAAGTTTCCCATTTTTCTACTGTTAAGGTTTGTATAAATGCAAGGTAAGAAAATTGTTCTTCATGTTTCATTATTGAAAAAGCAGCCACCACTGAGAAGCCACAACGAGACTCTCTCTCTCTCTCTTCAGGCAACAGCCCACTAGACAAATTGATGTCTGTTATTTCTGCAGAGTTCCCATTCATATGGAATATTTTGAAATGGTTTCATAAGCAGCAAATTTTAGAACACAACACTACAAAATATGAGAAAAAAAGAAAAATGTGACTGCAGTCTAATTTCCCTGCAGTACTGAATCTGGTTTTAAAGAAAAAGAAACTGTGAACACAGAAAAAGACATAGCTCTGTTTTCACAAGGATGAAAAAAGAAAACAGATGTAAACTTGTCATTTGACTTGCTGTTTACCCAGAATTTTCTAAATTCTCTGTATAAATTCAAAGCATATCAAGTATGAAGAAAAATAGAAAAAGCTTTCCTATTAAACTTTTTGATGAAAAGCACTTATTTTGCATTGCACCTCTTTCTGAAATGACACAGAGAAGTCTCAGCACACAGTGATTACCTTTTGCATTGTCAGCTACAAGAAAATCTAACCAGAAAGAGAGCTTCCATTAGGAATACTCCTCATTTTCCTACAAAACATCTGATGATGTAGAAATCAGCATCCTTTCCTTGGTAGAAAGGAGGGGATTGCTTTTTACAGGCTACAAACATGGATCAAATATTGTTCTGTTTGCTTGTGGTTCTCCATCATCTCCTCAGTACACAATTACGTAACAATAAGGGTGACCTGGGATGAGGACAATCAGCAAAGGGAGATGTCAGGATCTCTGCCTCTTGATGTCTTCTGGTTAAGACAGGAGCAGCACTAGAAGCTCTGCTTTGATGAAGACGTGACCTGCTGGACTGCAAATGGGCATAATCAGAAGAAATTCTGTGTTTAATGTTATAAATACCTCAAAGATCCATTTTTATCTTAAAATCTCACTTGACAGCTTATGTGTTAGCTTGCAACTTGAACTCATGCTCAAATTGCTGATTTAGATCTTCAATTCACATGGTGGCTGCAATCTGAAACAGACCAAGTGTCTCAGCCAAAGCTCACAGCAGCAGATGAAAGGAATTGGCTTGAACTGATTTTGACCCATAACCAGGGTATATGGACAGTAAAGCGGATTTGGGTATCGTGTTGAAGATCATAGCTTAAGAAACACAGCAGACAGGAAAATGTTTGCAAAAAATCTCATGTCAGCACTTCATGATCAGCTCTACTAAACAAACAGATCAGCTCTGAATAGACTCTAGTGCTAATTGCTACACCTTATCTCCATATTAAACCAAAATTTCACTTGATTGAGGAGCAGACTTACTGTCCTGTGGACAAGCCACCAGTAACAGGAGTAACAGCTGAGAAATGGCACAAGTTAAGATCTAGCCAGTGTTTCACATTTATTTCTACATTAATGTATAATTACGTGCAGTGAATAGACATGGAAAACAATCACAGCCTTGGCATGGAGAATTTCTGTACAGACACAGCATTTACAAAGTATATTATTACTGACACCTAATTTAGTCTGTCAGAGTGGCACTATGAGGGACCAATTAAAGTCAAAGTAGAACAAATGCTTGTACTCGAGAAAAACACCGGGGAAAACACAGACAGATTTTACCAATATGCACATAGCTCGTTCCTGTCAGTGTGAAGTGTGTCTGAGGTGGTACATTTTATACATTTTACCTGCTTCAAAGCAGAGTCTGTTCCACTAAGATAGCTCTCAATTTCGAAAGAACAGATCACTGGCACTCACTATTTGCCCAGACTTGCTTACCTAACCAAGCTTAAGATTTTGAATTTTGAGCCTCCAATCAACATTTTTAAAGTTTTCTCCAGCTTTTCATGGCCCCAGAAATCTATATCCCAAATATGATAAATCTCCCATGCCAAGAAGGAAAAACAAAAGCAAACAAACAAACAAAAATGACAGGCAGGATGAAGAGAAGGAGGGGGAGTAAAGAGACAGCATGGTATTTCCAGCACCACTGTTGAACCAACTCACTGTTAGTCGCTTGTATGAAGCAAGACCCCACAACTACCAGGGTATTTTGCAGGGTGTTAAATTCATTCAGTGTAGGGCTGGGGCAAAGAGAGAAAGGGTGCTGAGGATGTTATATGCCGAGCTTTCCTTATTGCAGCAAAAGAGGATCTTTCTTGCCAGAGGCCAGTATCTTGAGGATGCCCTGAAAAGGCCTGTTTTAAAATTCACTGAAGCTACAGGATTTCGAGTCAACCAGTCAAAGAGCCACGTACTCCTGAGTAGCTGTTTTCTGTTTGCAGTACATATGCAGAGAATGATAATTTGCAATTACTCATTCTCAGCACCTGAAGTTACCTCAGTTTTGCTATCAGCATTTGGGACATGGAACTTACAAAGTGTCAAAGAAGACCACATGTTTCTGCTTATGCTTCTGAGGTTCAGCAAGCCTGGGAGACAGGACACGAAGCTGTGCATCCCAAAATCCACCACTTTGCCTTATCAATCATCTGTGTGACATTCAGTGGCTGTTCCCAACATGGGCTTTGGCCACAGAGCAGTGTAGCATTGGTGATAGTTCTAGGTGAAACTAAGCTCTAGCAGGAGTAGTTCCATCCTTTCCTGTGGCAGACTTGAATGGCAAAAAATAGGCTGTGTGTGGTGGCTTAGGGTATAAGAGTGACAAAGAGGTTTCATGTTTGCACAGGAAGGTTTTAAGAACTGAGCTATGAAAGACATTTCAATACGTCAGCCAGGAGCTTAAAGAAGAAGGTCAGCCCAACGCTGGCTTTTTTAGCTTGGCTGCAGAATATTTTTCAAAGTTCAACCATTTCAAATTATTTCTGCAGGCCCACGTGCACCCTCCATCAAGGCAAAGCTGGTCCCCTCTATTGCTTCATTCACAGAGTAGTTCAGAGTCCTGTAATTCCCTGTACAGTCACTGGAGCCCATTCCCCCGCCTTGCTCCGTGCTAGAGATGCTCCTCACAGCCTACACAACACATACATCCAGGCAGCAGGCTTTTGCTTTGTACAGTAGCAGCCCAGCCTGCAGGGACAGTGGCTGGGCTTATATCAGCTCCTGTCTTTATTCTTGAGATGGCTTTCAGAAGGACGGGAGCCGAGCTTTCCTAGAAGAACAGTCAGAGGCTGACATACAATTACACTGTATTACCTTCAGTCAGATAAATCACTTTTGGGAAAAGAGGTTCATAACAACTCCAGACATGCCTAATAGTTCCACTGTGAGTCTCTGGATAAAGCCAGGGTCTGGAAACAAAATGAAATCATTACAAGAAATTATTTGTACTACCGTAATGTTTGAGAGCCCCAGCTAAAATGAGACCTTACTTTAGCAGGTGCTGTGCAGCGCCAGACAGAGGCAGTTTCTGCCTGAAATATTTTGCCATCTCAACACAAAGGAGAAAGGCAGGGGTGCACTTGTTCCCTCTCTTCCCACAGGCATGGGGACAGAGGAGGTCTGGGACCAGCCAAGGCTGCTGTGAATGACAGCAGAGAGCAGAGGTTTTGCAACACCTCATAACCCAGGTAACCTTATTTTTATTGTTGTTGTTATTAAATACATTATCAGAGCCTCCTCAAGCAGTGTAAACCAAGATGATTTCCTTAAGCTACGCTCCAAGAGGCATATTATACCCCCCACCAAACCTATTGAATTAAGAGAAGTATGCGTATTATCTTTGCTTATGGCTTTCAAGGCTCATGAATGCTACCGTAATTGTTTTCATAACACAGATCAATAAGTAGAGCCCAAATATGCCCTGCCTGCCTCAGGGGAAAGGCATTAAGAGCAGCTGAGTAACAGCTTTTTCAAGAGATCTTTCTGCCCACCACACAAAGGAAACTCACTGTAAACTCTCACCTTCTCAGGAGAAGATCCTATTTGCAAGTTGAATTGGGTTCTTTTAAACAATTGGTTTTTTTTAAAAATGTTTTTTTTAAACAGAAGATGGCAAGAACTTTCGTTTGGAATTAAGGAATCAAGTTAACTGGAAAGGGTTATCTCAAAAAGTCCTAAATCTTAAAAGCATTTTAAATTTATCCACATTTTAAAGCACCTCCCTTCACCCCACATCAGTGTTGTCAGATTTCATGTGTCACTTGGATGCAAACAGGTATATGCTAGATATTCCAGAAAGATCATGCAAGTGAAGTTTGTGTTCACTTGTGGACAACAGGAAACACAAAAAACACCAAAGGACAATAAAATAAATGAAAGAAAAATATGCACTTCTTGCTATGTTGAAAAAATTTTTGAGTGTGTTTGTCATTTGCTCCAAGAGGAAATATGCCTTGCTATTTATGCAGCAAGTTAGCGTATTTATGAAGACATAAATAAAAATATCAAGGTGAAACACTGAGGAGTTTATTAGCTTAGTTATTAAGAGCTCTTTACACTTAACAACCTAAAGCATACACAGAACAATTAGCAATCAACACTTTTTAAGCCCTGAATAATCCATTCCTTAAGTGAGCTTTCCTACTTCCCTGAAAACATCTTTCATGTCTTCAAACTTTCAAAGAGGAAAGCCAAATTCATTAAAGCAACTTCTTAGCTATGTTTTCCTCTCTCCCTCTTATTCCATCATATCTCCTGTTCTCAAGTGAGCTAATTACTTTGTAATTGGAGCAACAGAGCCTCCTGCCAGGGCAGGACTCAGCCCAGCGAGAACATCTCTCGCGGATGGGATCCAGCTGGATAAGGGACCAGTGCAGCCCAGGGATGTGACAACTGGCAGAGCTGTTGGCCTGGGACACTCGGTCCCCTTTCCTGATTACGCCTTCTTCTCTACCCAGAGATCTCCTCCAGATCCCTTCCTTGCACTGCCATCTCCTCTCCCATCCAGACTGCATTCCCCCACTGCTCTATCCCTCCCTGATACACAAACTCCCATCTTTCCCATGTCCTTCAGCTCTTCCAATCACTGCAGTACCTGAATACCTTCTCTCCCTTCACTAGTCAGTTTTTTCTTTCACCCTCCTTCTCTCTTTTCCCCTCTTCCTTATTGGTTTTCTCTCTTTTCAATGCAATCTACATTGGAAAAAAATATTTCTGCTGCTAAACAGAATTTGTGAGATGTGCTGTGCTTATTCAAGCCTTGCACTCACAACACCCAGGTTAGCTTAATATATTCTCTTAATTATCTTGCTGGCTGGCTGCAATACATCATCTTAAACCAAGCTAGCAATATGTAGTGCACTTAAAGATAGCTCATAGAGTGTAAATGAACCTACAGGTCCTTGCAATGATCATGCAAGTGAGACACCTTCTGGCAAGGGTAACATGAAACAGACACACATAGTTTGCAAACAATACCTTTTTTTTTTTAAGTACTCCATGAAAACATACCCAAAACCAAGAGATGAGCGGCATCAGAGAAGCAAAATTCATGTTTCAAGTAAAATATTGAAAATCTGCCCTTTTTACAGCCTTTCTTAGAGCTGAGAATCACAGCACTTCAGCTTCTTTCCCTGACTGTTTAAATGGCACTTCTCTCTTCCTCTGGACTGGAAGGCTTCAGGGACCATCTCATAGCAGTTCCTTAAATTTTCCTCCATTTCAAAAGAAGAATATAAGTTTCTGCAACACCCATCTGGTAGCTTTCAGGATAGCTACACCACCATGGCACAAGAAGATGCTCTGTGACCTCTCCTACAGGCTTTGCATTCACTTGCTCTTTGTGTTGTTACAATTAATCTGAAATGAACATTATTAGAGAGCATGTGGTGAATCTAAGAACCTAATACAGGCAGTCAATTTAATTAGAGTTGATAGGAGAAGAAGTGGCTTTGCAAGAAAACAGTGAGAAAAGGAATCAGTAAACGAATGAAATAATAACTTTCTTTATCATGGGCCAGACCAAGGATCCCACTAAAAAAGCCATTACTAAAGCTATAGCAGAGAACACTCTGGGCAGCACCTCATTTGTCTTGACACAACGCAAAACCAAAAAGCCATGCTGTAATACTCAGCTCTTCTGATTGTTTTTCAAATCTGTATACCTACCAGTCTTGTATGAACACATCTTTCTGAGAATGGGAAAGAAAGAGACCCAGGAGCTTTGTTCTGAAATAATGCAGTATTTCCCACATCTGCAATGAGTAAAAATATTTTCACAAATTAACTTATTTAAACTTTGAAGGGAAAATCTTTAAAAAAACCCAATCCCAATATTTTGGTAAGGTAATAATGAAACAGCTCAGATTAAAAGTAATGTAATCTAATCAATGTAAACTAAAGGGAGCACTAAAACAAATCCTCATTCTTACATTTCTGTTGCGAACACTGAATTCAAAAAGGATCATACTGGCAGCAATGTAAAGAAAAATAACTTTTTATCCAAAAATTAATCCTTGGCAGCCAAAATGCAGGATACATTATTGAAACAGAAGCTGGCATACATAGAACCATCACTGGGATAATTTTATTTAATGTGACAACATCTTGAATTATTAGAAAAACTAGTTCAGTAGATAGGAAATTCCAAAACACACATCAGCTTCCTGAACTCTCACCACATTTTTCTAAACTCGTAATTATTTTAGACATATACAAGAAGAGTCTCTTCCACTGATTGTAAATAGGAAAAGAACAGATTCTGACACACAGCTCTGTTTGCTATTTGTGGATGTGATTGAAAACAAGACCTCCCTTGCACTGTATTTGGCTGATTGAGTCGTACAGTCCTTGTTTGTATGATCAGGGGTTTGAAGACCATTGAATCTGAGTACAGCAAATAATTTTCTCCCTGTTCAGATTCATTGTAATTTAGTGCCGACAGAGGGAAGACAACTTTTGCATTTTTCTGCAGCACGGTAAAATGTTTTCACAATCATTTTCTACCCCTTTTTCTCCTCCCACAGTAGTTTTAAAGCATTCTTAGCTTTGATGACATCTTTTCTCCTTGCTGGTGGTGCCTGCTGGTGATTAATTGCTAGTTAACAGAAGACATTACACAAAACTATCAGTGAGCAAAATAAAATGATCTAATAGTCCTTTCTGGCTTTATAAGTTCTGAAACCATTAGGCAAGCATACCTGTGCCATTGCAAGGGAGAAGATCCTGTAATATTTAATCTGCTTGTGATTTCTGGGAACCTGTCCAACGATGTATGACTGCCAGGGGAAGACAGTTTTGTGTCCCTGGGGACTCCACTGGAGCAGGGCTTCCCGGTACCTCATCAGCCTCCACTGCACAAAGTCCTTGTGCCCGAGGGGGCTTCCCTGAAACGGAGACAGCAGTGAAGGGAGGTAGGTCTGAGGGAAGGTTGCCTGAACCTTAAGTCTTCAGAGATTTGACAGCTCACCCAAAAGGTAGCTTTTAGGTTTTACCTTAAAGAAAAAGAAAACATCTATTTTCCGCATTTAAAGATTAAATAAAAAAAAAAAAGAACTGATTTTTTTTCTAAGAAAAACATTTTTTACAGATTTCTTTTGGCTGAAACAATAAGTTCTTGGAGCTTGGGTTTCTGCAAGAAGCCGTAATATTGTCTGAAAAATCTACCAATTAATGATAGTTAGCACATGGGAGCAGCTCCAGAGGAAATTCTTCCTCCTGGTGTAGGGCTCTTCAGAAGTTGTACAGGTTATATCTCCTTCTCCTACAGACAAGGGTGACCGGGATCATTTCACTCCTCCCACTCCTGCCTTCTAGAAACACCCACGAGCTGAAAACTCCTAAACGGGGTAAAACAAACCTTAGGCACCCATTTTTTTTTTACCTTGCTTGGTCTCGCGAAAGCAGCAGGCTGCTCCTGTGGCTGGTCTGCATCCCAGCAGGCAACAGCAGAGGGCTCTGTGGCTGCGCACAGCCGCTCCCACCGCTCCACGCTCCGCCATGGGTTCTCCTCGCCCGGTCCTTCCGAGCCGGTCACCGCGGGCAGCCGCTTTCCACGGGCTCGGGGCGAGCAGGAGAGCTGCCTTCCCCTGCCTCCAGCGGCCCCTTCGCCTCGGCAGCCTGGCTGGGAGCTGGGCTGTCCTGCCCTGCGCTGGCTCCGGGGCCCGGCACAGGGCGGGCAGCAGCCCCGTCCCGGGGGTGATGGGCGCTGCGGGCAGGCCGGGCTGGAACTGCCGGGCCCCTCTTTCGAGTCTCCTTCCATAGAAGCTCAGAGCAGGCAGAGCTCTTGGTTTCATTTTAGCTCTTTCTCTTCTGAGATCATTAAAGCTTCTGCTGCAGGCAGAGCTGGCCACGTGGATGGTGTCTGCAGTGCGTGACCAGGAACAGTTCCCTCTTGGGCCTGGTGCCTGTTCCCATCTCATCCCCATCTCCAGCCTGGGCTTTCTCTCTGGAGCTGCAGTCTCCACTCCTGCTGCAGGAGCCACAGTCTGAGCTATGAGTTGGTTTTTCATTTTCACCATTTTGCCACCACAGCTCAGCTAGTTTTTGTCAGGAGATCTTTCTGGAAAATTTCCCTACCTGTCTCAAAAATCTGTGGGATTTGTTATAGTGAGAAAAATCTCCCCTTCTGACTGACAAACTCTGACATTTGCTGAGGGCCCTACTCAGCCCCAGGAACATCAGGGAGCTGCTGGCCCCATCACAGCTTTGGCGTAGATGGGTTCCTCCCCATTCCTGCAAAAGTGCCACAGACACCTGTGAATGCCCTCCTCAGAATATTCCCCTGGACCACAGAGCCATGGCTCTTGCCTTGCTAACTGCCCTTGCTTTTTCCAGCCATCAGAAGTCATAGAGGGCATTTTTTCCAAACTCTCTCCTTTATTCTTTTGAAACTGACACCAAAGAAAATCCCAAGCTACTGCTGGGAAGAAAAAACAAACAAACAAACAAAACAAAAACAATAAAACAACAACAACAACGAAACAACAAACACCTTAATCAGGTAGAAACCAAAAGTCCGTGATCTCTTCAGAGTGTGGAGAGTGCTATTACAGTAACTGTCACAGTTTGTCAAACATCCCTGGGCTGCCCCATGTCGAAGACAGGGTAACCTGAGCACATGCAACACCACCTCAGTTCAGACCATGCAGGCAAGAGCAGCAGGAGCCTGCAGTGAGGAGTTTTACAGCATTAACCAGCATTTGTTTGAAGGATAGACGGGCTGTAACTGCATCAGTGCAGGGCACTGACCCTTACCTGGGGCTCCTCTGAGTGTGTGGCTGTCAAAACTCCTTCATCTCTATCTGGTCACACCTGCACAACATGCCCAAAGGAAGACCTAAACACCTCTTCTGCAACAGGTTCTCCAAGGACAACAACAAAACATTTAATTAATGTCATCCTTCTCCCCTGGACAAAGGGCAGTGCAGCCCACATGGACATCTCCAGCTGGGTGTCCCTGGCACCGAATGCCAGAGTCGAGGGAGGGCAGGGAATCAGAGCTGGCCTGAGCCCTGCCTGCCCACCATTCCCTCCCACACATGCACAAGCCTTTTTCCTGGTCTGCTTCAGTGAACACACTTGAATCTCTTCACTGCGGGCTTTGCAAGAGAATCCCTGGAGCCTGCTGCACTGCTAGCAGTTGTGCATCAGCTTCCCAACCCATAACATCTGCTCTCAGTGTTCAGCAGGTCCCACAGGGCTGGGGAAAGGGGTGAGTTTGCCCCCTGCCAGCAGGGTGACAGCAGAGATGGCACAGCTGGAGAAGCTCAGGTCTGCCCCACCTGCAGACACACATTCCCTGTCAGCCAAGTCTCCAGGTGGCAAATGAGAGGAGTCAGCTTCTCTGATGGAAATGAACCTGTTTCCTCCCTCTCACACACAAATACAAGCCACAGATTAAAGAAGTCATGCTGGAAGCTGCTATTTATGAGGAGCAGTTTAACACAGATGACTTAGAGAGCAAGTGGAAACTAAGGCTCAGGCTGAGATCCCAGATAAGAGAGGCAAGGGGGGCAGGTCATTTCTAGGCATATATCTCAATGCACAATGACGAGAAAAATGTTAAGGCCAGCTCAGGGCTCCCAGGAGCAGGGGCAGTATTGAAGGATCTCCCCTCACAGCTTGAAAGCTGCTGTGGAAACCACAAGGAGAGACGTGGGACTGCAATGGAACACAGGGAGAGACAAGGAGGGAGGGAGAGGGAGACCCTGTGGTGAACCTGCCACCAAAAAGCCATTTTTCCTGTGCCCAAACTCCAGCCCTACCAAGATCCTCGCAAATATTTCTAGAGTACAGAAATACAACTAACATCCTTAAACCTGATGGAAAGAGCCTGGGGAGGGGTGGATATTTCTTCAGAGACAGAGAGGTGAAGTAAAGGGAGGTCATCCTCATGGGACAAGTCACTGCTCTGTGCCTCTGAGCTGCTCAGTGCCCAGTCCCTGTCATCCCCAGACCCAGCAGGGCCCCTGCCAGGAGAAATCCTGACTGAAGCTACTGTTCCTTGAACATGCTTGGAGAAGTGCGATTAAGCTTCCTTTCCAGAGTGACAGGACATGGAACATTCCAGCTCAAAGCCCCCACAACCTGCCCTCCACAATGGCACAACCTCCTCCTCTCCCTCTCCTCTCATTCATGCTGCTGTGTCCGTGACTGAGCTCTGCCTGCAAGAGACAATTCCATTTCAGTGCAACAGATTCAAACTCTAATTGAGTTTTCCCATTTAAATCCAGGCAGGAACAGCTCTGCCAGCCTGCAGTCATGAGAGCTATTTTTGAAGAGAATTTTCAAACTAGCCAGGAAGTCAAATATAACATTTTTAAAACATTTTTAAGTGTGTGTGTGCACACGTGAGCACATTTCCTTCTGCAAGCAAAGGAACAATTGCTCCCTGTGCATGAGAGAAGCCAGGCTGCTTTTATTGTGTGGCTGCTGATATGACTTCTTTAGGGCAGTTAAAAACAAAAAAATCTTCAGTTTATGTGTGTATTCCTGCTTTAAGTGACTCACTGTAATGGAAAAAAACATAATGCTGCTTCTCTTCTTTTAGCCCTGTCTCATCCCAGACACCATCTATCTTCATGCCACTCTATGGCTGCTTGCATGGTGGTGTCCCCTCCCTTATGCTCCTTAATCCAAGTGCACAGTCTGGGGATTATTCGGAATATCTTATCCCCACCTCTGTATAGCACAAGGAAGGACTGTTTTATGATGAAGATACCAGATTAGGACTCATGCCCAGATTTCACATTCAATACCGACTCAAACTTCTCATGGAACTAAGTTTTTCATCTTCTATTATGCAAAAGTGCAAAAAACCTTTGTCCTTCATCCTCGTCTCTCTCAAGGCAAACTCCAAGGCATTTTCTCTTCGGCAAGATTTAGTACATTGAACACCTATTTAGCTTCCATCACTAATTACATTGTAAACCTGTAGTTTCTATCATTTCTTTATATTATCTTCTAAATACTGTATGGTTTTTTTAAGGAGCTAAGTGAACTCCCTGATAGATGTTTTGATCTCTAGTTTAATAGGCCTTTACAGTTTAAATCAGTGTTAGAAATAAACGTCAATACTTGCATACTGAGATAGTTTCAATTTCATTGATCCTTTAGTAAGGATGAGAGTGCTTTGCAGGGTTTACCATTTACAGATAAAATGACTGGAATGTTTTGAAGGTTCAAATACTTTAACAAAGATGTTTTTCCTAGGATAAAAATGTTTGTACAAAAGCATACATTTTGCTGTAGAATAATTAGCCATTAAATGGTGATGAGCCCATCATCATTTTGTGCTAAAAACACAAACTCAGCTACAGTAAAGCCCTGCTTTGAATTTCTCTCAAAGCAGAGCCAGTTTCACCCCATGCCATTTCCATTTACCGTTTCCCTACTTCACCAGCTTGTTTCTGAGGACCTAATGAAAAACAGTGTTGAAAGTCACTCCCTAAAATTAAGATAACCAACATCCACCTCTCTCCTCTCATCCACTGAGCCAGTCACCTCACTGGAGAGGTTAGCATCATCCCTCTGTGCAGTGAGGAAGAAGGTCTGAAATCCCAGGTCATGGCATGGAAAGGTTGGTTTTATTTTCCCACTGCTTGCAACTGTTTATTCCTGGGGTGAGTCCATTCTGTCATGAAGAAGGTGGATGTGATTTCTTCATTTCTGTTTTACATTAGTAGATCTTGTTTAACCTCGACCTCAGATATTTAAATGCATTGCAATATTCTGAGCTTAAAATTCTGCTGTGACCTTTAGAAAAGGATCCTGAGGCTAAAATATCAGTTGTGCCATTTCAAGGACAGCTCATTTCCCCATAAAGAGCTTTTTGTGTTGCTAACAAGGAGCCTGGTTTTTGTGTTGTTCTTCATGAAAACAGAAGCTCAGCCTTGGCATCATCTCTCCTTGAAGTAACTGAGAAGTGAAATTGGCCCATGACAAATGCAGTTGAAAGCTTAGTTGAAAATTGGATTTTCTTTAGAATAGAAAGCGAGGACAGACATCAATGGAAATACTCTTTTTGGCATCCCTGTGCCTTGGAGCAGCTCTTTGAAGATGGGTTTTCTGGGAGAGAGAAACTATGATGGACTAGGACCTGAAATTACTTCCATAGTCTAAACTCTGTAATATTTTACCACCACATTAAAGAGGAAGACTCTCCCTGCCACCCTTAGTCCTTCAAAGCCAGTTCTCTGCAGAGATGTGAAGGAGCAGACAACAGATATTACCAACGCAGACTTACTTGGAGATCAGGAAATAAAAGAATATACATGTCTGGATGTGGCCAGCATTGCTCAGAGCTCAGACACACCTGGCGTGTCACTTGAGCTGCAGTGAAAGTCCCCACCCTCCACTGTGTGTGTGTGACACATACAAAAAGTACCACGTCTGCTGGCATCCTGGGAAGGGCCCAGCTGAAGGACGTCAGGCTGGGGCTGGAGCACAGGCTGTGTGATGAGAGGAGGAAAGCACAGGGGGTGCTCAGTCAGGCAGTGAGAAGCTTCAGGAGGAACTTATTGCTACCTGAAAGGATTTTATAAAAAACGAGCCAGGCTCCTCTTGTAGGATTTTATAGAAAATGAGCCAGGCTCCTCTGTAGGACAGGATGAGGGACAAGGACCACAAGGACACAAAGAACTAAATCTTCTCTGTGGAAGACAATAACCACTGAAACACAGGACCAGTGAGTTTGTGGACTCTCCGTGCTCAGCCCAAAGCCCTGAGCAACCTGACCTGCCTTTGGAGTGTCCTTGTTTTGGGATGGAGATTTGGCTGGACAACCTCCAGAGGTCTGTTCCGGTCCAAACCACTCCTTGAGCCGGTGACTTACAGGGGATTTAATATAACTTAATTACCTCAGGCTAAGGCAGGGTATCCAAACCCTTACCAAGACTTAGAGATGCACAAGAACGGTGGTAGTCCTGTCTACATCAGAAAAGATACTGAAAACTTTGGTTAAAAATTCTTTCAGCAGGCATTGAAGTTTCGGTAAGCCCAGGGCTGTTACTAATGTATCTCAACATTGAGATTTTATAAACATTTCAAATAAGCAGAAAATTTCAAAATTTTATGTCTGCTCTTAACTTAGTGTCTCTGACAGCAAAGCTGTTCTTCCTAAATATGCAGAAATTCCTTCACAGAAGTGTAGTCTATATACACTGGTATTTTTTCTCTTGGGAGAGTTTTTTTTTTTCTCAGATATTCATTATGGATATAATTTGAGAGTAAATGCTAATTTTTTGACAGTAGTCTGTGGTATCACGTGAAGCATCAAATGATAGGAAAGCGTTCTGATAACTGAATATGAAAATTATATATGTGTGTGTGTGTGTGTATATATATATATATAAAATATGGGATATTGTAAAGATATCTGTTTTTAAAGTCTGTGTTAGATACAGAGCACTCTTCCTTTGCATCTGCTGCTGCTTTCTCAATAATTTATCTGTAATTAATTATTGAGATACCATTTTTTTAAAATATAAGTAAAATCTTAACAGCACAAAACACAGAATCATGAATTCAGCATTGAACTGCTCAAGCAGAGACAGAGTACAAAGGCAAAAGAATTGTTATTAGCATACAAATAGATGAGATAATGGAAAAGGGGATATACTGCTCAGGAAGCAGTTTTACAAATGTTATTTTTCAAGTGTTCTACAGGATGGAAGTCCCCATTCAATAACAGCATTTAAAAATTGTCATTAAAGCCTTAATCCTTTAATGTGCCACATGTGGGTGGCTGCTGTCCAGATGCCAAGTGAGGCTGGGGAGGAGGTGAGCTTCATGAGAAGGAGGAGTTCTTCAGATAAGCATCACATTGTCCTGAGGGCTTACAGATCCTCCCTGCACCATCCCCCAGAGACCCCAGAGAAGATTTTCAGCAAAGTGCAACAAGAGAAATTTAAAAAAAAAAAAAAAAAAGGCAAAAAAGCATCTGAAGTGCATTCCTTTCAGCAACAAACTCAGATTTCTAAGGTTTCTCTATCAGTCATTAGCAAAGGTACAGTCACAGGTCCCCAGAAATCAACAATGATTTTTAATATTAATGTACATTGAGACTAATACATATTTAAAGAATTTACCTACCCTTAGCTGAACCGCGGAAACTGAAAGCTACTGGGTTTCCAGCAACCTGCAATGCAATATAAAATAGATTATCTTAAACAACCTTTTCTGGAAATGGTTGGCACAAAGGTATGCAGCAAATTGAATCCTCTCACCTGAGAGATGATATCTCTCAACTGATGACAGCTTGCAACTATCTGACCATAATTTTAAGAAATTCTTTGTAGACCTCAAAAGAAACCTTGCATTGTACTTTTATGCCAAGGCAGTGGATACAACCTGAACAAGAAAAATCCTCATTAAAATACTCCTTTAAAAAATAGCTGCATATTCCACCTAACATCCTGTATTCTTGGCCCAGTCTAATCAGTGTGGGCAGTATCTGAATCTCGGGAAGATATTTAGATATCTGTGGGTGAATGTCACGTTGGCAAGCACACAGAAGAGCTAATAATTTTGCAGGATATTAGGCTATTTTTTGTCTGCACATACAAGCCACTGAAGCCATTGCAATGGAGCTCAGCAAGATGTGTTTCAGGCACAGAATGGTTAAATTATAGCTACTGCTCTCAACACTAGGAAAAAAAAATATAAAAGGATACCTCAAGGACCTAAGCTCTTTATAACCTTTGAAGCAGCAAATCTCTGACAGTACTTCATAGAGTAAGTACTGGAAGATAAACAGCTGCACCAGTACACATTATTATCAGTTAAATTATCAGATTCCAGCTAGCACAAAAGTCAAGTCAAGCAAATAATTAAAACTTCCAAGAGGAGCTGTGTGCCTATGGGGTTCACCCTGAAAGTCACTGGAGTGATTCACTCACAGAAGTCCTGATGCCTAAATATTTAAAAGATATTTGTAACTAGGGTATTCATTGCTCAGATTTTGGTCAGACGATTAAAAGAAAATCGGCACTAGCAGAAGGCTCAGCAAAATAAATATCACATGTCACTGACCTGAATATTTTCAGCTGCTCTATATCTTTGATCTAGTGAGTAAAACACAAAATGTCTCAGGACTCCTTGATCCTACCTCTAATCTTGATATTAACATCTTCGTTACAATTATCCAGGCACTGTGACCTAGACACGTGTGTACCAACAGTCAAAATTACTGGTGCTATTTCTATGCCAAAGCTGCTTTCCAGCTGGTATCAATATAAGAAATTAAACTTCGTGTAAATAGACCAAACTGCCTGAATAGTTAGAGAAAAGGCAGCTGGGAAGCTGCTGAGAACCTGAGAGAGCAGAAGTTTTTCTGTGCTGCTGAATGATATGGCAGCATTCAAAGGCATCTCCCTTTGAGATAGATCATTGCCAATCCTGTTCCAATTCTCACCTTTTTGCTGAAATATTTCTTGAGCTTGAATCCCCTCCTAAATGTGGGAGGGGGAGTGGGGAGAATCTGAAAATTGGGGATTTTAGTCTTCTGTGCTCTCTCTGTTGTCACTGGAGAGACATCCTTAGTACCTCTCCCCGTGGCCCTGGAGGTAAACTGGCAACACAATACTGAAATAATCACTTCTCCACAAATTTTCACCCACATCAGAGGTGACAGGGACCATGTAGTGGACAGATTTGGAGGCCATAATATATGAGGTCCCCAGGTGCAGAGCCCTGATGCCCCACAAAACAACAATTCAAAAAGATGTCCACCAAAACCATCCAAAACTTGTGCTGAAAAGGATTAGATGGGAGAAAGTAAGAAGGGAAGCAGAAGAAAAAGGAAAGGGGAAAAGCCAAAACAAAAGGAATGGTGAAAGAGAATAGCAGCTCAACAGAAGAACATCTGAGTCACTCTTTTAATAAAACTTTCTGTAAAGTTCGAAAACCCTACTGCATTTTATCCGTGAGACTGAAAAGATGAAAGGAGCAAGGAACAGAAGGTTGTAACTTTCATGTTTATACACAAATGTTTCGAAGGAACCTACCTCTGCCTTACAACCTCATTCAGTACTTGGAAGTGCAAGCACAAATTAAGCAAAGGCTTTGAAGTCCTCCGCTATGCAGGAGTCCCAGCAGAACAAGGAGTTCTGAGCTGAGGCAGAAAGGTGCCTGCAGTGTTGGAGGAACATGAGTGCAAGGAGGCAGACGGAAGATGTGTCTTTTAATCCTATGAGTTTCGCTTGTGCCGAGTCCCACTGAATCCATAGGGGGGATTTGTGTTGGAATGCCAGGAAGGTTGCTGGCCTGGCCTGTCAGCATTGTCCGAAGCCTCTGTGTCAGCCAGCTCTGCTGGCCTCAAGGGCACTTGGGGAGCACACACTTGCCAGGGCTGGAAGGCTGTGAGTGGATGCAGCAGGAAGGGAGAGGTCAAGCAGAAGAGGCTCTGCTCACATTCCCAGTGCTGCTGTGCACAGGAGGAAATGCTGCTGCAACCAAAACACCTGAACTATCAGTGAAGGTACCAAATACCTCCACATCAGCTCTTTCTGGGCAAGGTATCGTCGGCTGAGAAATCCTCCACAGACACAGGGCACCACAACTGCCCCAAGGGAATCCTCCGTGCAAAAAAGCTCAAAAAACATGGTATTCAATGCACTCTCTCCAGGCTGGACTGTCTCCATGGGCCATCTCTACCCCATCCCTCTGACTATGTTGCTCTGTCTTTGGCTGGATGCCTCTACTCAGCAGATACACTCCAGCACTGCTCTGGTCTTGCCCCATCCAGACTTTACCCAGAAAGTTCTACTGAGCTTTCAATGGCTGTCAGCACAACTAGGGAATTAGAGAGAGGACAAATAACCAACATACGATCAGCAGGGATGCACCATAATTATCCAGATTGGTAGAGAACGCTGAAGAGAAAGTCAAATTAAAGTAATGTTGCTGTGCACACAAGAACTAAAATTCTACATCCCATAGGAGAAGCTAAAGCAAAAAACCTGCGGAAAGTGAGTTCTTCTACTTGTTTTTGGGGCCTGAGGACTCCTTGTTTTGTGTACAAAGGGAATATTGACTTTGGCAGCACAGGGTACATCCTACAGGCCTCCAAGTCTCTTAAGCCTGCTCCCCCTACTTCTTTACTCCCATAAATTCCTCTTAGGAATGAATGAACTTTATTGTTAAAAAAAAAAATCTGCTTAATGAGTTTTCTCATGTATGGCCCAGATGAAAAAGCAAATGCTTAGCCTTTGAACTCAGGGCTAAATTACAGCATGGTAAGTGATGAGGACCTGTTGTTCACTATTTATTTGCTTTAGAACAGTAACAACGTCACCATTTCCAGCCAGCAGTTATCACTCCTGCTGGGTCAGCACTGAAGGGTTTTTTTCTCAGTGGAATCAAACAATTCAGGGCTTTTTCCCTCAATTTTACAGAATATCTCTGCAAATGCAAATCATCAAATTCCTGCTGATCATCCAGATGTTGCTGTTAAAATACATGGTCATACATACATATATGAGTGTTTATATATATAGAAATATATAATTATATAAATGTGCATATATAAATTCTGTTCATTTAAGTCTTAAAAGTATATAAATCTGTCTACATGTGTTAGAATATACACATGCAATGGAAGAAAACAGATCCTACTGTTGGAGATATTGAAAAGTCATCTGCACATCGTCCTGTGCAACTGGTTCTAGGTGGACGTGCTTGAGTACGTGGATAAGAAGACCTCAGGAGGTCTCTTCCCATTTCAAACATTCTGTGATCCTGAAATTCTATTTTTCTACCCAAAAGCAATTATTCAAGTTAGTTCTCTTCTAATGGCATCCATCTCTGGAGCATATGAACAATTTAGCAGCATGTTCATCCAGTTCTTAAGGTCCCAGAAGTTTTTCTTTGTATTTCTTTGTTTTTCCTTTTGGGACCTGCTGTTAAAAATTCATTGTTTTACTATTAGCAGTTCAATATGCTTCAGGCTGGAACACTGAGCCCACTGACAAAAGTTAAATATCCCTACATTCAACGACTTCATGGAAGATTTTAATCTCTAAAGTAAAATGCTTTGCCCAGAAGAACAGATTCTATAAACATAAATTTTACAAAAAACTTTTTCTTCCACTCAGTGGTGAGCTTTCCTTCCTTACAGCTGTCTCTAGGTTAAAATTAATGGAAAACTTTTCTAAGCTTGTCATGAGAAATGTTGTATCCCAAGTTACCGAGAAATATTAATGAGTATACTAATGGATAGAATTAGGAGCTTTAATGACTTACATTCAGCTGCCCGGAGCCGTACAATCTATGAAGGACTGAAGGAAGGCTCCCAGAGGGTCTCATGATGTGCTGATTCTCAAATCAATCCTTGGATCAGTTTCCTGGGAGTGCTCACAGACTTAGTAGTTTCAGGCACCAATTCAAGAAAATTGTCTTATTCACTATCTGCCACTGCAGATACTCCAGAGTTTTCCGCACCCAGCAACTAAAGCAGGGAAACTCCTGATTTCTAACAGTTTTTCAATGTGCTTAAACACATGCACACGTTTAAAATCCTTGGATTAGGCCATATTCCTAACTGCTTTCCATAGTTTGACCATTTTTGGGACTGGGTTACACCATTCTAAAACTAGTATATTATGCCTCATAACCAAGTGAATTCCAGAGTCTTGCTGTTCCAGCTAGGAAGAGATGTTAGGTTGATTTGGGAGCTTTATTGCACAAACTCTGTTTTGTGTCGGCTTGAAGGTAATTTCGGTTTTAGTAGCTTTGTAGGCCTCAAATAAGATAAATAGTTGTCATTATTTACTATTGACTCTTTTCTTAATTTTATTGCCCTCTGGCAGTAAATGCATTTTGCTTAACCACAACAAAGCCCCAGGGACTCTGCTGCAAGATCTCTGAAACCCCCAGCAAAGAGGAATGGCCCATCTTCTTTACATCTAGAGCAGGGTCCAGCATTACAGTGGAGAAGAAAAAGTGACACTTTGCATTTTTAGGAGATTTTCATGTTTCATCTCAGCCATTTGAAACCCCGTTGTTCACTGCCACAACAAAAGAATGCCTTGAGTTCCTACAAAAGCATAAGCCTGATAGGATACTTGAAGGGAGAAGACCAGGTAGTCCAAATTGTGCTCTTGCAGCAAGTGTCAAGAAAGAAATCACACAGCTGAGTGGAAAGGGAGGTAATCTTTATGTGGTTGAAAGGATAAGTCTGGCGCCGACTGCCAGAGAATGTTACAATCAATGGCACCACCGGCCTATGGAAATGGAGAAATTATTTTCATAATGCTGCATAATGATAGAAGACTGGCTGGATTTGCTGCTTGTGGTTTCTTATACTGAGGAACATAAGAAACGCCTCAACATTTTCAGCATTTCAGACAGAATTCCGGGTCTTGGCAGACAACAACTGAGCTAATTATGAGGAAGGTGTAGGGGAAAACAAAAAGAAAGGCTCCTCCCAGCATGTAACAGTTTTTCTCATTCAAGAGTTCGTGTGACATGAAGAAGGAGGAAGAAGAAAATTCTCTCCCTCCAGTCTGGTCCCCCTGTGTCCCTTGGACAGCCCAAGCTGGCAGTCCTGTTAGAGGGCTATGGCACCCCTCAGCTGCACTCCACAGCTCGGCTAAAGCACTTTCTGCACCAAAATAAAGACATGATTCACCATGGGAAGCTGCCAGCATGCAGCCATTATTGCAGGTTTGCTTTCTGATTCCCAAAGACCAGAGTTTCACAGCCTCTAGGAGGGTCCGTGGAAAGCTCAGGCCCAACATTTCAACTACCTGGAGGTACCCTTTGGACTCCACTTAAACACTGTTGCCAGTCTTCATGAACTGAAGGAAAAAAGGTGCTACGTTGACTTTTAACAGTTCCGAAATCTCAGGGAAGTGTGGGAGTTTAAATGACAGATGCTTTGGGTTAGAAATACATCATCATTATTCATTTCATCAGCTGCAGGAAAAATGAAAAATTTCATAGAAACCCAACAGAGATGATAGTTTAATGGTCTAGTAGGATGTGTACTACAAGATGCTGAAAACACGAGGATTGTTTAAACATGGAATGATGAATATGACCTTATCTTACTCACGAAGAGTCAGAACAGCTGCATCCTGATGCCAAATGTAAACAAAATCAAGGCAAGATGTGCAGTGAATAATCTCGATTTGCTTCTCTATTCAGCAGTGGAAAGCAAAGCTCAGCAGAGACATCTCAGTTTCCCACCTCTCCTATATCTATACATAAATACGATAGAGCGCAACCCACATTTGTTTAGACAGAGACTCAAAAATGTTTGAACTTCAGCGAAGCTTAAGAGATGTCCTAGAGATTCTTTTAGGGAAAAAACTTCAGAGCTCATTTATGCTAAATTGCACAAAATGCCCAGCTTTACAGCTTCATTCAAAGCTTTTTCATCCACAGGAGGGTATAACTTGTGAGGGAGATCCACAAATTTCGGAAACACTGCGGTTTTCAAGTGATCTCTCCATTCACATTCTTCAGAATAGCCAATACTCTGACTGAATAACACCTTCTTCATCTTTTTTTTTTTTTTTTTTTTTTTTTTTTTTTTTTTTTTTGAGAGAAGACTCAAATTTTGGAAGAAGAAGAGAGACAATAGGATCTCCACTGATTGGACAGCTGTACTACAAGAAGAAAATTTATGTTTACTCTAGAGAGTTTTTTATGAAAGAATGAACTGAAAAGCAGGAAGGCTAGTAAGTGCAAAATAAACTCCGAAGCATTTTAAATATAATAAGGGCAATAAGAATATGAGCCTTTTTGGAAGGAGAAAAGCAGAAGGAGGTATCTTAGGTGAATCTGAACATTCTAAGAAATTCTAAGGTGAGAAAAAAAAAATCAGGGATTTCATCAAGGTATCAAGGAACAAATAATTTTGAGGGAGGGGTCTAATGTCCAGACACTGGCTCAGCAGGGCTTTGAGAGATCTCTGAATCAGACAAGAGACATAACAATTGTCATTTGAGAAACAATTCTCCAAAGAGCTTTGAAGAGAAGAGATTTAGATATTGACAGGAGATGCACACAGAAATCCTGCCATCAGCAACCACTCCAAAGCAGGGATATTTCCTCATCAAAGTATTCAGAATAATGCCATAAGCTATGTAAGGGAACAGATTGACAGGCAGCACAGAGTCAAGATTAATGATGAGTGTCTAACCACCTAATTGCAGCTGAATATCTGAGTGCAGCAAATCACACCAAATATAGTGAATATAATCAAATACACTTCCCGTGCAGGGAAAATATCTCTCCAGTGCTTCTGTACATGCCTGGTTCCCAGATGAATCAGTCAAATGCCTGTTTCAAGCTTTCAAGACCCAGCCAGAGATGCTGTCTCTAAGAAGGTAGTTATTCACAGAATAGCAAAACCCATTTAGCTGGGGTTGCTGGGCTCCTGCTGCCATGGCTGATCCATGGCTGCAGTGTTGTGCAGGATCAGAAGCCCCAGTGTTGGCTTTTTCAGCGTGAGTTTTTCCTGCACTGTTTTCTGCAGCAAACTGATCACCACCATTAATCCCCCTCTCCCTCTGTACCACCGAAACACAAGATATGGTCCTGGAAATGACCCACAAATAACCTGGAAATAACTCTATAAATGCTGCCCCTTATTCAGGAGGAGTGAATGACATTGCTCTGGGGAGAGACAAAGCTCACACGTTCTGACTGCTGATCCATCCACACTGTGGCAAATTAAACTTGGCATGCACTCCTATAAATCCAGCCTGGCAGTGGAAGAGCTGGATCCAGAGCTCTTCAGAAATATAAGGCTACCTGAGGATCTGGCAGCCCACCTGGAGAAGTAGGATGGGATGGGACAGGACTACTGCTGCCATCTTGTCCCAGAAAAAGGGAAGAAAGTTTCCTATTGCACAATTCAAGAAGTATCAGAACGGTTACAGGCAGCTCTATCTCCAGTGTAGTCCTTGGCTTTGGGAACAAAACTGCCAAGAAACCATAATTTTATCGCCACAGTTTGCAACATCGTTTGAATGCTAAATGATGCCTGTTCACATTCAGGTGCCAAGAGAGTGCTTTAGGTACATTACCTGTCTGTCCTTTTCTAGGGAGCTAAGAAAAATGGATGTATTGGCAGTTACTTCTTTTTGTGCAAATATTCTCATTTGTGTTTCCCTGAAATTCAAAGCATTTTAGAGCCATGCAATGGTTAGATTTATCCTAGAGATTCTGTCTACACTGGGTACACTCCTAAGGTGCTTAAATACAGTCTGTCTTGAACTCAGATCTTCAACAGGACTCACCATACCGTGGATGATCCAGGGAATATTATATTCAGTTCTCAATGCACATCTAAGGAGACTGTTGGCAATAATCTTTGCTTTGACCCATGTGCAGCTCCAAGGTAGCCCTAATTATTGAAGAACTACAGCCCCACTCTTATACAAACCAAGAAACACTGAACTCTTTTCAGTTCCTCCTTAATTCACATTTGTCAATGTTATAGACCACCCTCAGAAAAATTATTGCAAGGCGAATATACAGAGATGCAGTGATTTTATTTGCTACTGCACTATTTTATGAGTGTGTACCGCAGAGCCTAACTTCAAGGCAAGAAGATTTATGGTGTAATTACTTTAGTATATTGTTGTACAATTTGCAACTAATGGAAAAGAAATTTACTGGCTACACTTCAGCTGTCAGAAAGTCTGTCTGCAGAATAAGAGTGGAGGGAATACGTGCTTCTCCCCGTGAGTGGAAATGTTAAATGACAGGCATCGCTTAACCTGATCAAACATTTTAAACTTGATCAGCTACCCATATCACAATAAGTGAATTTTCCTGCAAAGAAAATTAATTATTCCTCATAAGGAAACAGAAGCATGTGATATCAAGAAGCAAATAAAAAACTGCCCAGCACACCAACTCCCAGGAGAGTCAAGCCCAGTCAATCAACTTGCTAGCCAAGTGTAAAAATTAAGAATTCCACATCCTTTTTTAATTGCTTTAATTGGTGGTGTTTCCCAGTGGACTTTCATGTTTCACTTGGCCTTTTTTTCCCCAAGCTGAAAAAATGCATCTGATTAATAATCATGTAATTGGATTTCCAGTTCAATGTTTAACGGCTAACATTCAGTAATTAGGAAGAGCAAAAGCAGAGACTTGTCTTCACTTTTGACATAAGATCTCTTGGATGGAGAAAAAAAAATCATTCATATCAAATGTTTTGCAACTTACGTTTCTCAGCAACTTGCCAAATCTGTTCAAGTGAGATGCCTGGTAGTAAACACCCCTTTCATTAGAAACACAGAAATTGGAGGCATGAAATTGAATGGAGGAGGATGGAAGAGTTCAGTCGCAGTTTTCAATGGTCCTAATATTCAACTTAATTTAGAAGGAACCCAAACTCAAGTCCCTTGGAAATCAAATCAAAGTTTCCTGTTGCAGCAGAGATGAAAAGCTGATGCAATCTGATGGGTATCTAAGCCTAAAGTGAATTTAGCCTATATCAAACCGCAGTGAATGTGAAGATTTTTGTTTGATCTGTATATTTGGGACAGTTGCATGCTCTCTGAAGCAGAGAGGCAGCTGGGGCTCTGTCTGTTCTTTTCCCCATTTTCTACCCTCTGCTCACCACAACTACCATTGTTTGGACAATTCTGATTAATAGTTCTGGACTCCCATTATAGAGATAGTTACATAACATGTCTGCATCATAAAACTTCCCCTTACACAATTAGAATTAGATTTATTTAAAAATAAATAAATAAATAAATAAAAACACATTAAAATACAGAAATACCTTTGTTTCATATTGAAAATGCAATGAAACCAAGGCAAACTTGGAATGACAATAAATCAGGCTCCTGTCCAGGATCATGCACATGGGCAGGTCTTCATATCCTCAACTTCAGCCTATTTCCTGGCCAATTTAATGCAATTATGAGGGTATTAAACAAACCTTGAAATAAGGCAAGCTATGAAGCCCTATAACCATGTCCATAACAGAAGGAAACCATGCCAAAGTTTTCAGTCCCAAATACATCAAAAAAGCCTTTCAAGTCCCTTTAAATTGTCAGCTATCATCTTATCACAAGTTCAGCTAATGGGACCTGAAAACACTGAGGTGCTGCCCTGTTTTGAACTGAAGTATAATGATGATGATCTGCTCCTTGATGAACTCTGCACCCTACACACCAGTTTTCAGTTAGGACCCTTCAAAAGGCAGTTAAGTGTTTACCTTGAGTTCTTCTTTCTTGTTCACCATTCTCCAAGTTTCTGATCTCTTCCCACGTATGAACTGTCCAACAGCAATCCTCTGACCATGCCCTGAGCTGATGGACACACCTACACAGGAACAGAGGTGCTCCAAAAGGACTCATTGAGGAATTCAGTCAAAAATTCATTGGTGAAATAAACTAATGCCTGGTAATAACCATAACAATAAAAATGATAATAATAACAAAATGTCTTTTTATTGTCTCTGGGCACATATTCTGTATTCCCTTAGAACATCCTGAAGGCACATTTAATTGAGATACACGGATGTGACTGTACTTCTCCAGCTTCTTGCCTCCTCCCAGTGTGAATTCAATTTCAAGGCATTTTTCTGGAGGAAGATTATAGCTCATACAGAAGAAATCAAGGCAGTACAAAGGTACCTTACCATGCACTATGAGATGTGTGAATATTTAAGCATCTTTTAGTGTGCGCAGAACTTTGCAGGCATAGGGCAGCCTGTGACCTGAGACAGTCCAAAGCCCAAAGGACAGCCTGTTCTCTCATGCTTGGTCCTTTTCCTCTGCTCCTGTGGGACCCCAGGGGGCCCAGAACATTGGCCTCCAAGGTCACATCTGCCAGCATATACCTCTCATCATCACTGCAACAGAAACCAAAATAAGTCATTTAACCTCTTCCTTGACTGATTTTTCCTTTTGCATAAAAAGGCAATGGTATTGATGTCTCTTCCAGAATAATGAAAAAACTCCCACATAAATGTTTATCAAAAAAAGGGAAATATTTTTGTAGTAAAATGGAAGATATTCTGTAGAAAAGAAACTCTCATTATGTAAGTAAAAGGCAACCAAAAATTACAGGACCCTAGTGGAAAAGGCCTGAAACAGAAAAGCCAAATAATTTCTTACCAATAACAGTCTTAACAACGACTTAGGGAAAAGAATTTATGAACCAATTATAAGTCTCCACAGCTCTATAAACCTAACTGAGACAAACATTGACTAACATATTAAATTCTTGGTAGGGATTGGATTGTTAATGTGGACACCAAGATATGGCCACACCATTCAGCACCCGGGCCTGTGAGACTATTGTGTGCTGCTTTTCCCTGAGTTAGCTTCCACCTGTGTGCTTGGTTGGGTTTGGGAGCATCTTTTTCATGCTCCACTGAGCTGGACACAAAGAAATTACAAATGAAGTTACACCCTCCCAAAGGGTTGCTTTTTTAAAAAGTGCAGATTGGCTGTCAGGCAGCCTTTTATATGTGCAGTCTTCTCTGCTTCCTGTGAATTGGAATATGGCTTTTAAACATTATGTGAGTTTGGGGGTGAGTAGATCTAATAATCTTGCCCTGATGAAATTATTTACATGACATTAGTCCATTCCTGAGAATTATACTAACAAGCAGTGTGCATATCTATGTATGACATATTGACCTGAATGCCAAATACCTGAGATTTCTACATTAACAGGCTGATGGGTACTATTACAGTAATTATGTCAAATAAACCAAAGTTGACTTTGAAAGTCTGCCTACAAAATGAGAGCCAAGAACATAATCATCCATGAGTCTGCAGCTGTGCTGAAGCTTATTCTGTATTAAACACGTCATATACTTTTATTTTGGTGTGGCTTGTAGGATATCTCCAATACCAAAAAGTTCTGCTTCGCCCGTGATTCAGAGCACTCTGGCTGGTAGAAACGGGAAGGCAAGCAAGAGGAAAGCTCTGTCCTTGGCTGTGGTCTTCATGCTGACGTAGCTTCTGAGCCACATCTCAGGGGTACACCTTGATGACCCCATCTGCCCACACCTGTCATTTACAAGTTCCCACATCTACACAGAAAAGAGGTCCACAAAACCTTTTCATATATGCTGCCTCCGGGATTGACCTGGGCTCTAAGACTCAGAGAGGGCATTTTCTACCTCAGGAGAGGAAGCAGCTGCCCTGGCTTCTTTTCACGAGCAGGCTCCCTGGGAAGCCAGTGCAACCCTTGTACAAACTCCACGAGAGGAAGCCTGGGGAGATGAAGAGTTAATAAATCTCCTGACCAAATGGCTATATCTCTTTAATGTAGCTGTACCCACCAGATAACACTGTGCTCCAGGAGAAGCAGCTTTTTTCTGCCCCATATCTGATCCAAGCTGACTTACCAGAATTGGTCTGACTCACACGTACCAGCCTGCTCTCCTGCAGGAGCGAGGGATGAAGACAAAGCTTCCCTCAGAAGTGTGTTGGTGGGATTGGAGCCATTTCAAAAAAAATTGGGTGCCAGAGACTGACCTGTACTTTATCATCCTACATGCAGTTGTATTTTCATTTTCTGTCAATTATTCAATCCAGTAACCCTAGGGCAGAATACAGACTCTATCCATGAAATTCAGGTTCCCCATTAGATTGCTGTAGCTCTACAAACGAAGACTGTCAACTAAAAATTATCACTTTAATCCCTTTTTATATTACTATTTTGCTTTCCAGATTGCAATACTGAAGGCCATGCTGTTGCCTTTCTGTTTTATCTGTCCAGAGTGAGTCGGAAGTTAGCAAATGTGATGCCCATCTATGAGGGTTGCAAGAAGGATTCAGGGAGCTACAGACCTCTCAGTCTGACCTCAGTCCCAGGGAACAGATTATCTTGCCTGTTTAGACTGGATATTAAGAAAACTTCTTCACCAAAGGCTTGTGAGGCATTAGAACAGGCTGCCCAGGGAAGCGGTGGAGTCACCATCCCCGGAGGTATTTAGAAGATGAGTAGATGTGGCACTTAAGGACATTTTTAGTCCTTCTGCATATCAGGCTCTAGATTCCCTTTGTGCTATTCTCCTGTTGTCCAAGTGACATGAAGTCTACATTGTTTTCTACATTAGCTGTACCCAGGAGAATCTGAGACACAGAAATGTAATTTAAAATCAGGCAATGGGAATTCTTGATTGATATTCATCCCTCCTCTTTTGTATGTACATTGCTTCAATTGCAAGTCTGGACACTGCCCAGTGTTACCAGGATCCCTGCAAATTTTCTTTACACATTTAATTGACAGAGACCAGATTCTAACAGAAGAAACAGCAGTATGCCATTTGTCACTCCATGAAGGACTTTGGGAAAGCAAGGGATATGAAATATATTCCCCGATAATTCAGCAAGGCTTCACAATCTCTAGCTTCTTGCTCTGTTTCCAACTCACTCCCTCTCATAAATCTCTCAACATCCATAAAGAAGAGCTTTGTGATACTTTATGTGACAGGGGATACCACACAAAGGGCGCAGTTTCATGTAGCTAGTTTATATCTCCAATTATTTTTCTTTTTTGTTTTTTTAAACACTGGCCTTCCCTCCCTTTTCCCCCTGCTAAAACTGGTCAATATTAACACTACTGATGGTCAATGAACGCAGAATTATCTGAATTGGTAATCTCATTGCCATACACACAACAGCAAAACTACTGTTTCTGATGAAGTAAAAAATGCCCATGAGTCGCCGTCTGTTGCACATCACTCCTCCCCACCTCTCACTAAACCATTCCTTCACATAGATTGAGAAATCTGTCCCAGGTCAAAAGTATCACAAAGCTGGAAGAGAAACATTAAATTTATTTTCCATGACAATTTAGCCGAAGGTCTGCTGTGGTATGTTTGCACAGCATTTTGTGTAGCAGAGCCATGACCTATTTTAATACCAAATATATTGTGATCAAAAAGACAGGTAGCAAGACACAGAATGTTTCTTGGATTCCTTAAGTTTTCCAATCTGGTAACATACTTAATACTACAGGAAACCCCTTTTCTTTCCGTTGGTTCCACACGTCATATCTGTAATTATGGTGTCAGTAACTGACATGATACAAATTCACCAGAAAATAGGAAAGAGAATTTGCTCAATGCCTCTTTGCTCCAACCTTGTTCAGATCCTATTGCTCTCTCTGATTTCTTCTTTACCTTCATAAACTACATCCCAATTGATATTAAATTGCAGTTCCTTCAAAATAAAAAGAAAAACCTGTGGCTTTATTTCAGTACTAGCTACTTAGTACTACTGCTTTCCTGTTCAAGACAGCTCCAAGAAAAGATCCTCCTTCACACTGCCCTGCCATTAGTCCCTATCAATCAAAGCCCTGTCTGCACTGAGTGACCAGCACTGAATGCCTCAGAAAAGGTTACAAAACTTCCATAATTGTGTAATAATTCACCTTAGGGACGTTTGTTCCTAGTGACAGGATGCTAGTGGGCAGCTTAAGCACTCATACGCAGAGCTAATGGAATTAGAGGTTATCTGCAGTGTTTGGGAGGCTGCAGGCAATACAGTGAAGAAGGAAACAATGAGATGCTTGAAAAGGATCTTAAACCACAGACATATTTTCCTGTTTTGAAGCAGTCATTCTGTTCCTTACAATAATTCATGGCACGGTGGTCGGGGTCCTCAGAATTTGTATAGCCAGAGGCGAGGAGAGCTGTAGCATGTACAGTCTGAGCACCATAGACCAAGGACATATATTTCAGGTACTTATGTCCCCATGAAAGGTCTTGCTTTTCCCTTCCTGAAGCTGCCATCATGCCAGCTGACAGCCAAACTGCTTTGGAGAAACAGTCCATCTAACACAACAGGCTGTCACCAACAGCTTTGATATTTCCCCAGCACACCTTCACTAGCCTCTGGTAGTTTTGTCCTGAATGCATGTGCACTTCCAGACCCAACAACACCTTACAGCAACCAGTCCAACAGCAAAACTCCCCTGAACTTCATCAGCTTTGCTTCGGGTGATGATATGCAACTAAGTAAGGCTTTCAGGGGAAATTTGAAAGGCTCAAATTACACACAAACTATAAAATGAGTAATATGCACTTATGCCTCTTAATGGGACTGCCAATGGCCAATTTGTTGCACTTTAGACCCCAGGTTTTCACAGGCAGTTGAATAAAAATGCACTTCCCCGGAGTATAATAACAGCAAAAGAGGACTGACCAGGGATGAATCCTTTTCATCTGAGTTTCTCAGAAACTTGCAACTACTCTGTAAACATAACAGTAGTTGTTGCTTCATCGGTTCCTTCCAAGCTTATCTGCTGCAGAAAAGGTTAAGCATATTAACCAGGTGTTGCCTTTTGTGATATGTTTATTTTATTAGTACATGTCCTTGAACTAACGCTGCATTTCATGTACCTGCCAGATAAGTGACTGAAAGAACTCGGTATCTGGAACTGAGAACTCAGGGAAGGGAGGACGGGAGGGAGACGGGTACATTTCAGTATTGATAAGGAGTTCCAATTATCATGCTCATGCAAATGGCAGGGGCAGAAGTGGCTCACCTTGTAGAGGACAGATTTACACACATTTTACTCTTCAAAACTGATCTTGGAGTAGCAGAAATCAGGTCCCATTTCAAAATATCCCAGTTTTTCCCTAATAATGCTGCCATCTACTTTAGCCTGTGAGGCTGCTTCTGTTAGGTGAGACATTTTGGGATAAAAAGGCATACTGAGCAATCTCCCAAAGGCTTATCCATAACCTAAGACAGACAAGTGGATAAACCTGAGGAAGTCCTGTCTGTGAACTGTCACTAATGTACTAATCCCAGCCTGATGGCTGAACTGTGCCATGATCACTTCCTAGTGTAGACTGGTTTGCAGTCTGACATGGATTCATTGCTTCCAGAGGAGCCTTGGACTGACCTGGGCTCAGGCGTGCGCCTAGCCTAGCTTAGAGACAAAAACTACTCTAGCACAGGGAAGGCTTAATTAAGTTCTCAGCTGCCAAGTTGAAGACTTAAAAAAGAGAATCAGAGATATTGAAAAGCGTGTGCTTGGCACTGACCTCTCTGTCCTGTGGTCCCGCTTTGGGAGTCTCCGAGGCACTGCTGCAAAAGGAGCTCAGCATCCTCCACCAGCTGACAGGTCTTCAGGCTCAGCCTGGCAGCCAAGGACCAGGTGGGTCCAGCCCCACACCGAGGGGCTCCCTGCAAGTCAACTCTTCATCCTCTTGCTCAAGACAGACTGCTGCTCTTTCACTCTTTGCTTCTCCTGCACCTTTCTTCCTTCAGGAATGCAGCTTCAGCAGCTCCATACAACAATGATAACTGCAGCTCCCCCAGTCCTTTTTTCCCTTTGGGTGTGTGTTGCATAGGGAAGCATAGCAAGGGAAACCTTCTCACAGGTATCTCTGAACTCACACTGCTGCTTTGTTCAAAAACTAGCAAATGTCTTTTATTTTAAGTAGCCTTTTTGTCAGATATTTTAGAGGCCACTACAACACTTTGTGGTTGTAAATTATTTCCTTTGCACATGCCCACAGTTAGCCACCAGAGTGATTTTCTCCTTCCTATCCTTCCTGTTGCCCACAGCTACTGGCCTCACACAGATTCACTCTCACTTTACTCTGAGAGCTTGGTTTCACAACTCTCCAGCAGAAATTAAAACAGAGATGGAGCAGATCAGCCAGGAATTTCAGGGGTTCTGGTTTTGCAGCAATTCACTTCTGTTAGAAGGTGGAGACAGAGACCACTAGTTCATCTCCTATCTGTCACTAAATGTCTCAGCAGGAAAACAGCATTCCCTAACAAGTTCTGTGGAATGTGTCCTCAGCTCATCTGAATGCAGATGCTGAGGTTTGATGCTTATTATAAACCAAGCAGAGTTAGTACACAAGCTTCAGGTCTGTGATCCTGCAGCACCAATAACTCCACAGCTTCTCTCTGGTGTTCCTCTCTCTTTTTTCTTCCTCTGCCTCCACACCATATTCTTTTCCTTACACTTTCTCAAGCCTTAAATGGCCTCCTGTTTTTATTATTTCTATTTTGGTTTCCTTTATCAGGGATTTGCCCTCCTTCTCTCAGTTTTCTTGGCTACTCTCCATTTTCCTTGTGTGAACCAAGAAATTCCTGACAGCTGCACTTCCCATCTTGTGTTTTGCCGTCGTCGTCATTCTGTTTGTGTGCATGTACGGAGAGTGTGAGAGGAGCCCAGCCAGGCAGTGACACGGTTTGAATCCTACACTAACTGCAGGAGGAGTCAAACTCTCCCTCCATCCTTACAGCAGCTGTTTCCCTGGAGAACAGCAGCCAAAAGACCAAGCTCAGAGCCCCAGGAGCACCAGGGAGAGCCCAGAGCTCCGTGCTTGACACGCAGATTTACCACCAGATTTGTTGAAGCCATACAGCTGCACTTCCCCCTGCACGGTTCTGCTGTTGCTCTGTGCTGGCTTTTCACTTTCACAGCAGACAGCTGTGCTCCATGAAGAGATTGGGCAGGATTTAATCAATAAATGTTAAAAAACTGACTGGTTTTTTCCCTAATTCATTCTACAGACTCTCAGCACAGCTTTCCCCCCTACATGCACTGGCTGGTTTTTCAGTCTATCTCTCTCCTGCCCTAAGACCTGCACCAGCTGGTGCTGTTACTGTCACAGGGTCAGATGCTCCCCCACATTGACCAGAAATTATAACTGACATCAATCCTGGACAAGCAAGAATCATTGGTGATATAAATTGATGATTTTGAATAAGGATAAATACTGAATCCTACAAACTCTATCCATAATCCATTACCTCTGAAACATCTCTCTCTTTATGACTCAGCATCTGGTAGTCAGCTGAATCCAAACTTCTATAGTGTCGCATTAAAGCCACCTTCAGAATTATTTCTTCATGTATTTCCTAGAACTGTACAAAACCACAAGAGCAGTTGAGTAAAATACGCAATAATTCATAGTTATCACAGCAACAATGGTAAAATATATGCTTCCTGCTTATTGTTCTTGATTAAGAAAATTATTCACATGGCATCAGATGTTTGGAAAGAAATCCATCTCGTGGTTTGTTAATCAGAACAATACACCCCAGACTATTGAGAGAGATAACTTTCAGGGCTGAAAGGCTCTGCCAGTTATTTCCTATAGGAAGCTGATAAGACTCTACACACATTTGTTAGCCTGAAATTTGATGCTGCCAATCCATTAACATTTCCAACCTGAAAGCATTTAAACATATGGTTAATTTTAAGCATATGAGTAGTGACAAAAAATTCAAGCTGAACACTTATGACCTGGAACCCAAACTGGACGAGTTGCTGGAAACCTTAAAAAAAGCACAGTGGCCAATACATCTCTGAGATTTGGTTGGGAAGTTTTATATAGATTACTTTTTTCTCATCTTCTAACATTACATTAATATTTTGTCTTTATCATTAGCACATGCATGTGACATCCCCAAGCACTACAGTGTCTCTCTTGAGGAATGGCTGCATTTCAGCTCTCTCTGCAGAGCTTATCAATTTTGGTGTTACTCTGGGGCTCCTGGTAAAGCTGTTCCATAATGGCGTGATCTTGTAAATAATCCATTATAAATTATTCTTCGTCTGCACACAGGTAAGCAAATGTCTCACACCTTGCAGATGTTGTTAGCTGAGGTGAAAAATCACCAGCTGGTTGTTGGTTTCAGCAGAACAATCAGCACAAAGTATCAAAAGGTGGCTGTCTCTGCCCTACTGTGTGGCGTGATCAGCTCAGGGGTGATGCATTTTTTAGGTATGTCCTTTGTTTAGCAAAACGAGACAGCTGAGGACAGGATGCAGTCCTAGAGGCATGGTGAGCAGATCACATTTGTCTTGTTCATCCGTTCTTCCAGCTTCTGGGAGATCCACTGGAACACAGTATCACCAGAAAGATACGTGTTTTATAAATAAGCAATGACAGGCAAAAAGCAATTGAATTAGATCCCCAAAGCTTTACTAAGACAGATGATCCTTGAAAGCACAGCTAGGATATTAAACATAGTGAAAGTATAATTCTTAATTTCTAGGCATCTGTGAGAATAATTACCATTCTTTTGGGAGCATTGTAGTGACTGTAGCTGGTAGATGTCTAAATGAGACAATATTTCCTTTTGATATTGCATCATTAAGATAACTGATTCCTATACCCAGACAAATGTTTCATATAACTCTTTCCTCCCTTTTCTTAATGTGTGCAATTGTGAAAGAGGAGCACTGTGGGGACTTAGTGGCTGTATCTCTTTATGAGTCTGAACTGTGACATGGAGGACTCGGTGAGTTTATTGATTTTAATTTCTTATATTTGGGATTTATCTTCTCAGCTTTTACTTAACAGCTGAGAATACTCACCATGTTGGTACAGAAGACCGACTACCCAAGGGCGAATTTCAGATCCTCATTTCTCCACCTGTGTACTTATTTTTCTGCTCCTGGGTGGATACCAGCTGCCAGGCTTTGATCCAGGCTTTGATCCAATCTTTGATCAAGAGTGGCTGATGGGTACACTCTGTGAGAGAGCATTCCTCTCTCTCAGCTTCCATAACCAGAGATGAGAGTAGCAGGAGACCTTAAAGTGGATTTCCATGAGTATCAGAGGGAAAGATCAGGCATTCCCTTTGAAGATCCTTTGTTATTGAAATCTAGATTATGGTCTCTGATTTGGCTTGAAAACCCTAAACTACAAGGCACATAGTACTTGTAGGGGGTAAAAGGGTCTGAAAGGCAGGGATTGAGAGCTGTGGGTGCCACGATATTTATTTTTCCCAGGAAGACAGCCAGAATGGTCCTGAAAGCAAAGACAGAGAAAACCTGGTGAGAAATCCCCTTTCCAGGCTGTTATGTAAGAACCACCATTTTGCAGTAGTGAGAAAAAGTTTAAGAGGGTTTTTGGTTTAAACCAGACTCAGCAATTCTCAGGCTGTTTCAGTATAGGAAGGAGTGTTGAGTTAGGTTGATTTCCTTACTGGGCCATTTAAAGACCAAGCTAATAAGGAGCTTTATGACTGAGAAATCACGTGACAACATAGGAAAAGTAAACAGATATGAAACAATAGATGGAGCACGTCTGTCATCCTCAGAAGAGGTGTTTCTTCCTGTGGATCACTGAACTTTGGTGCCAGAAGGAGCAATATCTGTCAGTGATTTGTGATCTCCCTTGCTCACTTAACTATTCTTTTCCCCAGGGCACCATTTTTACCTTCTTCAACTTCCTTGATGCCTGTGAGGAAAGTATTTGTGCCCTATGGTGTCTCTGCATTCCAGCACTCAGAGCCATAGCCTGGATGCTCCTCCAACCCTAGGTATTGCTGCCAGAGAGAATTAATGGCCATAGGTTGCCAGGGGTAATGAACTCTAATGACTTTCTCACTTGAGACTGCCTTGGTTCAGTGACACAGGGACTGATGTAAGACTTTCTTTAAAAGGTATTTTACTTACGTGATTCCTCGCCTTCTTTGGTCGCTCCACCCTCCCTTCCTTTCCCTTCTCTCTGCCAGTACTGCCAAGCCTGGCAGGCCATTACTGCTTTCTCCATCTTCTATTTTGAGGTGGGATCAACACCAACCAGCCACAGAGCAGGGCTCTGCCCAAAGCCTTTCCCAGTTCTCCCACGTGCAAAGGGCCAGGATGCATTCATGCCCATTATGGTGCTACAGTGGACTTATTCATGGACTCACTTCTTCCTGCTGTGAGACTGCCTTGCCCCAGTGCTGTTTTCCTTGGCACAATCCATGAAACAAGAAGGAATTTTTACGTCGAAATCCCTGTGTCTCTGGGAAACATTTCCCCATGCACACATCCTAGCAAGAGATCTACTGCATCCGTAATTGCACTCAGCACTTGGAATGTGGTGACGTCTCCACATTTCATGACCAAACATAGTCTTTGCCATTGCCCAAGGGTGGAATAGGCTCTACCAGCATTACCCTATGGTCCTTTATCTCCTGCTTTCGTCACGCTCATTTTTATGCGTTTGGAGGAAAGTTGTGTTGTCCGCTGCTCATGATGCCCCGCTGCCTGCAAAGGAGACTTGCTGTATTTGTAGTATTTCTGCTCTTCTTCTTTCAGCTTTTCAGGCTGCAGCGAGTCAGTCTTCTGCTTTGTGGTTCTCTCCTTCCCAACCCTTCTGGTCTCATGAAAGACTTTTCTGAAATTCATGAGGGCTCATTGCAAGCTGACCCATAAGAGGCTCAGTGCTCCAGCTTTCCTTTCTTCCAGGAACAGTTTAAGTAAGGACAAGTCACTGTTTTATCTGGTGAGAGGATAAGGCACAGGGGTGCAATTCTACCACGCAGTACTCAAGCCTGGGTGCAACACCAGGGGAAACCAGTGTCACAGTAAGTCTGTTGTCGGAGGTGCCAGAAGGCACTCTTTGTACAGTAGCTTCAGATTAATCCTGCTATTGGTGAGTTCTGAAAACAACCCCAGCAGGTTTCAATCAACCAAAGCACAAACAGTTCTCACCTAGGCTGGGAGGGGAAATGATAAGGGTGATTTCATCCCTTCATGTCTAATGCAGACTATGACAGATGGGGGAACCACAGAGCATACTAATGAAATGGGATAGGAAGGAGAGCCTTCACACAGAGAACACCTGACTGCTGAGTTATCCTTCACCTCAGGTACCTCTTGGGTGTTTGAACAGGAGTTACTTCATTTGCAGTCATGAGCACACACACTTCCTCCCACAAACTGGTCATGCACTGACTCCTGTCCAGTTCAGTGCTTCGCACACACAGTGCCTTTCCTTGGGTAAAGCTACTTCAGGTACCCTCACTTAAAAGTGAGATTCCTATTTCCAGCATCAGACTGGACACGTTCACTGCCAGTGGCTCTCTTACACCTCTGTGCCCACAGCAAATAGACCCTGCTGATTAACACAGATGCAAAGTATACTTTCAGCACTGGGATTAGTAAAATCAGAATTAAGAAACAAGAGCCTTCACATTTTTCCTTTTTTCCCTACTCCACGAATAAAATCTATGGATATAAAATATGAATAAATCTATGGAGGTTGTTTTGTAAAATATTAATAAATCTATGGAATTATGGATTTGTTCATGATAGTTTTTTGGTTTCTTCTGGAAAGTGTAGCTCAGCTTGAGTTTTAGATGAACATATTCATTGCACCTACCAGATTAAGATTTGTCTCTGCTGATCTTCTAGAGGGGTAAATGAGACCTTTAGCAGCCCCATGGCAGCCTGGCTAAACTGCTTATTGTGCTAACTAAATTAATTATGATTAGTTTGATAAATCATTGTGCAATATAGCTATAACTCAGGACAGTGGAGCAGCACTACCCTTTAATGACTGTGCTTGAATCATATTGTAGGTGAGTTCATGAGCTGCAGTCCAGGAGAAGCAGTTTGCTCCAGGCATCTCTGCAGAGAGATGGAGGTTGAATATGAGAATAGAGGCAAATAGTTGTGGGAGAGTTTTTAGAGGGGCTTCAGACAGAATGCAGAGAAAGGTTTGGTAGCAGAGGAGATGTACAGGTGAGGGCTGAAAAAAGAGGAAGCAACCACTGTCAGGAACATTTCCACAGCCCAGCAGTCAGCATCAAACCCCAGTCTCTTTTTGCATGCTCTCAAGACACTCCTAAAAAAGAAGCAGGAGCTGTGCACTAACAGAGATGTTTCCCTGCCTGGGTCCTGCCCTAGCACACCAAGGCCTGATCCCTGCACAGGGACTAAGCCCTGCAGCAAAGCTGGGGCAGCCCGGAGGCTGGAGTAGAGGAGATGTCCTACAGGGAAGGCTTTTCCCTGCATCCCTAGATCAGACCAGCACTCATGCAGGAGGCATAATTAAAACACAGTGCATTGACAGATAGCTGCTTAACGAAAAAATTAACAAACCAGCTCTGGAAGATACAAATCTAAGGAAAAACAAACAACACAACTGTCAGCCCAGCCTGACAGTCAGGCTATCAGATGCACAAAAAATTGGTTTCATTATTTAACCACTGTTTCGTCCTTCCCAACACTTACTGTGCTGTGCATTTTTTCCACTTTTCAAGCAGTTTGCACCCTTGAAGCCCAGCTCCACATGGTTCTGGGGAGAAAATGTTCAGTCCAGGCTCCACCTGCTGTGACAAAAAAAAGTTTCCAGGCAGAGGGGGGCAAAAGGTATACATTCTACTTTTCAGGTTACTTACCTGCATCAAAAGAAAATCTAGAAGAGAATGATGCAGGAGATGAGCTAAAATTGGAGATGAGAATTAGCACCATCTCATTGGGGAAGGAAATTTCCAGCTTGCTTATGCAAACAAAGCCAGGGGTGAGTTCAACTCATTAACTCAGCATAAACCATCTACCTGTTTTCCGCTGTACTATTTTTTCTGCCAGATTAGTGAGCTGAATCAGCATAGAGAGGGTCCTACAGGTGCCAGAGTTTGCATGGATAAATGGCAGGATCTTAAATGTAGGAGTGGAGAGAAAAGAAGCTTAGTGAGCAGTAGGCATCAAGAAGGTCTTACCCCATCTGAGGGTACTGTTGGTCTGTAAAATTGGTGAGACAGGGATTGTGCTTCAGCACTTCTGTGCACTTTTTGATCTGTACTTCCATCTGTGGAAGACAGAATTTATAATACGACCAGAATAAAGTATAAGCTATGATGAACACACCACCATCTCTACATAGGAGTATAATATAATCTCTACAATATATTTGGTGGGTGGGTGTGAAAAGCTGTGATCAAGGTTAGGTTCAGGAGCTGCTGCACCTGCAGGACCAGCAACACCTGTGAATTGTGCATGCATTCTCCCAGAAGTCTGTTTAACATCTGGTGGGTTGGCTCCAGTTGAAGTACAAGCCATTGCCATTTTCTGCTCCTTACGGCCAAGTGTACTGCACAGAGATCTCCTCCAGCCCTCACAGAGGACACCTGGCCTTCTTGGGACGGTCTTAGCAGGACTGTGCTAATCCTGATCTCCTGCCTGCCAAGGGGAATGGCAGAGTCCCCTGCAAACACCCTCCCCTACTCACTGTACCTATTGTCAGTGGGAGAGAGCTGCCTCGAAGGTGCACAAAGGAGGACAGGCTGGCTCTTCAACACCTGCTCGACACTCTCACACTGCCAAGCCACTCTCCACGCTGGCCTGGGGTAGTGCCACAGCCACACAGCCACTTGCATCATGAAACCAAACAGCCTCCTTGGTGCCACTCAGCCCTGGTCATTCAGCAATGAGTCACAGCTTTGGCCATGGCTTTCCCCTGTTCCAGAGAATCCCAGCATACACATTTGTCACTTGCTGACCATTTGCTCAGAGGCTTTCTCTTTTTCCTGTTTTCTTTCTTTTTTTTTTCTTTTTTTTTTATGAGATAGTGAAGCTCATGGTGTATCTGATTAGCTAACAGCTTCCTGGTGCCTGTGGGAATTACTATATCCAATGCTTTTAGAGAAGGTATTTGTACTGCTTTTACCTGCCACTCTCCATATTGATCAGTTGCTGCTTTCAGGAATTTATTTCTACCATATTACAAAGATCACCTTACTTTAAATCCACTCTGTCTCCTGGATATGTGTTAGCAGGAGAAGTATGGCTTGTGTTGCATTTTCTTAGACTATTATTCTATATTAAAAGAAGATTAATTATAATGACTTCGCTTAAAATGTCATGGTGCAGCGAGAGGACTTTCAGCTCCCCTAATTTAAGGTACTTAAGGCTACTCCTCCTGTTGTGTCCTGTGTTTGCACTATTTATATTTTTTTATTCAGTAATTTTTCCTTCTGGTGGAGTCTGCTGGGTAACAGCCCTGGAGCCTGCAGGCTCACATCTGCAACCAGCTCTCCCTCACTAGGACTCTGAGTGTTCCCTGGGAAGGGTGACTGCCAAAGGAGCAGCCTCGAGGAAAGCCAGGTGCTTTCTCCAGGCCCAGGACTGGCTCCCACCCCTGCCAGGCTTGGGCAGAGACACACATGAAACTCAACACAGGGAGAGAAATTCAAAATGAGCCCTCTCCCTGGTAAAAAATTATAAAGAACAAATAATAAACAGTCTGCTCTCAAATATAAGAGAGTGAAGAGTGCTTGTTTATGATCTCGTCTGGTACAGAAATGATATAATAAATGGTGTTATACTGCATGATATATAGGATATTTAAATGGGGTTTCAGTGTCTGGAGACAAAACTTCAAAAGAACTGTTTTCCAGTACTTTATGATGAGGTACATTCTTCCCTTACAAGGTCCCCACACCTAAAATCCAAAGACTGGATCAAAAAGTATGGTGACTTTAATTCAAACCTGCTGCTTCTCAATGCCTTCTCACACTGAAATTTATAAGCCTCTGCTCATCCTTTTTTACAAAATAGTAAAAATTTGAAAGTCACCTAAGCACAGCCATTATTGGTTGGCTGCTTGGCATTTAGGCAGAAATCTGTTCAGAAGGGAAGACTTGAGCATTGCAGTCACACTAACAGGGTGTATTTGTCCATGGTGAAGACCTCCCTGAAGACAACAGCAATACATCATTGGTAAATTTAATCTATTGCATCACTAGTCCGACATTCCCAGCAGCCACCTGCAGAGGGTTCCCAGGGACTGAGTGCTGACCCAACTCATCTCCTGCCTATACCCATGGCAGCATGCCAATCAAGGATGAAGTGGGAAGGAAAGCTTTGGAAAATACCATCACATAAATGGAAAACAATGAAAAATTCCTAGCTTGGGTTAATTTCAGAAGTTGTCCAAGAATCTAGTGTCAGCAAGCTTTCAACTTGATGATGAAGTGAAAAAAAAAAGCAAAAGGAAAAAAATATTCCTAGCTGATGGAAAGAAAAAAAAAAGTACATATATATAAATTAAAATTCACAGAGATATAGTAGCTTCCAAGTCTGTTACTGCCAATGAAGCAACTGCTGTCAACTGCAGAGTATCCAGGATACGTTATTTGTTTATATTAATGAAGAAAAAAAAATAAATCCAACAAATTGGGAGCATGGTGCAGAGAGAAACTTCCTGGGCCATAAAGTCCAGACTACGAGTATCCCAGGCACCACATAATTGACTCCTTTTCATCTGAGTTATCTCTGGTGTCCTAGATTGATGTGGAAAGAATGTAAAACAGGAGATATTAGCAATCAGAAAATAAAAAATGACTGCATCTTAAACAAAGCCACACCAGCACCGAGAGCAGCCACAAACACAACAATGTGTAAGGGGCAGACGGGTAAGGCAAAGACTGAAGTGTAATGAAAGGTCTGATCCATTTTTGAAGAAACGTGTCGTGGTCTCAACACGGCTGTACCACGGGAGCAGCAGAAGGGCTCCTGGGCAGGGCACTGAAGGAGGGACCATGGGTGGGGGGCTGTTTGGTGACTCACTCCCACTGTGCTCTGGCGTTTCTTCCACTCCTGCCTGGTGGGGTGCGAGCAGTCTCCACTCACAGAGGTTCAGCCCAGGGTGGTGAAACGCTCAGCTTAATATAACCAGAGGTTGACAGGGACGGGAACACAGCTGTGGCCTGCAGGGACAAACCATGTGTCTGGTGAAAGATGTTCAGAGCTGCTGATTCACTGCTTTTACCAAGTGGTTTAACATCACCGTAGCAGGCATCAGCATCCACCCTCTCTTCCCTGTCCTGCAGTGTCCACTAAGCTGCAGGGTTGTGTTTCCATTGTCTTCTTGCCTCCATCACCTTTAATCACCTCTAATTCACCTCCGTGAAAACTGAGATTTGGGAGCTCAGTTCTCCTTGGGTAGAGGTGGAAATCGAAGTCTTTATCTTTTGTCAAATTAAAGCTTCATGTCTTTTACAGGAAGAGAAGGAAAGGGGAAAACAGTAGCAAACTACATGAGGCAGAGGGAATTGATTGCAACCAGACATGTGTAATTGCATTGTGGAGGACATTTAATATTTCAACTTGATCTTTGCTGTATCAAGAGAGCAAAGAAAATCAACGTATGAGGAAGAGAGAGGCTGCAATGTCTCTTGATTTGAATTGTAAATGCCCACAAGCAAAACCATGAGGTACTTTCAGACAATCTGCACTGCCGTTGACTGAATGTATGTGACCCAGACTGCAGGGAGAACCAGAAAGCCACTGCACCTGCTTGGAGACAACAGTGGCCCTAAGCTATCATGGCAGGTCCTCAGCACAGCAGGTACTTAACCCAATCCAAGTGATGAATTTCTCTCTCCCCTTCACTCCTGGGCAGCTACAAAAACACTGGCAAAGGGCTCTCAGACCCCTGCAAGGAGGAAAGAGCTTTGCATCCTACAGCCTTAAATGGCCCCACCCTCAAAGCCAGACCTTATAACTCTGACTGGACCAACTTGTCTGTAGCACTTTGGCCACCTACCACAGAAATGCAGCTCCCTGAGGTGGATCAGAGCTGGCTCGAGCTACAGTTTACATCACAGAGGAAATAATTGCCCCAAGAGCTCCATGTGCTCATCCTCTCCAGCAGCCTAAAGCTGCCAAACACCTCTCTGTTTGCCTTGATCACTTCCATGCTCTCTCAGCCAACGGCAATCCAGCTGTACATATTAATTATTGCAAAAGAGGGGGAGATTTACTCATTGCTCCAGATGATTAGTCAGCTAGTCAGGCATAACATCACCCATGCTATTGAAATTGCAGTCAGATAATAACGTTATATGCACTGCAATCATAACCATCATCAAACACCGGAGGAGCCTGGTGATACAAGCAATGTCATCTGTTCACAGTCTCTACAACCTGAAATTATCTAGAATCTGGAATAAATTCTTAAAGACAGCTCATGAGATCAAGGTCTTGGTACAGGGGAAAACTGGAAACAGACCAGTGATGGATGCCAAACAAGAGAGGTTTTTTGGACAGCATGTGGGGAACAAGGATATGAATCCTTTTCAGTTTTGGTTTTCCTGACCTGGTGGTACACATGTGCAGACAGGAGCTGGTCAAGAGGTCAGCGCACTACAAAATGCTGTTGCAAGCACTGCCCCACTCCCTGCTGCTGGGACACATTCCCTCAGCCCCGAGCATCCTGCTCATCCCAGGGTGTGAGGGCAGAAGCTGCCCCTCATCACCTAATGGAGAGGAGATGGGCAGGGCAGGGCCAAGCTCACCAGCATTCCATGCATCCAAAATCTCTTTTTGAGAGTGACCACCACAGAGATGATCTGGAGAGAGAAGACAGATTTGGCTGATCGCTCCCTTAAAATAAACCACACTCTTCCTTTTGTTATCCACTCTGGTTTTGAAGCAGCCTGTTAATAGCCAAGACAGGGAATTTGTTTAACAGAATTTACCAGATTTGCATCCTTATTTATAGCTCTTCCTGGTTAGCTGAGTATGTACCCCAGCAGCTGGGTTACTTTCTCAGTAATTCTCCATGCACAATTAGACCTCTCATCTCACTGACCTTGTCACTGCACTTACTGCAGTGAAAGGTCTTCGCTAAATTTCTGTTCATTCATTCTCTTCATTCAGATCTCAAACCAAAACCATAAAAATACGACTGTTTAGCCCCCAATACTATTGCTCAGCAGCCACAATGTGCATTTTTTTCTCCGCATTCTCCATTTCACACGGGATCAATTCCTCCTCCAACTTCCTAAACTAGCAAACTTCTGAGAAGGGATTGTAGTCTTTGATCCTGAAGCTGGGTTGCAGCAAGGAGCAACTTTCACTGGCTATACATTCATATGGGTAGTCAAAGTATGTATTTATTAGGGAATGCAGGTGAGGATGCCCCCAGTCCAAATCCTGCATAAACATAGTGACCAGCAGTGCAGTCCCCAAAGCCATACACACACACACACACGGTAGGCAAGGGCACTGTCTACCCAACTGCCTCAACCCCTCTCAGATTCCAAAGCTGCTTTAAAACATCTTGTGCGCTTACATAAATGTCTTGAACTCATCATAAGTTTGGGCCAAGCACCTGACTTCCGTCTCACCACTCAAAATAGGCTCGACAAAGAATATTTATCTGTCAGCCTTGTAGCACTACATCTTGCATCTTAGCACTGAAATGAAAAGACTTGGTGAGGTAGCCAGAGCCTAGAAGAAAGGATATAATGAAGAAGCAGCATGAGAACTTACAGTCATCACAGTAGGTGTAAAAAAGTGTCTTCCGTCTTGTTACTTTTTCTTCCAGTGTGTATTTTGCCCAAGGCTGGTGGTATTCACTTGTTGAGCAGCTCTTTGGTGATCTGCGGGAAGCTGATCGGTCTTCTCAGTGGGGCAGTTTTAGTTTGGAACAGATAATTTAAGACAAAGGCTATCAGCGTGTTGTCTGGCTTACAAACAGTGGCTGAGCCTGCCCAAGGCCTGCCTTCCAGTGGAACTGACACAGGGATCTTTTCTCAGCTAAGTAATGAGCTGTATTGATTTTCCTCAAAAAGAAAATTGGACTTTTACAAACAACTCAACAAGCTGCTTGAGTCAGGATGTTGCTGAAGGGATCTTGTGACCACCACAGGCTCTTGTGCTTATCATGAAAGAGAGAACACAAAACCTCAGTGGGTTTTCTCTGCAAGGGTGGGTTACACAGTCAAAAGCAAATCTCCCTCTTAATACCTTGGACAGGTACCAGACTAACGTGCCCTGCAGAGTCAGTTGACATTCACTCATTTGAAAAGCATCTGCATGACCAAGTTTGTGCTCATTCTTGTGAGTTAAGGCCCAAAGACTGCACCAGGAGGCCACATCTCTCTCCTGTCTTTTCCTAGACTCTTCCCAGTCTCACAGAAATGCACCCACTGCTGGCTGGACACCTCAGCAGCAAGGAGCACTGGGCCACCTGGTAGATCACTGCTGTTCATCTGGGCAAAATAACTCCAAGGGTTGAGCCCCTGGCAACATCTCTCTGCTCTTCCCTGAGCTGTTGAGCATTTCAGACCTTCTGCGGAAGTCTCATCACATGGCTGAACCCATGGGATTGTCCTCTTCACTTACACCAGACTATCCAGGTCTGGCCAGCACAGGTTTATTTCTTACCTCCTAAAGCTCAAAATTATTAGCTTTAATCTCCATTCCAATCTCCAAACCTACAGCACATTCCTGAAGCTGATCTGAGAGGAGAAAAACATTCAGCCAACTTCTAAACTGTCAATGGAATACGAGTCCTACCCCAGTACCTCTCCAAAGGTTCTGGTGGCCTGGTACACAGCACAGAGCTGCACACCCAGGACCTGGCTGCGTGCACCAGCTCACTCAGGCTCACCTGGACACCTCTGTCCCCTCGCTCTGCGCCCCACTTGCCAGGGCAGAACACCCATCTCTCTTGCAGAGGGTGCCACTCTGTCCACCCTTCCACTCAAACCTGGGCACCCTGACATGCAAGGATGCAAAGGCAAATCCCCTTCCTCTACTGAAAAGGGATCATTGCAGAGCATCTGAAAGAATAAACCTAACCATGATGTGACAAGCTGGTCTAATGAGGTCAGGCTGCCTCCAGGAACCAAACCCCGGCAGGGTTTGCATAGTGCCCCAGCCCCCTGGGGCTGCCAATCCTCACATCAGCACCAGTGCCACCTCCAGTCCCCAGCTACGTGCTTGCAGTCCCCCAGGAGGCACCGCCAGCACCCAGGCAGGCAGGAAGGCAGTGAGGCTGTTCCCTAGATGTTCCAATCCCAAGGCTTTGCCATGCGCTGCAGCCTCAGGCATCCACTGCTTCCAATGGCCCCAGAAGGAAGCAAGACACTCACGCAAAGCAGGAGGCAGCTTCAGCCTTGCTCTCATCTGTGATGAGGCAACACCCAGCAGCCCGACTGTTAAATGCCATGGCATCCAATTGTTCTTTGCAGTTTGACTCAGAGATCACATGACTCCTAGCTCTGTCTTAAATGATATATCTTTGGACTCTGAAATTAAGCACTTATGGTCAATAATCTCTCTGAACAGGCATGGACACCTATAGAAACCTACAGAGGAAAACAAACTCTAATCAAAGTCTGCAAAATTAGAAAATGAAAGAAAAAAAAATCAATAGCAGTAAGCTCAGCAGGGACAAGAAGTGTTAATTTTGTGTTGGTAAATGGGAATTACAAGAAAATAGAAAATATATAAAATGTAAATTAAAAGTCACAAAAAACCACAATTAAAAGAAGTAGCTGACACGCTTACCTGGGCCAGAAAGGAACGCAATTAAAACCACAAAATAGGCTTTTCTAATATTTTCCATATCAGTCATTTTTGTGTATTATTTAGAGCATTATAAAATCTGGAGAAATATTAAAATCTTTCCAGTAAACCAATGTCTTACTATTTTGTTTTAACACATGAGGAGAAGAAAGTTTTACAAGACCTCTGGCTTATAAAACAAGATGCTTTCCTTCCGAATGGGATAAATAGAGATCATGGCAGTAAGCAAACTAGAAGTAGCTATATCTGACCTAACTCAAAACACAAGAGCTTCGGTGATGCGTGTAAGGAAGATGAACACCACATTGTAGTGACGTGCTCAGGTCCCAGCTGTCTGCCTGACCCATCTCTGCATGGTGCATTTTCCCCAGGAACCAGGAACAATGTGCTGTACCCAACCCCAGTGGCAGCAGGTTGAAAGGAGGGGTGAAAGGCTGAGGTGATCACCAGCTCAGAGCAAGGCATAATAATCCCATTTTCCAAACATTCCCCATTTACAATCCCTCTTCTCTTTAATACAGACTGTGTTGTTTTAATGATGAATGAGCTTCTTTTGACCCGGTTTTGGGAAGTAACAGGAGATCTCCAAAGCTCAGGCTAGCAATGCCTTTTGCAGAAAAAAAAAAAAAAAAAGAAGAAAAACAGTGACAAATTTTGCTCCCTGCCTTAATATGAGATGCTGATGTCACCTAACCAGATTCACACAACACCTGCCCTCCTTCCTAGAAGTACATTAAAAGCAGCAAAATATCTCCTCTCCCCTTGTTACCATCCCTTCAATAATTCTGCAGAATTAGGCTGAATGCGCTGATTATTTTCCATGTGCATTAATCATGGCTAAATCATGCTAGAGAAGAAAAATGTACAGCCTGCTGTTCCTTCTCAGCATCCTCCTCTCACCCTGCTCTCAGAACAGTCTCAGCCTGGAGGGCATCCTGCCAGTGTGATTAACAGTGTGAAGTGGAGAAGGGAAAGAGATGGGAAGATGAAGGAAAAAGACCTTTCCTTAAAACTTAGACATTGCTTTTGGCTTATGAGAGCAGCAAACCCTTGAGAGCATCATGTACCTGCAGCCACGAGCTTCCTCAGCCCATGAAATCCAGACATGATCGACTGCTGTCATCTTCTGCAGTCTCCTTCCAGTCCCTGTCCAGAGCCCCACTGCAAGCTTATATATCCCAACATTAGACTCATGAGAAATGCCTACCAAGCTTTTCTCTTTTTCTGCTGTGGCTGTGCTTATTAAAATATTCAGTAAAAGTTTACTAAATTATGAAGAGCTGCAAATGGTCAGCCTATTGCAGTAGAGTTGGATGGAGCCCACCAGGACAAAAGGTAGAAGGAAAGCACGTTATTCCCTCCTTGACCAGATTTCTCTCTCCCAGTGTTGCAGCTCTAGAGTAAGCATTTTCCTAGAGCTGGCCAGGAGGTTCCCTTCACCATGGACCAAGAGAAAGTGAGTGCTCAGGGTGACTCAGCTTGCCTTAATGCAGACATTTAAACAGGCTGAATCTATTAATCCTGGACTGGCTGGTCACTGCACTGAGTAAGTTCCTAGACTACTTTTGGCAAGCACTGGAAGACACTCACATTCACCTGCTTGGGCTGGATTCTGGAGTCAAAGTGAAACTGCATATGTCTAATTAGAGCAGTGAATGTCACATTTCAAGCTTGATTTGGCCACCACCTCTCCCTGCAGAGAGGCAGCTTGTGCTACCAAGCAAGGAGAGAAGCACAAGCAAGGAGAGAACCTCAGCCTGCAAACTCCTCCAAAGAGGATCCCTGCTGCTGGCTGTCCTCCACGGCAGCTGCTGCTGTGTCAGAAGAATGGGTCCTGCCAGGAAGATTTTTCCATTTTGCTTTTATTTTGCCAAAATCCTTGAGGGCACTGTCACTTAAAAAAAAATTGCATCCAAAAGAAAGCAAATCTGAAGTGGAGACGACCTGGCAGAAGGAATGGATGACAAGGCCAGGAAGTGAGCAGTTAGTGCTGGGCTCTTTCCAGAGGCACTGCGGTCGTGCCACACATTAGTAAGTTGTGACAGGCATAAAGATGGGCAAATGTTTGCCTACAAAGCCAGCTGCTTCATCCATAAGCACAGTCACTGAGAAGCCCAGAAGATTTAGCCCCTGTCTTTGCAGAGCAAGGCTAGAGAGTGGGGACACAGAACAGGGGAAACCCAGAGTTCAAATATAAAGCCTCCAAAGACTGTTGATGCAGCTGGGGATGGAGAAATACACTCAAGTTTCATGTACCATGGCAAAAGGATTAAGGTGCATGTCAGAGCACTTAGTGCACAGTGCCTGAGTTTTTCCCAGACAAGTGGAAAAGTCTCCCCTCCTGCTGCAGTGTCTCAGAGACACAAAAGCAAGGCCTTGCAGAAGGGTTTTTGCTGCAGGATGTTCTTCTTCCTCTGGCCTGGAAATTCAAATCCTCAAAGTCTTTGCACATGAGATTCACATTCTATATTACAGCTGTTTCACGCTTATAGCATAACATTTTGGGTTGCATCCAGAACATGCTGAAATTTTTGCACTGTGGGGTGGATCAGATAGCAGAAGGCATAGAACATGACCTGAAATTTCAGATTTACAATGCTTTTGTTCTCTGGGAACAGAGAGACACGCAGCAATCTGCTGTGACAGCAGGTGGCTTGAGGAGTACTTACTGAAAGATGGATTTTCCTCCCCATCATGCCCAGAGCAACGCAGTCGGGCAAAACAAAGTGATCACAAAAACTACACACAGTAACAGAACCAAAACATGTCACAAGAAAAACACCTTCTGGTGTTGTTTTGGTTTTGAGGGGGGCATCCCAGTTGGGTACTGAAGAGCTCCCAACACTACCATCAGTCATCCGATCAGTTTAAAACAGCTCAAAGAAATATTGCAGCTTTGTCCTGTGATAGTTCAGGCACAGTTTGGGCTGAAGCAGCTCTTCTCTTTAGTAGTGAGAACTTCTCTTGAAGCCATCCAGCTTGCAGGACAAGTGATGTTCCAGCTTGCAGGGTGTATTTAAGTCCTGTGAAGGTTAGTGTGGTTTTGGGCAAGTCATCTTGGAGGCAAGGCTACCGAGCAAGGGCAAAGAGGGTGCTCTGATCTTGTAGGTAGAGAGCTGCTCACTACCCTCAGCCCAAGGGACTTGGTATACAACTGTCTGGCCCTCCCTGTGCCACCTGACAGCTCTCTTGGCCTTAGGCATCGTGCCAAAGGATTTGTCTAATGAGCTAACAAAGGTGAAAGCAGCTGAGGCCACTACAAATGCCCTGGGGAAGCACAGCTGACACCTACTGACCTTTTCCATTAGATCACCTATTGCTGACTCCTGGTGTGATCTTGGCCTCGCAGTCCCATCATGACATCATCTACATTTTCATACAGACAGAGGCAGATGAATTAAATCCCATTAAGGAGATCCAAGGGAAAATTTTCCCTCCTGAGACATACTCTGATTCGTACTTAGGAAAGGTCCAGTGCTGCCCAATGCAAATGCTCCACAGGCTGGTGGCCTCAGTGCCTCATTGTGTTTTTCACACTGGTCACAAAGGAAGCAGGCAGGCCTTTCCCCAGCACACGTTGCAAAGGTCAGGTGAAGCCATCAGGCAGGGCTGGAGACCTGTGAGCTCTGTAGGGTGCATGTCCCCGTACCCCTGCCCGAGGCGGAGTGCTCTGATCAGGACATCTCAAATAAAACACACTCACATTCATCAGCTCCAAAGGAAAAAAACGTCTTGTAAGCTTTTTACAGACGGGCCAGAGGACAGCTGGATCACTGCTTGGAAAGGGCAAAGTGGGAGCAGAGCTTAATATTAGATTAGTGAGAAGTCTATGAAAACACTCCAAAACTGCTTGTATGCTGTCTGAGTTAGTACTGAAGGGTACCCTGAAGGTTTTCAATCATTTGCAAGGCTTTGGCACCGGCATCGATGTTTGCAACCTGAACTCACTTTGAACACAGTGTTCTCAGCTGTTGGCTGATGAAAAAAATCTGCTTGAGAGGCTGAGGCAAAGACGTGCAAAACGAAGAGAAACCTACCTCGCTGCTTCCACAAGATTCTCAGGAACAGTGCACCAGAGAGGCAGGGACAGGCAAAAAGGGCTGAAATAGTTGAACAGAAAGACAACTCTGACATGGTCTCTCTTGCAAGGACCATTCCTTCTTCTACCCCATCCTCTGATACTGCTCCTGCTTTTGCCTAGAAAATTAAAACCACCGGAAGTTAACAGTGGACGACTTCTTTTCGTATGTGAATACCATTGCTGATGGGAAAGCACGGCCATCCGCATGCCATTCTCCTGATCCTCAGAAACTCACATACTCTCAAAAATCTTCCCAGAGCCATGACTGAAGATGGCTGCCAACATGGCAAAGTGTGAACCTGCGATTCAGCAGCCTGTGGGCAAGTGCTGCTCGCTCACATCCACGTTTCCTTCCAAAGCTGTGCTTTGGATTCTGCACAGCCTGGTTTGTGCCGTGCCTCTGCGAGCCTGCGAGCACATCTCCTGCCTCCAATGAGAGGTCTCCATCCCTCCTCCTCTGAAACGACAGGCTGCATTAGACTGTTCAGAATCACATTTGGTTCTCATTTTCGAACAGACATCCAAGATACTATTTTTAGAAGAAGCTATACTGGTATTTGCAAAAAATAGCCTTCTTTGCTTTTATCCCAAATGGGGTCTTTTCCAAGTTTCTTTTCCTACTTTAGTCATATCTCTAAAGCTGTTTGCATTAAACAACCCAATTCCAGAAGCACATTAATCAGACTCTCTTTGGGTTCTTATTGCATGTGCCTTTCTCTGTGTCACAAGGCAAAAATCCAACCAGCTCAGCTATCACCTAATTCTCTTCCCCAGCAGAGGAAGCCCCAATTTGAGGGCCATGTATGAGTGAGAGCAGGTCCATCCAGCATTGGCCTGGTGCCACTGACATCCATGCATTAAGAGGGCAGCTTCTCAAGGCCTGTGCCCAGCCGTGGGGAGCCTGCCCTCACCAGCCCCTCGCAGTTAAAAATGCAGACCAAGAGCCTGGTGCAATTCACCAAAAGGAGGGGAGAGCTGCCAGCAAGGGCTGGCTTTCCCGGGTACTGACCTGCCTGCCTGGCTGTGGTCCGGTGGGGGCCCTCACAAATCTGCTCTGGAAATGGTTTTCTTTGCTTGGCTATGTTTACAGCTCTGAGAAAACCTGGCAGGATAAGTGAAAAGACATCCCTGATGGGTATGGGGGTTCTGGCAAAGAAACTCAAGGCAATTCAGCAGCACAGAGATGAGCCATAAAAACAAAGACAGGTTTGTTTGGGTTTTCTTCAGCAGATTCCTAGAAAAAGACCTGGATTTAATGAGGTATTGCTGCAGCATCCAGAGGCAAGGCAAGCACGGAGTGGTGGTGTCTGCAAATGAACTGCCAGTCGGCCTGCAGCCACAGGAACAGGAGGGCAGGGTAAGGCTGGAAGCCCCACAGTCTGGCTCCTTCCCCAGGGCTCTGCAGGTGCCCCTCGGGATGCTGTGAGCATTGGGGATGCACATACCTCCAGCAAGGACCATCATCATGGGCCTCTGTGAGTTTGGAATCCAGGCTCCCTTGCCCACCACCAGCAAATTGTAGAGCTGCCTTTCCTGGGCATCATGGACAGCACGGCCTCACGAGCCCACCCAGAGCAGGGATGCCCTTTCCCGGCAGGAACCCAAAAGGGACCCTAAAGACACCAAAGGACACAGAGAGCAATTGCCACCACACCAAACACAAATCTGCCATCCCCAGCCAGCCTCTGAGAACCACAGTGAGATTAGCAATGGGGTGAGCAAACATGCCCACACAGCATGAGATCCCCTCCCAGAGGCCCTCAACATCCCTCACCTCCTGCCAAAAAGCTGGACAGGCACTGCTTCCCACCAAGCTGAATGAGATCAGCTTTCTGGTCCTGTTAAGCTTCATCAGCTGGCCTATGTTGAATTATTTAAAACCATCTTTTATTAATCTACCACAGCTTTTTTCACTCAACCTCTAGCAAGTCACTTAACCACTCAGAATGGGTTGCAGTGGCTTCATCACCATGCAGTGATGCTGGCAGAAGCAAGAGGGACAAGCCATTATTCTGCTACTGCTTCTGAAATATTCCAGTAGGCCAAAGTGGTCTGTTGGACAAGAAGTGCACTGGATTTACCCTCACTCTTGATGGGAGGTCTTATCTAAACACACAAGTCATATTGCTGGGTTATGACAATACTTTTGTTTAGAAAACTCTGGCTAGGATATTGTACATACTTTTAAAACAAGCTCAGTGTAGCCAAAACCAAGCAAATTCTGGCTACAATACTGCCAGTGCCAGCACAGGGGCCAAGCACCAGCACTAGAAATTGGGCACTGAAGGGAATGTATTCCCAGCCCAGCCCCTCCCAGTGTCCATCACCACTTGACCCCTGGATACATGACAGGCAGCCAGGGACTGTAGCTCCAAACCATCATTGGTTGGACCAAACCAAGGGTCATTTTTTCAGTCTCCACTCACTGGCAGGTGGATTTTGACAGCAAGACTATTTCTAGTTAAGCATTTACTGCCAAGGCCAAGCAGCTGATTTCTGACTTGGGGACAGCAGTCCCACTCCAGCTCTGGTGGGAGATACACAGCACCAGCCTGCACAACTGGTGAGGAATTAGCTGCCCTCCTTCAGGCAAGATGCCATTTTTCCACATTTTCTTCTTCAGGAACGTAATTAATCTGTATGAAGCGATGCTGTTTTCTTCTCGGTTTGTGTCCACTGCCCTGATAAATGAGAAGCATGTGAGAAAACCCTTTCCCATAAGGCCTCTTTCCCCACTGAAGATGAACATGGCGGGAGAACAGGGTGACAGCCTGCACTGAAGTGACACCTGAAGTCCCAGCAGGTCATGGCTCAATAATCCCAGAGGAAGGAAGACCATATGGGCTGGCAAAGACAAGGATCCAAGAGAAATTTAATTCCTATCCACAGATGATACTCCCATGTAACTCTGATCTTTGAACACACTCTGACATTCAGAAGATGTTCTAGCTTTACTGCCCACATAAACATCCACAGGGGCTGCTATCTGGGGGGAAGAGGGATCTAAATATTTAATTTCAGTCTATTTCATCAAATATTTAATCTATTTAATATTAATTAAATCTTGGTCTGAATAAACAACAGCTAAAAATTCACCTCTTCCTCCAAACATCTGATAACTTGAAGATGTCAGTCTATGCAATCCCAAGTGAGATGTCAATTAATAAGAGGGGAGGGTCCTATCTTTATGTTCGCAGTTGCTGGAATTGCTGTGGTGGATTGTTTGCCTCCCATAGCATTTCAGGCTGAATCCTTTTGCAGCTGAGTGTTCAGCAGCATCATCTGGTTTACACCAACCATTTCCACACTTGGCTTCCCTGTGTCTCATTTTCCATGGACTTTATTTGTACACCCAGGAGTGTGTGCCCTCATCCCACTCCCAGTCACTGCTACATCCTCAACAGCAGGAATGTATGAAGCTAAGGTGATGAAAAAGCTATTGGACTTAGGACAAATAAAACCCAGGCCCCTCACGAGTAGACACGGCTGGTGTGAAATGTTTCCTAGTCCTTGAGCACCCTCCTGACATGGTTGCACATCTCACACATGACCCAGCAGCACAGCCAGGAACAGGCATTTCTGGGAACAGTGAGCAACAGCTACAATAGGAGCAGACCATTTCCAATGCAAAGGTTTAAGCCAGTTAACACTGGGCTTTAAAGGCAGTTGCCACCATTGCATCTATTGCTACAACCATCTTATTTTACTACAGAAAACCCTATTTGGACCAAATCCCATCCACACCAGTCACGCCAGCCAGAACACATTCTCTAATTACCCCCCCAAGAGCCAACAGTGATGAAAGATTGCCCTGCATCCAACACTGCTTACCTTGCTCTCCTCGGTGCATGCCCAACTCAGCAGAGCAGCATTTAGCTTTTCTTTTCCTCCCTGCTGCACTGTCTAAAAGCCATCTCACTCTGACTGGTGTTGATGAAAGCAATTATACTGCTGCTCAAAATGTATCGGATGTATCTTCATTATCCTGAGACAGCAATGCCAAAGGCCCTAGATGGTAAATCCTTCAAAGTAAGCAAGTCAGGTGATTTCATTTGAACTGGACATTTTAACTCTTCTGTCCCCACGAAATTTTGAGGCTCTTTTAAAGCTACAGGATATTTATTTTAAAATAATAAATGCAGGATTACTTTTAACTAACAACTCGGAAGTATAAATCTTTGAGTCGGCTTAGGTTACGGGTCAAACCCACAACCAAGAGAAATGGGGAGACTCCACTCCCTTTTCACATTGGCCGTGTGGTTGACTGGGGTCATGCCACTTCTGCGTGTTTTGGGTATGCCCTGGGGAAAAGAAGAGCTCAGTGCTGCATTTGGAGTCCCCTGTGGAAGTGTGCCCTGTCTGGGTAACAGCACAGCAGAGACAACGAGCATGGAGAGCTGTTTGTGCCGAGGAAAGGCTGCCTAAATTAACTGGAACCTTATTCTGGCAAACCCCGTTCAAGGAGCCATTTCAGGTCAAGTATCTGCATCACGGAACCAAGAACGAACACAACCTTACACCTTATCACTAGATTGCCCAGGAATCGTGGCTGCAGGAATAAGCTGGGAAAGGGGGGGCTCCAGCAGGGTATAAATCAGCATCCCAGCACCCAAGCTGGCATGTCTGCCACACTCAGGGTCCAACCCTGTGTGGTTTGGTCTGCAAGAGGAATAGGTTGTCCAAATTTTCCTAGCAAGAAAACTTATCCTGGTAGCAAAAGACTAGAATTCAGCTTTTCACTCTTCAAAACAGTTCAGTCAATTCAGAAAAGAAGTTTGGGTGCAGTGTCCTAAATATTTATCTATACATTTATTTCATTTTTTTACTCAGGGACTCCTTCAGTAACACCTTAAGGTGTCAAACTTAAGGTGAATACTTTGCACCAATGCCACATGCACAGATGAAGAAAAGGCAGCCTTCACCAGAAATTATTTTATCAGAAATGTCCAGCAGTGAGAAGCTTGTTTTTTCTTTTTTTTCTGTGGAGAGCAATTGAAAAACAAGCAGGAAAAAAGGCCATAAAGTCATGGTCCAGCAAAACACAAGTGTTTCGAACAGCAGCGGAGCATTCTATTCCTCCATGTAGCAGCTGACTTAAGGCAAATGTTTCTCATGTCTGGGAGTGAACCCTGCAGCAGGTCACAGAGCTCTGGAGGACCTCAAGGCTGCTCCTGCAAATGCAATATCCTGGGCTGTGCCCAAACCAATTTGGTCCAAAGGCTGCAGGCACTGCACACAGCAAAGCAGGGATGCTCAGGTCAGCTCATCTCACCTCCTGATAAAACCCATTCACCCCGTTACTCTCACACAGACCCAATGGCTGGCTTCTGACTCAAACATGCTTTTGAAAGCCATCCAGACCTCCTGCTGCAGAGCCTCACTGACAGGAAACACATGTCAGTGGAATTTCTCCACTAGTGCAAAAGGCACTGCTGGCCCCAGGAAATCCCAGAGCACCTAACGACCCCCGAGCCTCCTGGGAAGGGTCCTCACTCTTCACCATTCCCTAAAATCTGCTACAGGCCACTCTCAGAGCCACAGAAGGAAAGCAGGACCGTAGATCCAAGCCAGCACGGATGCTATCTCTGAACTTAGCCAACATGGAATTGACGATCACACTAACAGACTAAACTAGAGCCAGCTTAAGCAGTTTTAAGCTAGTTTAAGCCAACAAGTTTATACCTTTGCTGATGACACCTGTGCTCACGTGAGGGAGTTGTCTTCCTGCTCTCTTTTATGGTTTATCCTCATGTCTCTCTGTTGGATTTGGGTGCTGAGACCCATCTCACACCCCCATACTCCTGGATGTGAGATGATATCCTCAACATTTGTGGTCTTTCTTGGGAAATGAGTTCTCCTAGGGGACAACTGAAATGGCCAAGGTCTCCCAGGATGGAAGAATGTTGAATGACCAGCTCAAGCATCAGTATCTCCATTCAACACCTCTCAACAACCCCTGCTCCACAAGAGCAGGTCTCCTCCTCCTCTGCTTGTATGACACCTCCCTCCCGGGACCAGCCGTGGTCTGACACAAAAAAGGCATGGATTTCTGTGCCCTCCACAGCCCTGTTCCCCATCCCCTCTGCTCAGCCTTGAGGACATTTGGGAGTGTGCTGTGCCCCCCCTGCACTGTGCACTCCTGCACTGTGACCCCAGATGGAATTTCACCTGGACTTCCCAGGGCTCAGACTACAGCACTTTCTGTGCCCAGAGGGGTTGGGATCTGGTCCTGGAGCATTTGTGAGCTGAGTGAGTACCAGTGGCTACTGCAAGGGTTGGGCTGATGCAAATTCTGTTCTCCCTTCACTCCACTTCTACAACTTGGGATAAGGCACAGAAATCACTGCTACTACAAACTTTTCACAAGTCACAGAGATGCTCCTATAAACCAGCTGCAAAGAGCAGTTCATACCAGAGATGATGAGAGCTCCGAGTGGAGCTGTCTGCCAGGGCACTGGCTGTAATAAAGGAGTAATCTCGACAGACTTTGAACTTTTCCAAATAACAGGGGATGTTAAGAAATAAGACAAAGAGCTTTAACTGGTGAAAGCTGCACAGGCAGCGAGGCCGCCACCCAAACCAGAGGAACCTTTCCCTGGGCAAGGGAGTGCAGGGTGGGACTGGGGGTACTTACAGCACAGGAAGGCTGATGGACATTGTCTGAAACCCGCCGGGGCTCCTCCGGGTCTGGGAAACTCATTTTGTGTGAGCAGAGTGACTCAGGCCAAGTCCCTCCCTCACTGGAAAGAGGCTCCTCTGTGTGACCAGCTCCTTGGCCCCCTGAGAACATGGACCAAAACCCCATGGAAACAAATGAATACATCAGTAGTCTGAGGGGATCAGGGACGAGCCCTGGGCAGGCAGCCACGGGTCTCTGCAATGGCAACCCTGCTGCTCATGCAGCTCTCCCCGAAAGCATTTCAGGACATTTGCTCCACCAGACCAACTCACCTGAGCCCCTCCTGCACACCCCTTGTCTGGCACCTTTGTGCCCTCCTCGGGGATCCCCACACAAGGGGTGGTGTGCAGGGTCACCCCACACAGGAAAGTGGAGGAGAAACATCTCCCAGGGCAAAGCTGGCACTGGCATCTCTGCCTGCTGTTTGCTGTGCCAGCCTGGACAGCTCCCACCCAGCTGGGGAGACTGGGCCCCCTCCCTCCCCTCACACCATTAACCTTTCAACCCCAAAATAAAAGGTTATAAAAAACAATCAAAGTTCATTACATCCCTTAACGCATCATTTGCAAGGGAATGACCTGGAAGCAATGATGGAGAGGGAGTCAGGAGGGGGAGGGCAAAGGGCCTCAGTCTCCCAGCCCCAAACCCACCAGAACACTATACTGTCCACACTAGAGATTTGGCAGCAAGGACCACCGACAGCCAGAGGGGGGGAGCAAGTGCAGTCAATGGCTGCTGGATCACCTCGTGCCCCAGGCACTGACCCAGGGCCTCCCACGGGATCTGCTTTGTAAAACCCTCCAAGGCCATCAGGGTCAGCCAAGACCAGAGTGGAAGCAGGACACCCTACCCAAACCAAGTTCCCCTGGCCTGCAAAAGCCACCATGAAGTGAGCAAGATGTTCATCTCTGGGCCACTATCAGGTGCCCTGCACCCAGCAGTGACACTGCCTGCACACCCTGGCCCTCTCCCACCTTGCTGAGCATCTCCTGCTGGCAGAGTGGGGCCACTGGACCAGCAGCTCCCACTCAGGGCTCTGCTCATTTATTTTCTCACCAGAAGCTGTTCCACATTCAGTGGGAGAACGATCCCCCACCACCTCCTTCAGTGAGGGTCTTGGCAGCACTGGCAGAAGGGCAAGCAAGCCCTGGCTCCTGGGGGCTGGAAACAAAGCCCCACTCAGGTGGACGCTCCAGCATATATCACAAAATGTTGCCTTCCAGCCTAATTGTTTCTAATCCCATTTGCAAACCGATTATTAAAAACCCTCACAATAGCTGCAAATGCTGCGCCAGGCAGGCGTCCCCAGCAGCAGTGCCAGGCTGCACTCCCAGGGTGCAAATCACACCCTCAAACCCTACGCTCTTTTCTCTGACAAACACGTGAATGCCCTTACTGTGGCACAAAGAGGGGGGTGGAAATTCCCAAGAAATATCAAGGACTCATTCGTTATTATGCCACTGCACAATGAACAGAGCCATTGTTCCTACCTGGGCTAACAATGCTTTTCAGACAACACGAGCGCTTTTCCCAGAGTGTTCTTCAAAAAATGGCAAGACCAAAGCTACCGGAGGATCAGTGAACAGTTAAGTAAGTAAAATACAATAAAATAAAATAAAACAGCTAACATTATTCAGAGGATTTTCACACTTGATCTGTAAACGCTCTTTTATTTATTAAAAATAATCATCCATTATAGCAACTTCTGCTTGTGGTTTGGTTTTGTTTGGTTTTTTTTTACATTAAAGCACAGTTTATTTGCTTTCCTCACCTCTTGAGGATTCAGTTCTGAAAATGCAAGTGAATGTAAACACTGCTCTCCAGGTCCCAAGATGCATCCGGGGACACTTGGAGTTAATTAGAAAGTCAAAAGAGAGAGCAAAATCAACAAAACACCTCCCAGAAGTAAAAAGGTATTTTTAAAGTCTCTTCCTGTGCACCATACAACTCCAGAGAAGGCAAATTCATCTTATACATTCAACTTATACAAACTTTGCTTTCTCCAAACCATTTCTGTGACTTGTCAGCATTTGATAAAGCTGTTTTCCTAACATTAAAAGACTTGCAGACTCATTTATTGTGATAAATCAAAAGTTTTTCCTATAAATGTTCTCCAGAAATTTATTTATGGCACAAGGATGTTAGATTTGTTCTGTCCATTTTTGTTTTGGGTTTTTTCTTTCTTTTTTTTTAGCACAAAGAGCTGAAAGCCATTTCAGGAAAGAGTGTAAAAGCAGTACTAACTCTCTCTCCTGCTCCAATCTCACAATATTTACACTTAAAAAAAAAAAAAAAAAAAAAAAAGAAAAGCTTAATTACACTATAAAATAATGGAGAAACTGGCAGTTAAGTTTCCCATTTCAGAGTTTTGCCTTGTATAAGACTGAAAGAGGGATGCTTCCCTATTCCCTAGGAAAGATGAGACTGGCAGGTTAAAAACTGAACTCTTCTCTGTTAATTGAGAAAGACGAACGGCCGCTGTGCACAAACCCCCTCCTCTCTGCAGGAAACCCTGCAGGAGTTAAACCATCACAAACCAGCACAGATGAGATAACATGATATGCAGAGCCCTGCTGTTTGCTTTGAAACGTAACCTATTTACAGTTGAGGTGGAGGAAGCAAGTGAGCATCGAACACATTTCAGTGCTGCAGAGTGGTATAATATCAAACAAGATTAACTCGTGGGGAGCTTGGCTGGGTCCCAAGGCTCACGTTGCAAGGGAGACAGTCCCCGTTGCCTGGGACATCCCTGCCTGCACAGCCAAGCCACCGCTCCGTCGGGGTCTGCTCTCACGAGTAAGGAGATGGCAGTTGCCATCTCAGCTGTGTTGTGTCACAGGCAACACAGAAATTAAACAGAAACAGGTATGACAGAAAAAAATAGCAACAAAAACAGCCAGTCTGGTGAGGTCTGTGATCCTAAGTTTTATAGCCAAAATAAAAAAAAAATGATACAAATTTGAAAATTTTGGTAATATTATCAAACTGTCAGGCAGAGGGATGGCTCTAGTTGTTCAGTGGTTTTGAGTGAGGGGCTTTGCAGGGGGTAGGAAAAGAAAGACTTTTAAGGTATCAAAGATAATGAAAGCATTCACAGTTTCAAAGCTGCTTGCCTTACAAAAATTAAGACATTCAAATTCAAGAATACAATACTGTATTTTACAAGGGGGTCAAAATTCATTACATATACAACAGGGGGGAGAAAAAAGATACATCAAAATAAAAAAGCCACCACCCCTGGTGTGGCATACTCCCTCTTTGTTGTTCATCTCGCAGAGCTGCACAATGTTTGCCTTTAAAGAGTCAAACTGAGCAGTCATGAGAATATCCACTGAGAGATTCTGGCAAAAGAAAAAAAAAAAACTAACAAAATAAACCAAGCAAGTCAAAGGCCATCCTCCCCTGGCAAGCCGAATGCCACGGCTCGGACCTCCACTTGCCTGCTGCTCCTCACTGCTGCTGCCCGGTCCTCCCACAGGCTCATCTCAGGTTTTAAAGGCTTCCTGCTCACGAGCTGAAGGAAACCATCCCATGCAAGCACAGCCCGAGAGAGACACACTTTGCACTCCTACAAAGTCTTGATTAGTCCTGCCGGTAGCAAAGGGTCTTTCAAACAATCCTTTTCCTCTCTATCCTGCAGAGGATCCTTTTGAAGGCCCGTCTGAAGTCATGGTTGAAAATGGTATAGATGACGGGGTTCAAGGAGCTATTGCAGTAACCGAACCAGAAGAAGAACTTGAAGAGGGTGTCGGGCACGGAGCAGCTCTCGCAGACGGCCGTCAGCGTGTAGGTGAAGAAGAAGGGGAACCAGCAGATGACAAAGACCCCGATCACCACTGCAAGCACAAAGGTGAAGCGCTTCTCCCGGTTCTGCCTGCCTCTCCACCGGGACCCTTTGGTGTTCCTCTCCTCCTCTGTCTTCCTGGGCAAACTGTCTCCAGGCTTAATTTGGCTCAGCTTAGTCTTGGTCTTTCCTCTCGATGGTCTCTCTGACTTCTTACACTGGTCGTTCTCCTGGTGCTCGGAGGAAGAGGTCTCCTCCATGTCTATGCCATTGACCTCTCCCTCCTGCCCGCCACTGCCTCCTGCTGCCTTCTCCCCGTTGAGCTGCGCTGTGGCTGGCAGGTCCTCCTTGTCAGTCAAGCCATTCTGCTTCTTCTCGGGGCGCTCTGCTCGTTTGTTCGGTGGGACCCTTGTTCTCCTCTTGGCTATCTGGTAGATTCGCACGTAGACCAGGATCATGATGAGGCAGGGGGCAAAGAAGGAGCCGATGCTAGAAGAGATGATGTACCACTTCTCATCATTGATCTTGCACCCTGCCACCCCCTGGTCAGCCTGCTGCCCGCTCTTCTTCTCGATGGAGATGAGTGGTGGGAAGGAGATGACGGCCGAGATGACCCAGACGATGAAGATGATGCATTTGATGCGTCGCGGGGTACGCTTGAGGTTGTACTCGATGGCTTGTGTGATGGACCAGTAGCGGTCCAGGCTGATGGCACAGAGGTGCACGATAGANGCCTCGCTCGCCGGCGAGCAGCTTTATAGCCCCGGATCGAGCCGGGGCTGCCGCGTCAGCCCCACGTGGGGAGCTGCCCCCGGTGCGCGCACACGCACACACAGACACAGACANGCTGATGGCACAGAGGTGCACGATAGAGGAGGTGCAGAACAGCACATCCAAGGCCAGGTAGATCTCACACCAGACTTTACCGAAGTACCAGTACCCCATCACCTCATTTGCCAGCGAGAAGGGGATGACCAGCGTGGCCACCAGGATGTCAGCTGAGGCTAAGGAGACCAGGAAGAGGTTCTGGGGGGCTTTGAGCGCCCGGCTGGTGAAGACAGCGATGATGACCAGGACG